>MU224790.1:3682708-3727693 GCA_018584345.1 Thuja plicata
TGTTCTCAAATATTTTCCAATCACGCACATAGTCCTATGAAAGAAAAAGTTGGTTGCACTATGGTTCTTAGTAATGGCTTGACTCTGCAACTTTTGCAATCTCAAGTGGGTGAAATCCAATCCTGGCGCACCAAGGTTTTGACACAGTCTGAGAATTTAATCAATCAGGAGTTGCTGAGGAGATCTGACAACCCACAAGAAACTACACCCATGGAGATTTCTTCCACAAGGACATTTATATAATGATTGTCACTACCATGGTGAAAATGGCTATTACCATGTGGTTCCATCCATATGGTTGACGCAATAAATGGAATGTCCACTATGGTTAACCCTCTCTAACAAGGAAGACTCACAATATGGACCACATGGAGACTTAGTTTGGATTCAAGGGTTTCAAGTTTCTGATTCTCCCAAAAGTGAAAAGAGCATAATCTTCTAGCCTCTTAACCTCACCAAAAAATAGCAAACATGATTCATTGACCCACTAATTTGAAATCACCTCATTCAAGGCTCACACAACAACAAATGACACCAATCCCCCAAAGAGAGAAAGTATTTCCAAAAGTTGAAGTCCAAACCAAGTTGACCAATGAGATGAAAACAAAATCCTTCCCTACCTACAAAGGGATCTATCATCAAGAAGAAATTTGCATGTAAGACAAGCGAACGAAGCCCACTCTCTCAAGATCGCCACAAATAGTTTTCATATGCCTAATTACTATGTGAAACATATATGCAAGAAAACAAATCTAGGTCCATTTTAGAGCACCAATTTGGAAATGTGATCTATGAAAGCAAGAAATACTCAAGATAAACACATGAGATGTTCATTTTAATTCCCAAAATCCAAATGTTATAGAGATCAACAAAATAACTCAAATCCAATGCAATGTGACTCATTTGTTGTTTATCCAAGCAAGTCCAAATCAGCAACAACAATAGCAACAACAATAGAAACAAAAAATACAAACCACTAGAAATTGTAAACATTAGTGGTTAGCAAGAAAAAATTGAGATATAAAAAAATATAGCAATGCAAACCAGATCTCTGGTATGGAATCTCACACAAGAAATTACATAGAGCCGCGTGAGAAAGTACACAGTGTTACGCGAGAAAATAGAAATATCACGTGAATAAGTGTGTAGCCACGTGAGGAAACACACAATCCCACGCGAAGAAGTGCTCAGACAACATAGAAATAGAACAAATCAGATCTCAGCTTGGTGTTAGATCTCGCGCGAGAATCCATGCATAACTGCACAAGGAAGTACATAGAGCCACATGAAGAAACTCAGAAACCTGCACAATCTCGCATCGTAATCTGCAAATTCTCGCATGAGAAAACTCTATAGAAGAAAACAACAAGTACAAAAAAGACAGAAATTTCAGATCCAAAAATAAATTGATGAAAAATAGCTTAAGAGATAGAAAATGAATCTTCTGCCCCACGATGGGCACCAAAAATGTGTGCTAAAGTGTTGACACACTTCTATTATTCATTCCATCCAAGGTTGCTCAAGAATGAGGCCTCAATTATCGACTCATAGCTCTATGGTCATGGAGTGCAAAGGTGTGTAATGGAGGCCCTCAGATTGACCTAGTTAGTGCCTATGCAAGTACACCATGAAATGAGAGATTCAATGCATGAAAATGAGATCTACTCTATATGATAACAATGCATGAAAGAAAATTAATCTAAATGATAACAATGCATGATTAATCTATGAAAATAAATACAAATGCAAGTTTAATCTATGAAAATAAACATGAATCTAATCTACATGAATAGCCATGGATGTAAGAAGAAGAAGACAAGAAGAGAGAAGTTGCAATATCCAAGCTCAAGTGCTGAAATCCTCCTCCAAAATTGCTCTCCAAACCTGCAGTATAACAATACTATGAAAATCTAATATGAAAATGAGAAGGAGAGATTTCCTTATAAAGAAAAGTGAACGGTTGAGATTAAGAGGGAAAAAGAATTGATCAATGGTTGAGATTAAGAGGCAAAAACCCACCACTTAGGAAGATGTGATGAAAAAGGGATTTTTATTTAATTTATTTCCTTTTTCATCAAATAAAGTGCTTTAAGTGAAGATTTTTATTTATTTAATTAAAAGAGGGGTTTTATTTATAATTAAATAAATTAGAAGAATTTTATTTAATTAAATGGGGGAAATTGAATTTAATTAAATAAAAGGAATATTATTTAATTAAAAGGGAGAAATTTACTTTAATTAAATAAGATAAATGTTATTTAATTAAAAGGGAGATTAAATCTTTTAACTAAATAAGATAAATTTTATTTAATTAAAAAGAAAATTAAATCTTTTAATTAGATAAAAATGATCAAACCTTAGGAAATATTGAAATAATTGAATAATTGAATTAATTCCAATTTGATCAAGGAAATTGATTTGAATTGAAAATGTTCCAAAGCATTGATTCAAGAATTTGATAAATTGATAAATGATAAAATGGGGCCCAAAGTCTAGGTGACCATTTTAGGGTGCATACAGATATAAAGGTAAATTACCATTGGTCTGTTTTAATTGTAAAGAAATTAGACAATCTGCTGCTAGACACCCTAACAAGAGAAAAGTTGAAAGAAACAATGTCAGATCTTATGAAAAGAAGTATGACAGAAGTGCTAACCAAGACTATAGAAGCAACTGACACTCTGACAGAAGAGATAACCGAGACTATAAGGACAAAGAAAGAAGGCTTGTTACCTGGCTGAAAACAAAGCTGAAAAATCTGCCACTGATTCTGATGAAGATATTGAGGTAGTATTTGTTGCTATGACGGACGACTCACACAAAGAAGAAAGGTATGTTGAAACAACAATCATATCTAAAGTTAGCAAAAATGATGTTTGGATTATTGATAGTGGCTGTACTCATCACATGATTGGAGATAAAGAAAAATTTAAATTTTTTTAATATTATAATGGTGGATCAGTTAGGATGGGTAATGACTCACCTTGCCCAGTCGAAGGAAAATGTACTGTCATGTTGAATAATATGATCAGATATGAAAATGAATATTGGGTGAAAGGACTTAACTATAATTTATTGAGTGCTTCACAGCTGAACAACATAGGACACCGAGTTGGATTTGAGAACAAAAAGGCAATGAGCTATAATGAAAAAGGAAACTTAATCGGTACTGGTGAACAAACAAAAGGTAATCTATTCTATCTTGATGATATTGAGACCACTTTTTTATTGGATAGAAATGAAGATGCTTGGTTGTGGCATAAAAGGTTATGTCATGTGAATTTTGACAACATGGTTAAGATAAGTAAGAAAAGAAAAGTGATAGGCTTATGGAGTATTTCAAAACCCGACCATGTTATGTGCAAAAATTGTCAAATATGAAAAAATGACAAAGTCTAGTTTCAAGAGAAAAACCTACACATCTAATGCTATTCTAGAGTTAGTCCATACTGATTTATGTGGATGAATGAGAACAAAGAGATATTATGGTGATAGATACTTTATTCTATTTGTTGATGACTATTCTAGGATGATGACTGTCATGTTCTTAAAAAGAAAAATTTGAAGCATTTAAGATGTTCAAATGGTATAAAGCCAAATTTGAAAAACAAAGTGGAAAATAACTGAAAGGTTTGAGATTAGATAGAGGAGGAGAATTTATTTTTGATGAATTCACTAACTTTTGTAATGAGCGTGGGATTACAAGATAGGTTTCTGCACCAAGAACACCATAGAAAAATGGGATTGTTGAAAGGAGGAATAGATCAATTGTTGATTGTGCTAGAACACTAAATCACACAAACATTTTAGAGAGAAGCTGTAAGTACTACTATCTAAACACTAAACCAATTTCAATTGAAGAAAGACACAAATAAGACACCTTATGAGCTATGGCATGGATACAGACCAAATGTGAGTTACTTTAGAATTTTTTGAAGTCAATGTTATATACTAAAAGATGATAGAAATGAGAAACTTGACTCTAAAAGTGATGAAGGAATATTTATAGGATATTCTACTAAACCAAAGCTTATAAATGTCTGAAAAAATATTCTAACAAAATCATTGAAAGTGCAAATGTTAAAGTGGATGAATTATGAGAAAAATGATGAGGAAATAAAAAAGGATACTGAAGGTTACAACATATTTGTCTACATAGAAGAACTTGACATCTTACTCGAGTGACTGAATAATGCAATCGAGCAACAAGATGCACACACCAAGAATCAAGAAAATGCTTACAATACTAAACCGAGTGATAATGAAGATAAAAATGAAGAAAAAAGATCTAAACCTGTACTTGTAAAATATGTCAGAAGACACCATCCACATGACCATATCATTGGAGACAAAAGAGAAGGATTGAGAAAAAGAAGTAAGTCTCTTAACAATAGATGTTTGATTTGTGTTTTTGAGCCTAAATCTGTTAATGTTGCACTTGAGAATAAATAAAGGGTTAGTGCAATGAATGAAGAGATTGAACAGATTGAGAAGAATAAAACATGGAAATTAGTACCTAGACAGAGTGACAAAACTGTCATTGACACCAAATGGATTTTCAAAAATAAACTGAATGAGAATGAAGAAGTCACAAGGAACAAAGTAAGACTGGTATGTAAAGGGTATGCACAAGAAGAAGGTATTGAATATGGAGAAACCTTTGCACTCATTGCTAGATTAGGAGTAAGAATTATACTTGCTTATGCTGCTTTTAAAGGATTCAAAGTATACCAAATGGATGTTAAATCTGCATTTCTGATTGGAATACTAGAAGAGGAGGTATACATTGAATAACTTGAAGGGTTTGTTGATCCTAACAAGAGAAACATGGTTTGTAAACTACACAAATCCTTGTATGGATTGAAACAAGCACCGAGAGCATGGTATGAAAGAGTACACTCTTATCTCATTAGTATTGGATTTGTTAGAACAAGTGACAACAGTAATCTATATTTGAAAGGAGATATTGATGATAAAATTGATTGTTGAGATATTTGTTGATGATATCATATTTAGAGGTAATGATATGCTATTTAAATGTTTTTCTAAAGAAATGAGAAAAGAATTTGAAATGTCAATGTTTGGAGAGATCAATTTTTTTCTTGGTTTATATATTCTACAACAGGATGAAGGAATCTACATCACACAATCCAAGTACATCAAAGAATTGATGAAAATATTCAAGATGGAGGACTCAAAACTAGTTGGAACACCTATGGAATTCAGATGCAAATTGACAAAGGAAGACAAGAAAATTGAGGTAAATTAGACCTTATAATGATCTATGATTGGAAAGCTAATGTATGTTGTATACACTAGACCTAACATAACACTGTTGGAAATGAGTTCAGTAACTAAGAGAGGAGGGGTGAATCAGTTACCACAAAAAAAATCCAAGTCCCTTAGATGTCTTTATCAAACTTATCACTCTTCTCGGTTAATAAAAGATATTCTGTTGTTACTCAGTTAACAAAGAAATCTTAAGATATTAAATGTGATTAACCTTTAGTGATTAAGTGCCGAAAGATAAAGCATAAATAAAATAACAGGTACACAAATGACACCAAGATTTATTGTGGAAACCCAATTTGAGAAAACCACCAATTGCAACTAGTTACTATTTTTCACTCTTCTGAAGTGAGCCCTGTTAGGATCCAACCCTATTAAAGGTTACATAACATACTGTAAGGTGTGACCCTGTTAGAGAATTTAATCACCCTTTTAGGAGTGTCCTTGTTAGAGGTCTTCAAACACTTCAATGTAGAAATGCCACCTTGTGAGAGGATTTATGAAAGACTGTTAAGTCTACTCTGTCAAGAGATTTGGATCACTACTAAAATTGTTAGAGGGTAATAATGAGTTGACCTTATTGAAGAAGTAGCTATCTTTGCAGATTTAGATCTTTGTTCTAGCTTTAATTGGATCCTCATTAATCAAATATACTTTTGCATCTTGGTCTGGATATTCTATCCTTAATCAAAATTCCCTCTTACTTCACCTTCATTACTCATATCAAAAACTCTACCTCTCATTCAATCCAAGCTTGACCATGTATATATATGATAACCCTTTTCAAGTCTGCTTGAATAACCTTCTAAATAAACAATAAACCTTAAGTCTGTCAGCTGCAATTAACCAATCAAACATAAAGTGTAAGCTATAGTTAGTTGGTTGACACTAAATGCATAACTCAGTTAAAAATATAATCCTTCAATGCCCAACCATTACTCAGCTGAAAACCAAACTTACTGTATAGCCCGAGTGAACTTGGTTAATACAAAATTTTATTCATTAACTGAGAGAGCTCAGTTAATATAACAAATCACTACATTTGTGTATACATTTATGTAACATCAATGACAATATATAATTGAATAATTATCTTCAACAATCTCCCTCTTTGACATTGATAGAAACACAACATGGCATTATACAAAGAATTTTATAGCAACAAAAACAAGATTTAAACTATTAATGTCCTTAGCTTCATTCTGATTCTCATCCAGAAAAAATCCCTCTATCTTCACAATCACTAAAATACATATTTATTCCTCTTACATCAATCTCTATTTTTGATACAATTTCTCCCTCTGACATACTGATTTCTTTGGCATGACATCAATAATCTCTCCATATTTGACATCCAATGCCAAAGAATCCATCCAATGAAGCTGTAATCTACTAGATGTACTGATTTATATGCAATAAGCTCTAACAACCTGCATCAACTTGCTAGATATTCAATGTAGCTTGGTAGATGCATCACTAATCTATGCTTTAGAGAGCCTCAATTAGGGGAATCACCCCTAGCTTTCCTCTAAGATACAAGAATGCATCGTTAGTTAAAGGTTTTGTGAATATGTCTGCAATTTGTTCTTTAGTATTCACATATTCCAACCTTACTTTCTTCTCCTGAACCAATTCTCTCAAGAAATGATACTTTATTGCAATATGCTTAGTCTTAGTATGCATCACATGGCTCTTTGAAAAGTTAATAGCTCTAGTGTTGTCACAGTAGATAGTAACTAGTTCTTTGATTTCCTCCTTCATACATGACAACAACTATTTGAACCATATAATATTTGAACAATTCACTACTATAGAAACATACTTTTCCTCTGTTGTTGACTCAAAAATGCAATTCTGTTTCTTGCTGGTCCAAGAGACTAACCTCTTTCCAAGAAAGAATGCCCCGTCACTGGTGCTCTTTCTTTCATCAACACTACCTTCCCAATCAACATCAGTAAAATTCTTCAAATCAAATTTTCCTCCTTTCTTATACCATAATCCATAATCTTCAGCACCCTTAAGATATCTTAGAATCCTTTTGATAGCCATCAAATGATTCTCTCTAGGATTAGCTAAAAACCTCAAAACAATACCAACTTCTAATGCAATATCAGACCTAGTGTCAACAACATATTGAAGTTTACCAATCATGGATCTATAGGTAGTCTGATTTACCTCCTTTGAGTCATCATCCTTAGACAACTTGTGTCTAGTACTAGACATAGGTGTCTCAACTGGTCTGGAATCTTCCATTCCAAATTTATTGCTTCTTTCAAGATGTAACATTTACTTCCAAATACTTTGAAATAATGAACATTGGGTTTATAGCCATACCATATTCAAAGGGTGTCTAATCAGTACCTTTCTTCAGTTGAACTCTATTCAAGGTGTGGACTGCAGTGTTAATAGCTTCCTTCCAGTATTTGTTTGCAACATTCTTCTCAATCATCAAGGTTCTTACACAATCCATAATAGATCTATTTCTTCTTTCTGCTATTCCATTTTGTTGTGGTGTACCAGGGGAAAATACTTGTCTCTTGATTCCTCTCTCATTGTAGAATTCATTGAACTCATTAGAAATAAATTCACCTCCTCTATCAGATCTTAGGCATTTTAGTTTCTTTCCTATTTCCTTCTCAACTCTGGCAAGGTACCACTTAAACTTCTAAAAGGCTTCTAATTTTTCTTTGAGAAACATAACAGTCATCATTCTGGAATGATCATCAATAAATAGAATGAAATACTTATCTCCAGTGTAACTTGTTTGTCCAATTGGTCCACATAGAAAAACATGCACTAACTCCAAGACTTCTTCAGTATTGTAATTCTTTCTCTTGAAACTAGTTTTTCCCATCTTCTCAATTTGACATTGTTTGCATATTGCCAATTCAGGTTTCTTCAAAATAGGAATACCTCTTACTCTTTTGTTCTTTCTTATGTTGACTAGGTTATCAAAATTCACATGCCATAACCATCTTTCTTCTACTTGTGCAATAAAACATGAACTTTTAGTGAGATTAAGATAGAATAGATTACCTTTTGTTTGCTTGCCAGTTCCAACTAGGTTTCCTTTACCATCTAGGTGCTTGGCCTTACCATTCATGAATTCTACCTTGAAACCAATGTTATTCAACTATGCCACACTTACTAGATTACGCCTTAGTCCTTCAACCTGATAAGTATTATCACATTTGATTCCTTCAGTTAGAGAAATACAACCCTTACCTTTCACATAGCAAGGCTTATTATTCCCAAATCTAACACTCCCACTATCATAGTGATCAATATGTTCAAATTTTTTTTATCACTAGTCATGTGGTAAGAACAACCACTATCAATTATTCAAGTGTCATTAACATGAGAGAAAAGTGTAGTATTTTCATTTTCTTCATTATCTGACTCATCCTTAATAGCAATGTAAACCATTTCATCTTCATCTTCATCACTATCAGAATCTTTTGCAATATAATACTATTTCTTACCTTTGTCCTTGTAGCTTTTGGAACTTTTGAAATATTTCTTTCCTTTTTACTTCTTGAAATTTCTCTCATCTTTGTCTTCTTTGATTGGACACTTAGCAACAATGTGGCCAACTTTGTCACATAAGAAGCAAATCAATGATATTCTTCCTTTGTACTTTCCTTTTCCTTTGGCAGCTCTCTTTGCAAGTAGTGCTTCAATGATTTCTAGATCTTCATCATCAGATTCATCATCACTATCATTGTCAATCTATTTTCCTTTTGAGTTTCTATCCATATTACCAAGGCTTAATTTGGCTTTGAATGTAGACTCAAAATTGCTAGGATTAGGAGAATAATTGTCAAAATTATCCAACTCAAAATTTGTAAGCCTTCCAACCAATGAATCTAGAGTTATATCATTACTGCACCTCATCTCTTGAATAGATAAAACTCTAATTGCATAGATAAGAAGTAAATTTCTCAATACCTTACTAACCACTATTTTGTCTTCACTCTGTCCACCAATAGCTCTGATGGCACTACCACTTTTCTTGATCTTGTCACTGTATTTTGTAATGTCTTCTCCTTCTTTCATTTTAATCTGATCAAACTGACCTCTGAGACTCTCTGCTTTGGCTCTCTTTACATTGTCATCTCCTCCATTGATATCATGTAGTTTCTTCCACATATCATAGGTATAGGGTATTCCTTGACTTCATCAAATTCCAAGTAGCTGAGTGAAGAAGCTATATCAATCATCATTATGTTATGATTCTTCATGTCCACCACCTGATCCATAAACATAGATCTAGGTGGTTCCACATACTTGTGGTCTAAGAATTTCAAACCAGTATGTCCAATAGTAGATATATGTAGCCTCATCAACTCTTGCCATGCAGGAAAGTTGTCTTTGTTAAGCTTGGGGATCTCCCTTATGTAAGACATATTTGATCTTTAGCTTAGGCCTTGAAACCTTCCCTGAAAGCACCAAGAGCTCTGATACCAATTTTTGGAAATGAGTTTAGTAACTGAGAGGGGAGGGGTGAATCAATTACCATAAAAATAAATCCAAGTCCCTTAGATGTCTTAATCAAACTTATCACTCTGCTCGGTTAATAAAATATATTCTGTTGTAACTCAGTTAACAAAGCAATCTTAAGATATTAAATGTGATTAACCTTAAGTGCAGAAACATAAAGCATAAATCAAATAATAGGTACACAGATGACACCAAGATTTAATGTGGAAACCCAATTTGGGAAAACCTCCAATTGCAACTAGTTACTATTTTTCACTCTTCTGAAGTGAGCCCTGTTAGGAGCCAACCCTATTAAAGGTTAACAAACACACTGTAAGGTTTGACCCTGTTAGAGGATTTAATCACCCTGTTAGGAGTGGCCTTTTTAGAGGTCTTCAAACACTTCAATTTATAAATTCCACCTTCTAAGAGGATTTATGAACGACTGTTAAGTCTACTTTGTCAAGAGATTTGGATCACTGCTACAATTTTTAGAGAGTAACAATGAATTGAACTGATTGAAGAAGAAACTATTTTTGTATATTCAAATATTTGTTCTAGCTTTAACTGGATCCTCATTGATCAAATATTATTTTGCAGCTCGATCTGGATATTCTTTCCTTAATCAGAATTCCCTCTTACTTCACCTTCATCCTTCATATAAAAAAATCTACCTCTCATTCAATCCAAGTTTGACCATGTATATATATGATAACCCTTGTCAATTCGGCTTGAATAAACTTCCAAATAAATAATAAAACTTAAGTCTATTAGCTGCAATTAACCAATTAAACATAAAGTGTAAACTATAGTTAGTCGACTGACACGAAATGCATAACTCAGTTAACACTGTAATCCTTCGATACCTGACCATTAATCAGCTGAAAACAGAACTTACTATATAGCTTGAGTGAACTTGGTTAATACATAGCTTCCTTCATTAATTGATAGAGATTGGTTAATACAAAAAATACTACATTTGTGTAACATCAATGACAATATACAATTGAATTATTATCTTCAACAAGTACATGTAGTTGGTATAGTTGCAAGATTCTCTGCTAATCCTAAGGAATCACACATGTCTGCTGTTAAAAGAATTTTGAGATATTTGAAGAACACTGAAGACTATGGTTTGTGGTACAATAAAGAAGAAAAATTTGAGCTACAAGTTTACACTGATGCTGATTGAACTGGAAATATAGATGATAGAAAGAGCACTACATGAGGAGCATTCTTTATGGGTGACAGAATTATCACATGGATAAGTAAAAAGCAAGGATGCATAGCTCAATCAACTATAGAAGCAGAATATGTAGCTTTTCCTGTAATTTGCTTTAAGATTGCGTGGATCAAGCAACTGCTGAAAGGTATCAATGAGGAAATTCGTGACCCAGTAATTATCTATTGTGATAATACTAGTGCTATAAACATCTCAAAGAACCCTGTAATGAATTCAAAAATGAAGGACATAGCTATTAAGTATCATTACTTAAGGGAACAAGTACAAGAGAAACAAGTGATACTAGAATATGTACAATCCAAAGAACAACTAGCAGAAATCTTCACAAAACCATTACCAGAAGATATATTTGAGTACCTGAGGAATAGACTAGGGATTTGACCCTTGTCTACTGGTCACTAAGCTAACTTGGAGGCTACATCAGCGTACACATTATCAAAAGATTAATCATGTTGATGCAAGCTAAGATATGGACTACAATGACATATCAGTCCACTAAAGGGAGAAAAAAATTGTTGACTACTACAGAGCTGTAAATTTTTTTTTGGCATTGTTGTCAAAGGGAGAGAGATATTTAACAAAATATCAAATATCCATCAAGGAAGCGATAAAGATTCAAAGGGAGAGAGATATTCAATGAATTAACCATCCATAAAAGGGATAGAATTGGAGAAAGTTAACATTGCATACCTATCTAGAAAAGGGAGAATAGATTCTACAAGAAAGGGAGAGACATAATTAGAAGATAGAATTGCTACACCTATCCATTAAAGGGAATGAAGAAGGGAGAGCACACAATAGAATCAAATCTAAGCTAGAAGAGATTACTAAGACTCAGATATTTGAATTGGTTATAGAACAATAAGTTTGGTATGTTATGGTATATTTTATACTGCATATTTCATAGTATGTTGCCATCAATGCCAAAGGGAGAGATTGATGAACTATAACTGATTGAATGCTTGAAGATGATAAGTTGATGATCACCGAGCTGCAAAAGGGAATGCAAGACATTAAACTAGTTAATGTATTGTATTTTCATTGATGTCAAATTGATATAATCTGATTTTTCATACAATTAATATCATAACCTTGAAGATCTAAAGAGACAAAGTTTATGTTATCGGTAAAACAAAAAAGTCTATATACACCAAATGATAGTAAACACCAGCGAACAGTGCACACCAATGGACAGTGTAAAATGAGCACAATAGTAATCAAGCAAGCATTACTAAGAAAGCATTTACGAGAAAGTGTCACCAAGTAGTTCACAGTGTATACCAAGCACCATAGTAAACTGAAGTTATTGACCAATCATAACTGAAGTTGTTACCGAGCATAACTGGAGTTGATGACCAATCAGTACTGGAGTTAAAGAATGACAAAACTACTTAGCTGGAAAGAGCTATATTTAGAGATTGACTGATTGATTGCTTTATTATTAATGATCAGTTAAACTAAAGTATGAAAGAGATTTAAAACATGTTTTATTCACAATTATCAAGGAGAGATTTGCAAAATAAAACTAAAGCAGAGCTTTACGGGATAAAGAAAGCGTGACATTTTTTACAGATCAATAAGTGATTTACAAAAAAAAATAAGGAGATTGAGCGGCTAATCATGTCTATATATTCTGGTGAAGAATGAATTATTCATGCAGATCTAATCATATAGGCTGAAGAACATAGCCAAGGAATTTTGCAGAAACTGAGCAACAAAGGACAGATCATTCACCGAGAAGAACAAAGAAAGAGAGAAAAGGAACTGAAGAGCACATTGATCAGAGAGGTATTATTGGACTAACAATATATCTAAATATTTGCAAGTTAAATTTGTATTTTGAACAGATCATTTTCTATATCAGTTTAACCATTTATTTAGAAAATCTCTTAACTGAGTGGGATTTAATAGTCCTTATTTTATTGAGATAACCAAGATTATAAAAAGGTTTTCTTGTTGACAACATAGTGAGTGCTAGGTGAAAATAAAAACTTTTAGTTTTAAATCCTAATAAGGTCACACTTAACAATGTGTATTTTAACCTTTAATAGGGTTGGATCTTCACCAAGCTCACTTTAGAAGAGTGAAAATATTTTGGGTTACCAGTCCCAGGTGGTTTTTCCCTTAGCAGGGTTTCCACATTAAAATCTATGTGTCAAATGTGTATATGGTTCATTGCATTGATATTTTGCTTTACACATTATTGAAATTGGATTGGTCGGTTAACACTAAGTTTATGTACTGCTATTCGGTAAAGTATAGAAAAGATAAACAAAATATCTTACCGAGAAGATTGTATTTGCTAAGTTTATTTATGGCATACTCCTTGATGGACTGAAAGATAACTAGAGGGTATTATATTTGAGAGATAAGTTTTTGGTTGGATTTTTGGAATTATTTTTAAGACCACTGATTCAGCCCCCCCTCTTAGTTATTCTAACAGACTATAGAGAGGAAAAGGCAAGTATTGAGGTAAGATACCTTTGAAATGCTTTAACTCTAACAAGATTGGTCACATTGCAGCTAGATGTCTGAATAATGATAATGATGAGAGAAAGACAACCGAGGTAATAGAAAAAGAGACATCAAATTCATGATATTCTGAGATTTTAATAAAAAAGGTAAGAATTAATGCCACATTGCTAATGAAGGACTAATCGATGATGATATAGATGATGATGATGATAATGGTGGTGAATAAGCTATGTATGTTTCTATCAAGGATGATTCTGATGGAGAAAGGTATGAAGAATAAAAATCCCTAATCTCACATGTAAGAGAAAATGATACCTGGATTATAAATAGTGTTTTTTCACACCACATGAGTGGTGACATACTTAAGTTCATTACTATAAAATAACATGATGGAGGGTATGTTAGATTTGTTAATGATGCTCCATATATTGTGAAAGGTAAATGTTCTATAGTTCTGTTGGATAATACAAAATGTGATGATCTCTATTGGGTTGAAGGACTAAAGTATAATCTATTGAGTGTAGCACAACTGAACAATACAAGATACCAACTAGAATTTCAGAATGGAAAGGTAAAAGTATTTGATCAGAATGGAAGTCTGATTGCCACTGGAGAATAATCTAACATAACTTATTCTACAATGATACTTCTACAAAGAGTTGTCTTTTTCTAAAATTAAGTATGTATGGCTATGTCACAAGAGATTGTGTCATGTGAATTTTGACAAATTAATTAAGGTGATAAAAAGGAATAGAGTTAGAGATCTATCAAGACCAGATAAACTTGAAAATGTCATGTGCAAAGGATGTCAAGTTGGTAAGATGAAAAAGTCAAGTTTTACAAGAAACTCTTACACTACTCAAGGAATTTTGGATTTAGTGCACACTGACCTATGTGGATTGATGAGAACAAAAAGTTATTATGGTGATAGATATTTTATTTTATTTATTGATGATTATTCAAGAATGATGTCTGTCATGTTTTTGAAAGAAAAATATGATTCTTTTCAAATGTTCAAGTGGTATAAGGCCAGAGTTGAAAAGGAGACTTTAAGATAGTTGAAGTGCCTAAGATGTGATAGAGGAGGTGAGTTTACATATGATGAGTTTCCACTTTTCTGCAATGAACATGGAATAAAGAGACAAATGTATGCACCGAGGAGACCACAAAAAATGGTATAGAAGAAAGGAGAAACAAATCCATTGTTGATTGTGCAAGAAATTTGATGATTTAGAAGGGTATTTCTCAAACATTTTGGAGAGAGATAGTCAACACTACAACTTATACACTAAACTAAGTACAAATGAAGAAAGGTACAAACAAGATTCCATATGAGATCTGGTATGATCATAAACCGAATGTAAGTTATTTCAAAGTATTTGGAAGTAGATGTTACATTCTAAAAGATGCTAGAGATGGAAAGTTTGATTCCAAAGGAGATGAAGGAATATTCTTAGGGTATTCTACAAAGAGAAAATCTTACAAGTGTTTGAACAAGTCTACTAAATAAATTGTAGAAATTTCAAATGTAAGGGTTGATGAATTTGCAGAGAAAAATGATGGAGACAACAAAAAGGAACCCGAGGAATACCAAATATTTGTATATGTTCAACTTGAGATTATTGATACCTTACCTAAAGCACAAGCTGAGGAGGAATCTAAATAGAGAGAACCACCACCAAATGATGAAAATGAAGAACTTCCACCACCTACCGAGCCTGTTCTAGCCAAGTATGTGAGAAGACACCACTAACTAAGAAAGAATATTGCAGACAAGAATGATGAAATTATGGCAAGAAGCAAGCTAAGAGATAATACATGCTTAATTTCTAAATTTGAGCCAAGAAGAGTAAAATATGCATTGGAGAATGAAGATTGGGTTACAGCTATGAAAGAAGAAATATATTAGATTGAAAAGAACAACACATGGACTTTGGTACCGAGACCTAAAGATAAAAATGTTATTGTTACAAAGTGGATTTAAAAAAAAAAACTAAATGAACATGGAGATGTAATCAGAAACAAAGCAAGACTAGTTTTCAAAGGGTATGCACAAGAAGAAGGTATTGATTATGGTGAGACTTTTGCACCGGTTTCTAGATTAGAAAGATTTAGAATTCTACTAGCATATACAACTTATAAAGGATTTAAATTTTATCAAATAGATGTCAAGTCTATATTTCTTAATGGTATTCTTGAAGAAGAAGTCTATATTGAACAACCTTAAGGATTTGTTGAGAATACTAATAAGGACATGGTATGTAAACTGCACAAGACATTGTATGGTTTGAAACAAGAACCCTGAGCATGGTATGAAAGGTAAGATTTTTTTTTAATCAAGATTGGATTTCAAAGAACAAGTGACAAAAATAATGTGTATCTGAAATGTGATAGTAATAATAAGATTTTGATTGCTTAAATATTTGTTTGATATTGTTTTTGAAGGAATAACACATTATGCCAATCTTTTGTTGAGGAGATGAGAAAGGAGTTTGAGATGTCCATGATAGGGGAGATAAAATTATTTCTTGGACTAAATATTCAACAAGTCAAGGATGGGATCTACATCACACAATAAAAGTACATCAAGGAGATCCTAAAGACATTTGGTATGGAAGAATCAAGACCGGTTGGAATACCGATGGTTACTAGTTGCAAGCTATCAAAAGAAGATGAGTCAAAGGAAGTGAATAAGACACTCTACAGATCAATGATTCATAAGTTACAATATGTTATACATACAATTAGCTCATGTAGTAGGTATTGTTGGATGATTTTCTACCAATCCAAAGGAATCACACATGTCTATAGTCAAAAGAATATATAGATATCTGAATGTACTGAAGACTTTGGTCTACTATATAAGAAAGGAGGAGATTTTGACTTGGAGGTTTACACTGATGTTGATTGGGATGGAAACATTGATGATAGGAAAAGTAAAAGTGGAGGATCTTTCTTTTTAGGAGAAAGAATAGTAAAATGGTTGAGTAAGAAACAAAGTTGTATATCATAATCTACTGTCAAGGAAGAATATGTTGCTACAACTATGAATTGTGAAAACATTATATGGATCAAACAACTACTTGAAGGTATGCAAAAGGAGATTACCGATCTAGTTACTATTTTCTATAATAATACTATTCCTATCAACATGTCAAATAATTTTGTGATGCATTCTAAGACCAAGCACATTTCTATCAAGTATCATTACTTGAGAGAAAAAGTTTAAGATAAGCATGTGAATTCGAAGGAGAAGTTAGCAGATATATTCACCAAGCTACTATTGAAGGATGATTTTGAGTATCTCAGAGGTAAATTAGGGGTCCTAACCCTCTCCAAGATTCACTAGAGAAAGATGCATTTTGCATCAATTCTATACTTCATTAGAATATCTATTTTGTGAGTTGATTCTAGTGTTCACACTTTAGGTGATGCCTGAAGTTGTGAAAAATAATTATGTACACAATGAGATATCAATACATGCTAGGTACGATCCACTACCTTAACAAAGTTTTTAGGAGTATGTATCTTTTGCATTTTTTTCAAAGAGGGAGAATGAGTGATTGATGATTAAAGGGAGAATAAGCGTTAGAGGGAGATTGATTGATGTTTACAAGAGAAAATACAAAATGTTGATGGACACAGAGGAATAACAAGAACAAGCACCTCAGAGGGAGAAAAGACAAAAAGAGATATTAGTGTATGCCATCATCAATTGAAAGTATTTCCATCAATGAAAAAGAGGGAGATTGTTACTCAGCTGATGGTGAGGATGATGAAGATCGAGATTAGAAGTATAAAAGATTGTAGAAAAGATTAGATCAATTGTTATTTTTTCATTAATATCAAGCAATTGATTTATAGTTCATATTAAGTTTCTATGTCTTTCAGATTATGATTTAATTGGTTAGTTAATACAGATCAGACAATGATAAGATCATATTGGTATAGTTGTAAAGTAGATTGGTTAAGTTGGTAGAGGAAATAGTTAAGTTACTGAGCAGGATGAAGCCTGTTGGTAAAGAGAAGTGTTTTTTAGTAAGAGACATTGAGACACCAAGACACTGAGACACCAAGACATCGAGACACCAATACACCGAGAGAAATCCAAGACACCGAGTACATGAAATTTAGTTACCAAGCATGAAATAAGGATGATAATGAAATTTAATGAAGAGCCATAGTGATCTAGAAGATTCCAAGGATAAAGAAGAGTTAGTTACAAAGATCTATGATCATGAAAATTCAAGGTGATAATATATGGTAAAGATTAAGTGGCAAAAGTTATGGTACCTCTTTGAAGAAGAGTTCAGGTTCTGAGGTGATGCTAACATGGTTCACTAAGTATCAAGTTCATAAAGTTGATCTGACAAGTGAGACTAGAAAAAGGAAAACCTAATCAAGGAGATTAAGAGGAAAAAGTAGAGTCTAGATAAAGGATTAATTTTAATGATAGAGATGTGGGCGAGTTGAAGTGTGGATGTGCTATCGAGTAAAGTAGTGAAAAAAGGAAAAGGTAAAATCTAAGTCTAGAGCAGCGACTAATGAAGTGTTGAGGCCAGTAGTCAAAGAGAGCATAAGGGATCTGATCAAGAAAGAGGTATTTATAGTATTATAGATCAGATTATACTATTGCTTATTAATATTTGTAGTAGGAAAATCTCTTAACCGAGTGGAATTAATAGTCTTATTGTAAATCCTTGTGAAAGGTGACATTCTAAAAGAGTGTTCAAAGTCCTTTAGCTAGGCCACTCCTAACAGGGTTAAGATCCTAACAAATCTAAGGTAAATCCCCTAACAGGGTCACATTTGACAATGTGCATTGTAATCTTTAATAGGATTGGCTCTTAACCAAGCATACTTTAAAAGAGTATTTCTATTTGTGGGTGAAAATTCCCACGGAGGTTTTTCCCAAATTGGGTTTCCTCATTAAATACTAGTGTCATATGTGTTGAATGTTTATTGTGCATGAAATATTTTGATTACTTAAGTTGTTTATCGATATGTTGAAGTTATTGTTGAGTCAATTAATGTTGAATTTTGTTTTACCAAGTTGAATCAGAGCTTAATTTTTTAAGGTTTAAGAATCACTATTTTCTGATACACCCCCCTCTTAGTAAACCAAAATCAATGTCAATAAAATATTTTGGCTTTCTATACAAAATTATAGGAGGTTTTCTTGAGTGTTGAGTGGGATCAACTTTAGGAACATCAAAAAAATTAGAGATGGATTGTGTACCTTCAACCAAAGATGATGTGCCTTAAAATTGAGATGTGAAGGATGGAACCTCACCAACTTGAGATGTTAATGGTACAACTTAAACATGATATGTTGGTGTGCTTACACCTTCAGATGTGGAGAACGACGTTCCTTCAACATGATACAATGGTGTCTCTACACCTTGGGATGTAGAGAATAGTGTTCCTTCAACATGGTACAATGTTGTGCCTACACCTTGGGATGTAGACAATGATGTTCCTTCAACATGATATGACAGTGTGTAGAAATTGGGATGTAGATTATGGTATGTCTTCAACATGATACAATTGTGTGTCTCCAACATGGGATGATGGTGTCCCTTAAACTTGGGATCTCATAATTGATGTGCCCGCATCTTTTTAATTCAATTGTCTTGTTGCACACAAATTTATTATATGTTGCCTTTGTGATTCCAATTCAAATTATCTCATTCTTTTTATTGATGTTTCATGTTCCTCATCCAAAATCAAATATTCTTGTATGGTACTCAATTTTATTTGTTCACAAATTTGTCTCATTCTTTCCATTGTCTTCTCTTTCTCTACTTCATGCTCTTTCGGTGTTATAATCTTTGCTCGTTTCATCGACATGATGATGAATTCTACATGTGTGTATAACTAAGTTAAAAATTATTTGTCAAATTCTATTTATGTCCAATCCACCATCCCAATTGGAATTGTTCATTACAATTTTAAAATTACTTTGAAACTCTCTAAAATTTTGAGCTTTGACACATATTCCTTCTAGTTCAAACTTGAATTGTAAAAAATGGCCTATTACAATAAGTAAAATTATAAAAATAGCAAGTCCATATTATATCAATTATAAAAAAAAAAATTCCTTATTCACATTTCACATGTAAAGTATGAAGAACTTACCTCAATTGATCAATTTTGCTAAAGAATCATTGACTTTCGCACTTATATGCTGATTTTTGAACAAAAAGGGTGTGAAAAATTATTAGAATATGGATTTTTGTGAAATTCAACACCATTAAAAGCATATGTTTGTCGAATAATGTGAAGAAACTTGACATAATTTAGAAAACGTGGGCCTTAGTCATGAGTTCCTTTCCATTTTTACCATTTTTAGTATTTTACATAGGGTGTACCCCTTATAGGGAGTAATCCTTATGTAAGAATAGGAAAAGGAGAGAGAGAGAGAGAGAGAGAGAGAGAGAGAGAGAGAGAGAGAGAGAGAGAGAGAGAGAGAGAGAGAGAGAGATATATAAGGGAGNAGAGAGAGAGAGAGAGAGAGAGAGAGAGAGAGAGATTTATAAGGGATCCTAGGACAAATTAATGTGTCCTAGGACCCCTTAACATTCAATAGTATATGGTAAGGGGTCCTAAGGGGACTTAAGGGGTCCCAAGACACATTAATGTGTCCTAGAACCCCTTATGACTCCTTACCACCCCTAAGATGTATGGTAAGGGGCCCTAAGATATCCTAAGGGATCATAAGAGGTCCAAGGACACATTAATATGTCTTAGAACCCCTTATGATCCCTTGGGACCCTTTAGGACCCCTCTCTCTACATCTTAGGGGGTTTAAGGGTTGTTAAGGGGTCCTAGGACAACCAAATGTGTTGTAATGGGTCATAAGGGATTATAGAACATATTAATATGTCCTAGGACCCTTTATGACCCCTAAGGACCCTTTAGGACCCCTCTCTCTACATCTTAGGGGTAATAAGAGTTATTAAGGGGTCCTAGAACACATTAATGTGTCCTAGGACCCCTTAGACCCCTTACCATACATAAATGAATGGTAGGGGGTCCTAAGGGACCATAAGAAATTTAAATCTCCTATCATTGAAATTTCACATTCCTTCTGCATTTATTATACATTTCTTCTACAAACTTCTTGAACAATTTGTATTTGCCGCCAAAGATGATGTTATCAACATACAAAAGAATAACCGAGATCTTTTCTGAATTTACCTTGAAGTATAGATTGATGTTGGCCCATCCTTTTTAAAATCCTTGACTCATCAAATATTTGTCTATTTAATCATATTAGGCTTTAGGTGCCTACTTCATCCCATAAAATTCCTTCTTAATCTACAAATAACATTAGAATCCTCTTCTAATCTGAAACCTTTAAGTTGTTCAATGTATACTTCTTCCTTCAGTTATCCATTTAGGAATGCAGACTTGACATCCATTTGATAAAATTTCAATTTATTGAATGCTGCAAATGCCAAGAACATCGTAATAGCTCCCATCTGATAAATAGGAGCACATGTCTCCTCAAAATCAATTCCTTTAATCTGAGTAACCTTTGCAGACCAATTATCTTGACTTTTTTATTACACCTTTTCCATTCTCATCTATCTTGTTTTGGTACACCTATTTTGTACGTATCACATTTTTGTCTTTTGATCTAAGTTCCTACATCCAATTATTTTCTATCTAATTCAGTTCTTCCTTCATATAATTAATCCAACACTAATCATTACAAGCCTCCTCTATTGACTAATGTTCAATTTTCAAAAGTAAACACACTAAAGCATGATCTTGTGTTGCTTTACTTCTCATAACAACACCTATGTTCTTATCTCCAATAATCTAATTTTGTGAATGATGGTTTTGTACATTCTTTGGTTTCTTAGTAATAGATGTCGGTTTCATTGTTAGTTGAATTCCATCTTATTCTTTCTTGTCTTCTTTTCTTTGTTCTTTTGCATCAGATTCATACTCAATGTACCTTTCAAAAACCTTCTGAAAACCTTCAACCTTCACATTCACACCTTCTAAAATCTTGTTTAGTATTTTATTGTAGCACCAATATGACTTTCTTCTAGAAGAGTAGCCCAAGAATATTCCTTCATCGTCCCTGCTATCAAATTTTCCAATATTCTCTTCATCTTTCCCTATGTAACACTTGCTGCCAAAACTATTTAAATATGTAACTATTGATACTCTTCCATGTCATAACTCATATAAATTATTTGATACTTTCTCTATTACATAACTCTATTGAGTGTATATACAATAGTATGCACTTCTACTTTCCAGTAGATCTCTAGTAGATTTTATTCTCTCAACATAGTTCTAGTTGCTTCCTGAATCATTTGATTCATCCTCTCCACAACACCATTCTATTGCAGTGATCTTGTTGCTTAAAAATTTCTCCTAATACCATGATTTTCATGGTAAATTTCAAATGCATCACATGTAAATTCTACACCTTTATCATATCTAAAATACTTAATGTTTCTACCACATTCAATTTCAACTCTAGCCTTGAATATCTTGAATATCTTGAATTTCTCAAATGATTCAAATTTATCTCTAAGAAATGAAACCCATGTCATCCTTTGATAATCATCAATAAACATTATAAAATACCTTTTACCTTGAAAACTTCTTGTTTTGGTTGGAGCACAGAGATCAGTGAGCACAATCTCCAACACAACGGTAGATGAGTGACCTTTTTCCTTGAATTATTCTTTTCTTTTCTTCCCTTCTTGACAACTCTTTCAAATTATCTTTTATGGTTTACGCAGTCTGGGTAAATATCTCATTGCATAAGATAAGATTATCTTCATCAGATTATCAAAATTAATGTGACACATCCTTTGATACCAGAGCCAACTGTCATCGGTCTGAGATAACAAGAAACTTCCTTCAAATTCTCCTTCTAACTGGTACATATTTCTTAATGTTCTCTTCCATATATCAATTAGATCTCCACATCTCTTCATGATTTTACATCATTCATCCTTTCCAATAACATCATGTCCATTCTCACACATCTATCCAAAACTCAACAGATTATAATACAAATCTTTCACATAATAGACATTGCTAGTATTATTCTTACAATAAAATGTAATAGATCCTTTACCAACAATATATGTTCCTTTATCATCATCAAATCTAACTGTACCACCATCATACTTGCTAAGTGATACAAATTTACTTTTATCTTGAGTCATATGATGTGAGAAACCATTATCAATTAGCCATTCATTTTTGTTTCTTCTATCATATAAAGTAGCTTCAATATTATCATCAGCCTTAACATAGATGTTAGTGATATCAATTTCAGATTTCTCTTCTTCTTCAACATAAAATAAGAAATCCTCAATCTCTGATTCATCATATGAGAAACTAGCATTTCCATTCACATAGTAAGCCTTTTTATTGAATCTTTTTAACTTCTTCCTAGGAGCTTTGTGATGAAATCTAGTAGCCAAATGAAAAATCTTACCATACCTAAAGAATTTTAGGGTTAAAATACCTTTGTACTTGTCAGTACCTTTCTTCAATCTTCTTTCAAAGTTATCCTCAAACTCTTCTTCATCATCACCACCAGGATCATTGTCTGATTTTTCAAATTTGAATGTCATCTCTAGTGTGTTCTTGTCTCTTCCAAAATTTCTTAGCTCAGATGTGGTTAGGGTACCAAACAAATGTTCTTTAGTAATTTTTTTTGGGTCATACACCTCTTAAATTGCTGAAATTTCTTCAATGTAACTATTTAATAATGTCATCAAAATCTTCACCATGAAGTCCTCATCGGTAATAGTACCTCTTTGGTTCTTGACTTCATTAAATACATCCTCAACTCTTCAAAAATAGTGTTTGATATCTCCTTCATGTTCCATTATCAGGTTCTCATAATGTCTCTTAGCTATCAACTTCCTAGATAACTTGACTCAGTCATTTCCTTAATAAATTTCCTAAAAATTTTCAAAAACTTCATAAGTTATCTTCAGTGAAATAAACTTACCCAATTCATTCTTTGATAGAGAAATAGTAATGACATACCTCACCTTTTCATTTTCCACATATTCCTCAATTTTGTCTGGTGTAGTCGGCTCATTCTATAGAGGTACATAATTTAAATCTACATGCTTCCATGTCTTGTAACCAACCAATACTAGGTATCCTTTCATTATACCTTTCCATGAATTTTAGTATGATCTATCAAACATAGGAATTTTCAATTTGGGTGCCATCAAATCTTACTCAAGCAGTTTAGCTATTCACGGAGGAAACAAGATCTGATACCAATTGTTGAACATGACGAATAACTGAGAGGGGGTGAATCAGTTATTCCCACATAACTTTACAAAACATTATCTTTGTCGGTTAACACTTAAACAATTTCAATAAGAACTTAAGATTTGTTGGTTTAGAACATTAAACATCCACTAGAAAATATAAACATGAAATACACAGGAACACTGAAATAGAGAACACCAGATTTTACGTGGAAACCCCAAGATGGATAAAACCAAAGATAAACTAATTTTCATGAAATGTAAAAATACTTGTTAGGGTGACATGAAAAGGTGATTTGATACAAAGGCTCATTTCAAGAAGGCTCTCTATCAGTTGGCTCACTATCGATAAAGGGTCTCATTGCCAATACAGAAGGGTTCACTGCTGGAAGATAGGAAAATGAATAGAATCCACCTCTAAGATCTACATATTGTTCTCCAAAAACATGAATCTCCTTTTCATGAATTCGTAGTCACTTTTCATATGCTCCATAGATATGCCACACATACATACACTTATACATTCATGTGGATATACTAATAGCTTATGTTCATGCCTTATATATACAACACCATGAGATCCACAAGGCCAACCACACAATTTGGAATAGATCACACCAAGAATATTCCCATGGTGGGAAGGAATGAAATGAGGACCACCTCAAATAATACAACATGGCACGCTAAACAACACCTTCTCTAAGGAATACAGTTCCAATGGTTATGAACAACACGTTACAAAAACCAAAGCTAGGACCAAAATACATCCACATAGAATTGAGCATACAATCTACCATAATGTAGATTCTAAATACCAAAGGCCATCAGTGAACATGCAAAGCACTTTAATCGATATGTTAGATACTCCAACTAATACAATGATCTATCAAAACACAAAAACTAATACATTACTATGCCAATCATAGTAATTGATACAATCAGAAGCAAATATATGAGTATGTTGACATCAATGACAACCATTAATAAAAACACCATTTGAAAGTACCAAATTCACATACTAACAATATCCCCAATTGTCATTGATGACAACCTTCATCAATAACAAATCATAGAAACAATCTAGGAAAATACTCCCCCTTTGACAATAATGACAAAGGAAAAGGAATAAGTCCTCCTTGTTGAAATACTCTACTCCCCCTGAGAGGAAATTACTTGATCAATGCACACACAGGTGCAACTAGTGAACACTAGGAAGGAGAAGAACCTCCAACTTCCCTTTGAGTTACTTGAAAGTGTCTTTGCACAAAGGTTTGGTGAATATGTCTCCAATCTACTCCTATGTGGGTATATACTCCATCTTTATTGTACCTTATTCCACTTTTTCTCTGATGAAATGATATTTTATGTCAATATTTTTTTTTCTACAATGTACTACTAGATTCTTTGACATACTTATCATACTGGTATTATCACACATGATGGGAATTGGCCAATCAAAACTAATTCCTATATCATGCAATGCATATTTCATCCATAACACCTTAGTGCAACACGAAGACATTGCAATATACTTTGATTCAAAAGTGGATAATATTACAAAATCTTTCTTTTTCCTTGACCAATCAACTAGCCAGGAGCCAAGAAAGAATTCTCCACCAGTGGTACTTCTTATGTTTTTCACACAACCTGCCCAATCTACATCTGTATATGCCATTAGTGAAAAAATTTATTCTTAGGGTACTATAACCCCAAATATTTTGTTCCTTTCGGGTATCTAAAAATTATTTTTTCTACCATAACATGTGACTCTTTGGGTTCCTGATAAAATTTGGCTCCCAAACAAACTACATACATAATATCTGGCCTGGTAGAAGTCAAGTATAAAAAACCTCCAATCATCGACCTATATACACTTGAATCTTCTTTTAGTGATTCATCTTCCTTAGTCATCTTACTATCAGTAATGATAGGAGTACAAACAAGATTCAAATTTTTAAAACAAAACTTCTTCAGTAACTCTTTCACATACTTGGATTGAGGGATAAATGTGCATTTGCTAATCTGACTGACTTGCAATCCAAGAAATAAATTAATTCTCCTATCATTGACATTTCAAATTCCTTTTGCAAACTTCTTGCACAAGTCATATTTTCTGCCAAAGATGATATCATCAACATATACAATGAAAACCAAGATCTTTTCTAAATTTACCTTGAATTATAGATTTTTGTCGACCCATCCTTTTTTGGAATCCTTGATTGATCAATTTTTTTTCTAGTTTACCATATCAGGGTCTAGGTGCCTACTTCAGCCCATATAATGAATTCTTTAATTTCCAAAAAATATCAAGATCCACTTTTGATCTGAAACATTCCAATTTTTCAATGTATACTTATTCCTTCATTTCTCCATTTAGGATTGTAGACTAGACATCCATTTAATAAAATTTTAATTTATTGAATTCTACAAACACCAAGAATATCCTAATAGCTTCCATCTGAGAAACATGAGCATAATTCTCCTCAAAGTCAATTTTTTCAATCTGTGAGTAACATTTGTAGACCAATCTTTCCTTTTTTCTTACAACTTTTCGATTTTCATCTAGCTTATTTTGGTACACCCATTTTGTACCTATCACATTTTTTTTCTTTCAGTCTAGGAACAATTTCCCAAGTTTGATTCTTTTCTATCTGATTTAGCTCTTCCTTCATAGCATTAATCCAAATCTGATCATTAAAATCATCTCCTATAGACTTAGGTTCAATTTTAGAAATTAAACACTGCATGATTTTGTGTTTTTTTTTTAACTTCTGGTAACAACACCTCTATTCTTATCTCCAATAATTTGATTTTTTGAATGATGCTTCTATACATACCTTGGTTTCTTAATAATGGATGTTGGTGTTTTTGTTGGCTGAATGCCATCTTGTTCTTTCTTGTCTTCTTTTATTTTTTTCTTCTACATCAAATTCATACTCAATGTGCTTTTTAAAGACCTTCTTAAAATATTCATCAACCTTCACATTCACACTCTCCACAATCTTGTTCAGTCTTTTATAGTAACACCAATACACCTTGCTTCTAGAAGAATAGCCCAAGAATATTCCTTCATCAACCCTACTATCAAAGTTTCCAAGATTCTGTTCATATTTCCGTATGTAACAATTGCTACCAAAAATCTTGAAACACTTAATTGTCAGTACTCTTCCATGCCATAACTCATATGAAGTCTTTCCATACTTTCTCCTATACAAAACTCTATTGAGCATACATACAATAGTATGGATTTTTTCTTTAAATTAGATCTTTGGTAGATTTTATTCTCTCAACATAGCTATAGCTTATTTTTGAATCGTCTAATTCCTCCTCTCCACAATACCATTCTAATGTAGTATTCTTGCTGCTGAAAATTGTCTCCTAGTACCATGCTTTTCATGGTCACTTTCAATTACATCACACGTAAATTTTCCACCTTTATTAGATCTCAAATAGTTAATGTTTCTACCACATTCACTTTCAAATCTATCCTTGAATATCTTGAATTTATCAAATGCTTCAGATTTATCTCTAAGAAATGAAACCCAAGTCATCCTTGAATAATCATCAATGAACAGTATAAAATACTTTTCACCTTAAAAACTTCTTGTTTTGGCCGGACCACAAATATCACTATGCACAATCTCCAACACACTGATAGATGAATGATATTTTTCCTTGAATGGTTCTCTTCTCTACTTTCCTTCTTGACAACTCTTGCAAATGATATTTTCTAGTTTACACAGTTTACACAAATCTCTCACTACATGACATGAGCTTATCTTCATCAGATTATCAAAATCAATATGACACATCCTCTGATTCCATTGCCAACTATCATTGGTCTGAGATAACAAGAAAATTCCTTCATATACTCCTTCTATTTGGTATATATTTCTTCCTGTTCTCTTCCCTATAGCAATCATATCTCAACATCTCTTCCTTATTTCACATTCTTCATCCTTGAAAATAAAATCATGTCCATTCTCACACATCTATCCAACACTCAACATATTGTGATACAAAACTTTCACATAATATACATTGTCTGTATTATTCTTACCATAAAATGTAATAGATATTTTACCAATAATATATGTTTCCTTATCATCACCAAATCTAGCTGCACCACCATCATACTTTCTAAGTGATACAAATTTACTTTTCTCTCTAGTCATATGGTGTGAGAAACCACTATCAATTAGCCATTCATTTTTATTTCTTTTAGCATATAAAATAGTTTCAACATTATAATCATCCTTAGCATAGAAGTTAGCGATATTAATTTCATATTTATCTTCTTCTTCAACTTAAAACAAGCAATCCTCAGTCTTTGATTCATCATTTGAGATACTAGCATCTTCATTCACATAGTAAGGCTTTTTATTGAATCTTTTGCACTAGGAGCTTTGTTAGGACATATAGTAGCCATATGACCAATCTTAGAACACGTAAAGCATTTTAGAGGTAACATACCTTTGTACTTGTCGGTACCTTTCTTCAATCTCCTTTTAAAGTTAGCCTCAAACTCTTCTTTATCATTACCATTAGGATCATCTTTTGATTTTGTAGCTTTGAATGTAGTCTTTGATATGTTCTTGTCTCTTCCAAACTTCCTTAGCTCAAATTTGATCAGGGTACCAAACAACTACTTTTTAGTAAACTTTTTCAAGTCATACACCTCTTCAATTGGTACAATTTTGCAACTATAACTGTCTGGCAATGTCATAAAAATATTCTCCATGAAGTCCTCATCGATAATAGTTCCTCATTGGTTCTTGAATTCATTAACTTCAATCTCAACTCTTTTATAATATATTTTGATATCTTCTCCATCTTCCATTCTCAGGTTCTCATAAAGTTTCTTAGCTGTCAACTTCTTAGATAAATTGACTCTATCATTTTCTTAATAAATTTCCTTCAAATTTTCCCAAACTTTGTAAGATGTCTTCAGTGAAATAACCTTAGCCAGTTAAATATTTGATAGAGAAATAGTGATAACATACCTATCCTTTTCATTTTTTACATATTCCTCAATTTCATTATGTTTAGTCAGTTCATTCTATAGAGGAACATACTTTGACTCTACATGTTTTCATGTCTTCTAACCAAGTGATTCTAGTTATCCTTTCATTTTATCTTTCCATGAATCGTAATCTGAATCATTGAACATAGGAATAGTCAATTTGTGGGCATTCAGATCTTCCTCAAGTGGTTTATCTCTTCACCGAGGAACCAATCTCTAATACCAATTATTGAAAAGGTTGAATAACTAAGAGGGGGTGAATCAGTTATTCCCACACAACTTTACAAAAATTTCTCTCTATCGGTTAACACTTAAATAGTTCCAATAACAACTTAAGATTTTTTGATTTAGCACATCAAACATACACAAAGTATAAACATGAAATGCATAGGAACACCGAATTAGAGAACCCCATATTTTACGTGGAAACTCCAAGATGGGTAAAATCATGGAGAAAATAATTCTCACGAAATGTAAAAAAATGTGTTAGGGTGACACCAAAATGTGATTTCATACAAAGGCCCACTCGCATAAATAATCACTTCAAGAAGGCTCACTATTAGTTGGCTCACTATCGATAAAGAGGATCACTACCAATAAACAAGGGATCACTTTCAGAAGATATGTAAATGAATTGAATCCACCTCTAAGATCTATAGACTATTCTACACAAACATGGATCTCCTTCATAGAAATTTGTAATCACTTTGCATATGATCCATAGCTATGCCACACATACATACACTTGTACATTCAAGTGCATACACTACTAACTTATTCGCATGCATTACTTATACAACACCATGAGATCCATAAGGTCAGCCACACAATTTGGAATAAGTCACACCAAAAAAATTTGCACGGTGGGAAGGAATGAAATGACAACCACCTCGACCAATACAACATGCCACACTATACATCACCTTCTACATGTCACATGATTCCAATATTTATGAGCAACACATTAAAAAAACTAAAGCTGGGACCAAAATACATCCACAGAGGATCGAGCATACAATATAACACAATGTAGATTCTAGAGACCCAAGGGAAAGCACTTCAACCAATATTCCAGATACTCAAACTAAAAAAATAATCTATCAGTACACAACTACCGATACAGTACAATGATAATCATAGTAACTGATACAATAAAAAACTGAGATATGAGTATGTTGACATTAATAAAAAAAACCATTTGAAATCACCAACTTAACATTCTAAAAAAATGTGTCATGAGACCCCTTAAGACCCCTTAGGACCCTTTATGACCCCTTTACATACATTAGTGTATGCTAAGGGGTCCTAAGGGCTTGTAAGGGGTCTTAAGAGGTCCTAAAACCCCTTAAAAACCCCTATGACCCCTAAGATATAGAGAGAGGGGTCCTAAAGGGTACTTAGGGGTGATAATGGGTACTAGGACACATTAATGTGTCCTAGAACCCCTTATGACCCCTTACATTACATATTAGGGGTCCTAAGGGGTTGTAAGTATTGTCCTTGAACACATTAATATGTCCTTGGAAACTTTACGACCCCTTAGAACCCTTTACCATACACTAATGAATGGTAAGGTGTCCTAAGGGGTTGTGAGGGGTCTTAAGGGGTCCTAGGACACATTAATGTGTTCTAGGATCCCTTGAAAACCCTTACAACCCATAAGATGTAGAGAGAGGGGTCCAAGAGGGTCTTAAGGGGTCGTAAGACACATAAATCTCTCCTAGGACCCATTATGACCTCTTAGGACCCCTTCTGATTCATTACCATAAATCCTAGGTATCTTAAGGGTCATGATGGGTCCTAAAACACATTAATGTGTTCTAAGACCCCTTAAGACTACTTAAAACCCCTTAGGATCCCTTACCATTCATTATATGGTAAGGGGTTGTAAGGGGTTGTAAGGGGTCTTAAGGGGTCGTATGAACCACTAATGTATCCTTGTACCCCTTAACAAACCTTATGACCTCTAAGATGTAGAGAGAGGAGTCCTAAGGGGTCATATGCGGTCGTAAGATACATTAATTTGTCCAAGGACCCTTTATGGCCCATTAGTACCCCTTACCATACATCTTAGGAGTCATAAGGGGTCATAAGAGGTCCTAGGACACATTAATATGTGCTAGGACCCCTTAAGACCACTTACGATCCCTTATGAACCCTTACCATTAATTAGTGTATGGTAATGGGTTTTAAGAGGTCCTAAGACACATTAATGTTTCCTAGAACCCCTTAACAACCCTTACAACCCCTAAGATATAGAGAGAGAAGTCCTAAAGGGTACTAAGGGATCATTAGAGGTCCTATGACACATTAATGTGACATAGAAACCCTTATGACCTCTTACCATATGTCTTAGGAGTCCTAAAGGTTCCTAAGGGATCATAAGGGGTCTTAGGCCACATTAATGTGTCCTAGGAACCCTTAAGACCCCTTATGACCTCTCAGGACCCCTTAACATTCATTATTGAATTGTAAGCAATTGTAAGGGGTCTTAAGGGGTCCTAAGACACATTAATGTGTTATAGGACCCCTTAAAAACCCTTACAACCGCTAAGATGTAGAGAGAGAGAGAGGTCCTAAAGGTTCCTAAGGAGTCATAATAAGTCTTGAGACACATTAATGTGTCCTAGGACCCCTTATGAACTCTTATGACACCTTTTGGTCTCTTACCATACATCTTAGCGGTCCTAAAGGGCCCTAATGAGTTATAAGGGGTCCTAGGAAAAACTAATATGTCATAGGACCCCTTAAGACCCCTTATGACTCTTTATGACCCCTCAACATATATTAGTGTATGGTAAGGGTTTCCTAAGGAGTTTTAAGGGGTCTTAAGGGGTCCTAGGATACAATAATGTGTCCTAGGACCCATTGTAAACCTGAAGGACCCCTAAGATGTATGGTAAGGGGTCGTAAGGTTTCCTAAGGGGTCATATGGGGTCCTATCATACATTAATGTGTCCTAGGGCCCCTTAGGAACCTTTACAACCCCTGTCTCTACATCTTAGGTGTCATAAGGGTTATTAAGTGGTCTTAGGACACATTAATGTATTATAGGAACCCTTAGACCCCTTAAGACCCCTTACCATACAATAATGTATGGTAAGAGGTCCTACGAGGTCCTAAGGGGTCTCAAGGGGTCCTAGGACACATTAATGTGATGTAGACCCTGTTAACAACCCTTATAGACCCTAAGATTTACATAGAGGGGTCTTAGAAGGTCCTAAGGGGTCCTAGGACACATTAATGTGTCCTAAGGGGTCCTAGGACATATTAATTTATCCTAAGGGGTCGTAGGACACATTAATGTGTCCTAGGACCCCTTATGACCCCTTACCATGCTTCTTAGTGAGGACGTATATATGAAACTTTTTGTTCAATCTCTCATAAAAGATGTGACAAAATGGTACATAACTTTACCAGATGGATCCATTTCTAGTTGGCATGAATTTTTTAATTAATTTATAGAACAATTTGCTGACCATAATGATACTTTCTTTTCATCTCATGAACTGACAAGTATGAAGAAAAATCAAAATAAATCTATTGTTGAATTCAACAAAATATTAAATATGATTCTGAGAGATATTAGACCCATTGATGACTTTTTGATAGATTTTTACATGAGTGCCTTTGATAATACAACCAATTATGAAATCAGAACTCATAAGACATATAATTTAGTACATGCTTTCAAAATGGCTATAACTATTGAAAATGATAGGAAGGCATCTGGTATAATTGATATAGGGAAGAAACTCAATTGTTCAATCCAAAAGGTCCTAAGAAGTACAAAGAGGAAGATAAATTAGATAAGATTATGGATATGATGAAAAGCCTCCAAACGAGTAATGGAAAAGATAACTTCAAATACAACCAGAATAATCAACCACCATTTAGAAATGATAGATACAAATTGTAGGATATGCCTTATAACATAGAATGGAAGGATGAAAAACCAGTGAACAAAGAATTGCATACTCCTGATCCATTATCAAAAGGAAACCATATGTTGGAGGAAAACCCTTGGTGTTATGTATGTAGGATTCCTCATGAAGTAGAGAAATTTTTACTAGCATAGGGTGTTATAGAACCAAATGAAGAAGATGACAATCCTCAACCTATTGCATGTATGTTATCAATAGATCTCATGTGGGGATATGATGATTACAGTTCTTCAGATGAACACTACTATAAAAATAACCTTAACAAAGTCTACTAGCATGGGGATTATCAGGAAAGGACTTCAGGGTTGAGAAAATTGGTAGAAGAAGAAAAAAGAGCATATACAATAGCTGCAGTTGAAGAAGTAAAAAGTAATTATAGATTAAGGAATAGAATAGTGAATGCAGGATAAGGGAAATTTGACCAAGGAAGAAATCCAAAGAAGGTGAAGAAAAATAAATTACTGAAGAGAAACAGGTCGAACCTCAGGACTTTCCAAAAATAGAAAAAGAAAAAGTGGTTAGTAAATCTCTTCCCAATAAATGTTCTTTTATGTCTAATGCATTATCTAAGGTTAAAATATATGTTCCTTTGCTTGAAATAGTTAAAATACTTGAATGCAAAAATAAAGCTTTGAAAATATTGTCTAATGTAGGTAATAAGGAAGATCTTAACCAAGAAGTAAAGGATCCTCTAGCTATTTATCTAGGAACTACATTAATAAAAAATGGAAATCAAATTGATCCATTCTATCTTACATTGTTAATAAACAATAAAATGGTGAAGAATTGTATGATAGACTCTGGTGCTGTAAACATTATGCCTAATGATGTTATGAAAGAATTAGGAATGAATGTTGATACCAAATTTTGTAAATGTTATGCAATGGATAATAAACTAGTTCTTGTTGTAGGCATAACAAAAAATGTTGAATTTAAATTTCCTATATATCCTAAAATGTCATATAAAATGGATATTATTGTTGTTGATGTCCCTTCCAATTATGGAATATTTCTGTCTAGACAATGGACTAATTTAGTAGGAGGTAGTTGTTAGATACCTAAGAGGAGGTGGGGGGGGGGTGAATCAGTTAGATTTAGTTATCCTACAGTCCCAAATCCTCCCAAATGTATATAAAAGAAATTTCAAACATTTAAATCAACTCAGTGAAATGTAAACTATGATCTCAAACTTTTGTCCTACTGAGTAGCAATAAATCAATACTGTGATTACCGATCAATGTAGATTAATTAATGTGTAAAGAAAAATAACAATCCACAATAATCATACACATTAACACATATTTTTAACGTGGAAACCCTGCTAAGGGAAAAACTACTTGGGACTGGTAACCCAAAATATTTCACTCTTCTTAAGTGAGCTTGGTTAAGAGCCAACCCTGTTAAAGGTTACAATGCACACTGTTAAATGTGACCTGGTTAGAGGATTTATCACTAATAATTATCTCTTCACAAATCATTCACTATAGGGTCAACAATAAAACACTCAACATTCATTATAATGTCATAATAAAGACTTTCATGTCCTACACAGTTAAGAGATTTATCTGTAACAATGGTTAAACTAATACAGTAATGATATGATTCAAAAATAAAAAATTTTGTAGATTTTTAGATCTATGATAAGTACATAATCCCTCTGATAAATTTGTTCAATTCAGTTCCTCTGATTCTTCATACTCTATTATGCCTGGTTAATGCTCTTTTCTTTGTTGCTCAGTGTTGTCTGCAGAATTGCTCGGTTCTATCTTCAACTAGTTTGATCAGTCATGCATGAAGTTTGCATGTATGTGCATTAGTATATTGTATGATTCATAATGAATCTTTTGCCTCTTATATAGACGTTATAGCTCATTTAATTTCCATCCTTTAGATTTTTCCGCTTAATCTCCATCGTTGGTTTTGCTACTTAAACCTTCCTTGATAGTTGTGTCAAAAATGGGTTTCAATATTCTTTGTTTGATCATCTTTAAAATTTCATAGCCATTTGATCTTTATAATAGATCTTATCAATTACCCCAGAATAATCAATTTTATAGATCATCATTTTAGTTAGCCTCAGTTTAATTACATTTCTCAGTCGATACCGTGATGTGTCAGCAATCCCTAGCTCAGTTATCACTGTGCTTCGTATACACTATATTTACTTGGTGTCCACTGTTACTCGGTGTATACATAACTCTTCAATTTATGACCACATAAAATTTGTTTATTCCAAATCTTTAACTCACAATAGATGTTTATTATCATAATGATAAGAAAATAAGTTGACATCAATGATGATACATTAAATGATTAATGTCTATCATCACATCTGAAACTCGGTTGATCATCAACAAAATGACTTAAAACATACAATAAGTTTTATTTCATCAATCTCTCCCTTTGGCATTGATGGCAACACAATATGAAATATGCAATATGAAAATACCATAGAATACCAAACTTCTATTCTACAACTATATGCAAAGTGTTGTAGCTCTCCCTAGCTTGTATAGAAAATATGTTTCAACATTAAAAAATCACCATGCACACTCTTTTTGCGGTAGTGTAAGTACCTTGCAGTGTACTGATATGCCATTTTTAGTCCAGTTCAGCTTTGCATCAACATGATTTATATTATGATTACATGCAGGTTGATGCAACCTCCTAGTCAGTTTAGTGACTGATAGACAAGGGACAAACCCCTAGTCTACTCCTCAAGTACTCAAATGTATCCTTTGGTAAGGGTTTAGTGAATATGTCATCTTGTTTTTCTTTTAATTGTACATATTCCAGTGTAACTTTTTTTTCTTGTACTTGTTCCCTCAAGTACTGATATTTGATAGATATGTGCTTTGTTTTTGCATGCATCACCAGATTTTTTGAAATATTTATTGCACTAGTGTTATCACAATAAATTATCACTGGGTCACTGATCTCTTCATTCATACCTTTCAAAAGTTGTTTGGTCCATGTAATGTTTAAACATTTTGTAGCATCATCAACATATTCTTCTTTTGTAGTTGATTGAGATATGCATCCTTGCTTTTTACTTATCCAAGTAACTAATATTTCTCCCACAAAGAATGCTCCACTAGTAGTGCTCTTTCTATCATCAATGTTTCCAGCCCATTCAACATCCATGTAAACTTTCAATTTAAATTTTCCTTCTCTTTTGTACCACAATCCATAAGCTTCAGTTTTCTTCAAGTATCTAAAAATTCTTTTTACAACATTCATATGTGATTCCTTAGGATTAGTAGAAAATCTTGCTACAGTTCCAACTGCGTGTGCAATATCTGGTCTTGTGTGTACAACATACATCAACTTTCCAATCATAGATCTATACAATGTTTGAGTTACCTCAGGTGTCTTATCTTCCTTTGTCAATTTGCATCCTGTCACCATAGGTGTTCCTTTTGATTCTTCCATTTTGAATGAATTCAATACTTCCTTGATGTATTTGGATTGAGTAATGTAGATGCCTTCAGCCTGTTGTAAAATTTGCAAGTGAAGAAAAAATTTGATCTCTTCGAACATTGAAATTTCAAATTCTTTCCTCATTTCATCAGTGAATGATTTGCATAAGTTATCATTACCTCCAAATATAATATCATCAAAAAAAATTTCAGCAATAAGAGTCTTATCATCATTTCCTCCTTTTAAATACAAATTATTGGTATCACTTGTTCTAATGAATTCAATACTGATAAGATAGGAATGTAGTCTTTCATACCATGCTCTTGATGCTTGTTTCAGTCCATATAATGTTGTGTAACTTACTGTGTGTGAATGAAATACACCTTCATGATATTATTTTATTTACTAGCAATTCTAAGGAATAATAATGACAATTTAAACTAAGAATTGAAAATAAATCAATAAGCATCCCATGGATCTCTATCTAAGCATGTTAATAGAGCCCTCAACCTTAATATCTACTAATGACAGTCCTAGAATGAGAAAATGATAAAGATATGCCTAATCTAGCTCTCAAATTCTCTCAATTGCTTCAATAATGAACTCAAATGCTCTCACAAATACTATGAAAATTCTCAATTATGCTTTGATGCTCTCAATTGCTATGAAAATGGCTATAATATGGATGCTTTGCATTCAAATTTTTGGGATATGTTATGCTTGCAAAATGGCTTCTATTTATAGGATTTTCTCAAGTGTAGGGGGTAGAGTCAATTGATCATGATTAAGCCTTGGTTGAGTGAAAGGATTTCAAAGGGTTTAAAATGGGGGAACAATTTAAATGCTTGTCTCAAAGGTTGAGACAAAGAGACAAATTTGAGTGATTAGGATTGAAAGCTCAAAATGGGTGATTGAGATTACAAATTTGGAGTGATCCATTTGCTTTTCTTTCTCAATTCTCATTGGTTCCTCAAATTCATGTTGAAATATATTAGGATTTATTAATTCAATCAATTAATTCATTTATCCATGTAGGGGAAAAGGTTGGATTTTATTTCTTGATTTAAACTATATAATTAATTGATTAAAATCAATTATATAGTTTGATTAATCCCTTTAGGCTTATATTTAATCATTTGATGTCATTTGTTAATTTATCCTTTGATTTAATTGAGTTTGTCCCAATTTGATTTAATAAATGTCCATTGAATTGATTTGATCCATTTTGATGAGATTTAGTACAATTTGCTAAGATTTGCAGATTTGCTTGATTAGATAACACCTGCCCAGTTTTAGGTGTCTACACTTACATACCATGCTTTCCTGAGTAGGATCAACAAAACCTTCAGGTTGTTCAATGTATATCTCTTCTTCCATTATTCCATTCATAAATGCAGATTTAACATCCATCTAATATAATTTGAATCCTTTGTATGTAGCATAAGCATGTAATATTCCAACTCCTTTAAGTCTAGCAACGGGTGCAAAAGTTTCCCCATAGTCAATACCTTCTTCTTGTGCATACCCTTTGCATACTAGTCTTGCTTTATTTCTAGCTACATCTCCATTCTCATTCAATTTGTTTCTAAATATCCATTTGGTGCTAATTATATTCTTATCACTCAGTCTCGGTACTAATGTCCATGTTTTGTTTTTCTGTATCTGCTCAATTTCTTTAGTCATTGCATTAATCCATTCTTCATTTTCAAGTGCATCTCTAACAGTTTTAAGTTAAAATTTACAAATCAAACATGTGTTGTTATTCAACTTACTTCGGGTCATCATTCTAGCTCTTTTATCTGCAATAATCTAATTTCATGGATGATGTCTTCTTGCATATTTTTCAAGTATAGGTTTAGTTCTTTGTTCTTCATTGTGTTCTCCAGTTGGTATTTCATCATGATCTTCAATTGCAACATCTTCTTGATTATTGGTTGGAGCATCTTGATGCTCGGTAACATTACCCTGTTGATTAGGAATGTTAGGTATTTGCTCGGGCAAAGTGTCAGGTTCTTCAATGTAAACAAATCCACTGTAGTCTTTAGGTTCTATTTTTCTTTCCTCTTTATTTTTCTCAGCATATTCATCAAATTTTTACATTTGCACTTTCAATGATTGTTTTAGAAGACTTGTTCAAACATTTATAAGCTTTTCTCTTAGTAGAATATCCTAGAAATATTCCTTCATCACCTTTTGAGTCAAATTTCCCATTTCTATCATCTTTCAAAATATAGCATTGACTTCCAAATATTCTAAAATAACTCACATTAGGTGTATAACCATACCATAATTCATAAGGTGTCTTGTTTGTATCTTTCTTTAGTTGTACTCAGTTCAATGTGTATACAATAGTACTAAAAACTTCTCTCCAGTATGTTTTTCCAACATTCTTTTCAATCATCCGTGTTCTAGCACAATCCATAATTGATCTATTTCTTCTTTCAGCAATCCCATTCTGCTGTGGTGTTCTCGGTGTAGAGACTTGTCTCTTAATTCCATACTCATTACAAAATTTAGGTGAACTCATTAGAAATAAATTCACCTCCTCTATCAAATCTTAAACATTTCAATTCTTTACCACTTTCTTTTTCCACTTTAACTTTTTACCATTTGAACATCTTAAATGTTTCATATTTTTCTTTTAAGAACATAACGGTCATCATTCTAGAGTAGTCATCAATAAATAAAATAAAGTATCTATCACCATATTAAATCTATGTTCTCACTATTCCACATAGGTCTATATGAACTAACTCCAAAATATCATTAGAAGAGAAATTATTGCTCTTAAAACTAGATTTTGACATTTTTCCCATTCGACAATTCTCACACATAACATGGTCTGGTTTAGATAAGCTCGGTAAGCCTCTTACTTTTCTTACTAATCTTAACCATGTTGTCAAAGTTTACATGACATAGCATCTTATTCCATAACCATATGTCTTCATTCTTAGCTATCAAACAAGTAGTTTCAGCAGTGTCAAGATAAAATAGATTACCTTTTGATTACTCTCTAGTGCCAATCAACTTCCCTATTCCATCATAAATTCTAGCTTTTCTATTTTCAAATGCAACTCGGTGACGTGTGTTATTTAACTGTGAAACACTCAAAATATTATAATTAAGTCCTTTCACCCAATATGCATTCTCACATTTGATGTTGTTGTTTAGAAATATAGTACCTTTTCCTTTTTTGACAAGGTGTATCATTTCCCATTTTAACAGATCCACCATTATAATGCTCAAGAAATTCAAAATTTTCTTTATCTCCAGTCATGTGATGTGTGAAACCACTAGCAATAACCCAAATTTCATGCTTTCTAACTTTATAAATAAGTGTTGTTTCAACATACCTTTCATCTTCTTTCAAAGCTACAAATATTGTCTCAATGTCTTCATCAATGTCGGTGTTGGTGTCTTTATCTTTATCTTTAGCAATGTAACATGCCTTATTGCCTTTGTCTTTGTAATCTCAATTACTCCTTCTATCATACTATCAGTTGCTTCTATATTCTCGATCATCTTTTCTTCCATTAGATCTTTCATTTCTTTCATCACTTTTTATGTTTGGGCATCTGGCAGCAAGGTGTCCAATTTCTTTACAATTAAAGAATATCAAAGGTAGTTTACCTATATAACTTCATTTACCTTTGTGAAATATTCTATCCATTAATGCTTCAAGTTCATCAAGCTCTTTATCATAAATGTCACTATCACTACCATTTCTTATCATGTGTTTGTTACTAGATTTACTAATTTTTAGAGAGGACAAAAATGTAGACTCAACAGTAGGAACAATACTATTGTCAAAATTGTTTAGCTCAAATAAAATCAGTCTATCGACAAGGCTATCAATAGTAATATTATTTCCAGGTGCTTCTCTCATTTAATGTATTGCAGAGACTCTAATAGAATAAATAGGCAACAAAGTTCTAAGAATCTTACTCACAATAGTGTCTTCATCAATAGTTCCACCTGCTCCACGAATAGCATTCACAATCTCCTTGATTCAGTTGTTGTATTGTGCTATGTTTTCTCCTTCTTTCATTCTCATGTCATGTAACATCCTTAGAGACTTTAAGATTTAGCTCTTTTCACATTTTCATCTCCTCCATAAACTTGTGTAATCTTGTCCCACATCTTCTTGGATGATGTACATGTCTTAATATCCTCAAATTCAGCATGAGTTAGTGAAGAGACAAGTTCTACCATCATAGTATTGTGTTCATGTTTCTCTCTCATCTAATTAATATCCAAAGGTCTAGTAGGTAGGATGAATTTAGTATCCAGGTATAGCGTTATGTCATCTCCAATTCTTGATAGGTATAGTCTCATTCTACTCTTCAATGTTGAGAAGTTCTCCTTGTTCAGCTTAGCTGCGTCTCTCTTATACACCTTGTGATCTTTAGCTTGAGTCCTTGAAAACTTTCCTTATAAGAACTATACGCTCTTATAAAAATTGTTAGATAACTGAGACGGGGGTTGAATCAGTTAGCTCCAGTTATCCTACAGTCCCAAATCCTCCTAGATGTATGTAACAATAATTTCAAATATTTAAATCAGCTCGGTGAAATATAAACTATGATCTTAAACTTTAGTCCTACCGAGTAGCAGTAAATCAATATTCTGATTATCGATCAATGCAGATTAAGTAATGTGTAAAGAAAAATAACAATCCACAAAAATCATATACATTAGCACATAGATTTTTAACGTGGAAACACTGCTAAGGGAAAAACCACCTAGGACCGGTAACCCAAAATATTTCACTCTTCTAAAGTGAGCTCGGTTAAGAGCCAACCCTATTAAAGGTTATAATGCATACTGTTAAATGTGACTTAGTTAGAGGATTTATCACTAACAGTTCTCTCTTGAAAAATATTCACTATGGGGTCAACAAGAAAACACTCAACATTCATTAGAATGTCACAATAAAGACATCCACGTCCTACTCGGTTAGGAGATTAATCTGTAACAATGGTTAAACTTATATAGTAATGATCTGATTCAAATATAACTCTATTTGTATATTTTTAGATCTATACTAAGTACATAATACCTCTGATCAATTTGTCCACTTCAGTTCCTCTGATTATTCATACTCTTCTCTGCCCGGTTAATGCTCTTTCCTCTGTTGCTTGGTGTTGTCTGTAGAATTGCTTGGTTCTATCTTCAACCAGTTTGATCAATCATGCATGAATTTTGCATGTATGTGCATTAGTATATTGTATGATTCATAATTAATCTCTTGTCTCTTATATATACATTATAACTCATTTAGTTTCCATCCTTTAGATTTTTCCTCTTAATCTCCACCATTGGTTTTGTCACTTAAACCTGTTAGTAATAACTGAGAGGGGGGGGGGGCGGGCGGGGGGTGAATTAGTGGCCTTAAAAATTATCCTTTAAACTTTAACCACTAATAAATAAATCTCAGATTATTAAGTCCCTACAAGATGCATGCCATAAAATACTAATAATAATTAACTGTCTGTTGGTTTTCCTTGTCTGTCCTTATTCTCCTTGATTACTGATAAGCAGTAAAACTTATTTACCGATACTTAGTAAATATGCACAGTATACCAATCAATCCAGAAATGCATATGTGAAATGTAAAATAGTAAAGTAATAAATCATACACACATAACACATGGATTTTAATGTGGAAACCCTGTCAAGGGAAAAACCATTGGGACCGGTACCCCAAATTTTCACTCTCTGAAGTGAGCCCTGTTAGGAGCCAACCCTGTTAAAGGTTACAAATACACTGTTAAGTGTGACCTTGTTAGAGGATTTTAATATGAGTCTATCACTTGATATATGGCATGTATATGCTACCAATATTGATCAACCTCTATGGGCACAATAGGTATCTGGCATATCTGGTGCTACCTAACTGCATCAACCTCCTTCTTAGACTGTGTGTCGGTATCAGGCACTCAATGCTATCTTCATGATAAAATTTTTGGCAATCTGTTAGGATATACCTCAATTGTAGAAGACTATTAAGTCCTGCTCTGTTAAGAGACTTGATGCTTCAATGGTTAAACTGAAACACTATGACCTGTTTCTAATGTAACTTGAATTGCAAATTTTCAGATCTATTTAAGTACATTACCTCTCTAATCAATGTATCAATTCAATTCTTTGTGCTCCACACTTTCTGCTCTATGATGTTGTGCTTCACTGTTCTTTGGTGTCTACAAAATTATTTAGCTCTCCTTTAGCTTGATTGATCAGGACTATATGAAGTTCTTCTTCATCAGTTTCTCTTTAGCATCCTCTTTCTATTCACTCCCCTTCCTATATATGTGATTGCAAAAATTAATTATGCTTGTCTCTTATATAGACATGATGTTCCTTAATTCTTGATTCTTGATTCTTGATTCTTGGCGTGAAAAACAATCCAGCCAATTTGATTTAAAGATTTAACTCTTGATTTATCTCATAGTTATCTTCTTGCCAACTGTACAAATCTTCTTTAAATCAATTACTTAACTCTGGCTAAATAAAACAAATAAAACAACCAGTTAAGTCTATCCTTAAGCTCTGCCAGCTAGATATTTTGTTGTTTTCTGAACTCTCTGTTCTATCAGTCAACTCTACTGTTAGTCATCAGTGATAACTGCCAGTTCCATCGGTGTGACTCTAGTCAGCTTTGGGATCTCTGTTTGTTGGGCATTATTGGATTTTAATCGTCGGGTAACTCTATTTTCAGCTCGTCAGGCATCTTGTGATTTTTCTTCATCAGGCAATACTGTCTTCTACTCGTCGGGTATCACTATGACTTTTTCTTTGCCTTTACCGATGGTGTGCACTCCATCGGTGTTGTTTGTCACTTAGTGAATACTTGACTTTTATGCATTGCTGAAAGCATAACCTCTGTTCCATTGATTCTCTGAAGTCTTTGGCATTATGTACATGAATGTACAGATGATATCAAGTTGACATCAATTACAATACAAACCATTAACCGATTTAATGTCTTGCATCATCTTCAACTTAACATTATCAAACATTCAATCAGTTACATGTCATCAATCTCTCCCTTTAGCATTGATGGAAATATATTGTATTATCACACTATACTATTTCTAATACAACATGAAATACAATTGTTGAGATTCATCAAATTACCAAACAATTTGTTTTGATAACCGATAAAAATGTCTGACTTCCAGTAAGCTTTATGTTAGCTTAGATTTGATTCTTGCAGCTTTCTGTGTTTCTTGTTCTGATGTGTTGTGTTCTCTTCTTGTGTCAATTTCTCTCTTTTGACTATTCTTGTTCTTTGATGTCTCTATCTTTTGTCAGCAACTCTCCCTATGGATATGATCTCTCCCTATTGGAGTAATCTGATAATGGATAATCTTTCTTCTTTTTCTGAAGACTGTGATAATATGGAAACTTTCTCTCCCTTTGAAAACAATGCCAAACAAATATTTTACAAATATCTGACATTCATGTCAAACAATTATTTTCTTCTATCCATAATATATTCCTTGAATTTCCCTTATCCATCAGCAATACATCAATATGATCTGCTGCTCGGTTATGATATATACCTTTTTGTATATAGATGTAGCTTTGAAGTTTATATTTTTGATTGCATCAACATGAATGATATTCTGATAATATATAGGCTAATGCAGCCTTCAGTCTTTTACTGACTGATAGAAATGGGTTTGACCCCTAGTCTCTTTCTCAAGTACTCAAATGTATCCTTTGGTAGTGGCATGGTGAAAATATTGGCCAATTGTTCTTTAGATTGCACATACTCAAGTATCACCTCTTTTTCTTGAACTTGTTCTCTTAAATAATGATACTTGATTGCAATGTGTTTAGTCTTGGAATGCATGACTGGATTCCTTGAAATTTTTATTGCACTAGTGTTATCACAATAGATAATCACTAGTTCTGAGATCTTCATATGCATACCTTCCAGCAACTGTTTGATCCATGCAATATTTGAGTAGTTTGTAGTAGTAGCAACATATTCTGCTTCTATAGTAGACTGTGAGATGCATCCTTACTTCTTGCTAATCCATGTGACAATTCTGTCACCCATAAATAATGCTCCTCCAGTTGTGCTCTTTCAGTCATCAAGATTTCTAGCCCAATTAGCGTCGGTAAACACCTTAAGTTCAAATTTTCCTTCTCTTCTATACCATAAGCTAAATTCCTTAGTATTCTTTAGATATCGTAGAATTATTTTCACAAAAGTCATATGTGATTCCCTGGGGTTAGCAAAAGATCTAGCAACAATTCCTACTGCTTGTGCAATATCTGATCTAGTGTGTACAACATACATGAGTTTTCCTATCATTGATATATACAAAGTCTGATTTACCTCTATTGTCTTGTCTTCCTTTGTTAATTTGCTTCCAGTGGCCATCAATGTTCCAACTAGTTTGGAATCTTCCATCTTGAAAATTTTTAGGACCTCTTTGATGTATTTGGACTGTGTAATGAAAATACCTTCACTTTGTTGAATGATCTGTAGACCAAGAAAGAACTTGATCTCTCCAAACATAGACATCTCAAACTATTTTCTCATCTCATCAACAAATGACTTACATAGTATATCATTGCCTCCAAATTAGGCTCTAGGAGCTTGTTTTAATCCATACAAGGCTTTGTGAAGTCTACATACCATGTTCCTCTTGTCTAGATCTACAAACCCTTCTGGTTTCTCAATGTATACATCTTCTTCGAGTATTCCATTTAGGAATGCTAACTTGACATCCATTTGATATACTTTGAATCCTTTGTATGCAGCATAAGCAAGTAGTATTCTTACTCCTTCTAGCCTAGCAATGGGTGCAAAGGTTTCTCCATAGT
>MU224790.1:3727828-3750731 GCA_018584345.1 Thuja plicata
ATCTAGTCTTGGCACAAGTGACCATGTTTTGTTTTTCTCAATCTGCTCAATCTCATCATTCATAGCACTTATCCATTCTTCATTATCTAGTGCAGCATTGACAGATTTTGGCTCAAACTCACAAATTGAACAATTTGAGTTTAAAGACTTACTTCTTGTTCTTGTACCAACTTTATTATCACCTATGATCTGGTCCTCTAGATGGTTCCTTCTTACATATCTTGCAAGTATAAGTGCAACTCTTTATGTATCAGCTTGATCTTCATTACCTTGCACATTATCTTGATCATTATCTTGACCATCAGTAACAACATTCTAACCATCGGTTGCAACATTCTGTTATTCTAGAATTAAGCATTGTTTCTTGGGTAGAGTTATGGGATCTTCACAATATACAAACTTGTTGTAGTCTTCTGGTTCTTTTGTGCTTTCCAGCTCATTCTTTTCTGCAAATTCATCAATCTTTACATTTTCACTTTCAACTATTTTTTTAGAAGCCTTGATTAGACATTTAAAAGCTTTGCTTTTGGTAGAGTACCCTAGAAAAATACCTTCATCACTTTTGGCGTCAAGCTTTCCATTTCTATCATCCTGTAAGACATAACATTGACTGCCAAAGATTTTGAAGTAATTTACATTGGGTTTTTTAACATACCATAGCTCATAAGGTGTCTTCGTGTCCTTCTTCAATTGTACTTTGTTAAGTGTATAAACAACAGTACTGATAGCCTCCCTCCAGAATATTTGGGTGATGCTTTTCTCTATCATCAGTGTTCTTGCACAATCAACTATTGACCTATTCCTTCTCTCAGCAATCCCATTTTGTTGTGGTGTCCTTGGTGCAGAAACCTGTCTTTTTATACCATGTTCATTATAGAAATTAATGAATTCATCTGATATAAGTTCTCCTCCTCTATTTGATCTTAAACATTTTAGATCCTTACCACTTTGTTTTCTACCATAGCCTTATACCATTTAAACATCTTGAATGCTTCATATTTTTCTTTTAGAAACATGACTGTCATCATTCTAGAGTAATCATCAACAAAGAAAATAAAATATCTATCTCCATAATAGATCTTTGTCCTCATAGGTCCACATAAATCAGTATGGACTAATTTAGAATATCATCAGATGTATGGGTTTTACTTTTGAAACTAGACTTTGTCATCTTACCTTTTTGACAATTTTTGCACATGATGTTGTCTGGCTTTGTTATCATCGGTAAGCCTCTTACACTTCTTATTCTGCTTATTTTCACCATGTTGTCAAAATTCACATGACACAATATTTTGTGCCACAACCATATGTCTTTGTTTCTATTCATTAAGAAAGTGGTGTTAGTATCATTCAGATAGAATAAGTTACCTTTAGTCTATTCACCAGTACCAATCAGTTTTCCTGATTCATTGAAGATCTTTGCCTTCTTGTTCTCAAATGCTACTCTATGACCTAAATTATTCAACTAAGAAACACTCAACAGATTATAATTCAATACTTTTACCCAATAAGAATTTTCACATTTAATGAAGTTATTCAACATTATAGTTCCTTTACCTTCAACCAGACAAGGTGTATCATTTCCCATTCTTACTGTACCACCATTATAATATTCCAAAGTGTTAAACTTTTCTTTCTCACCGGTCATATGGTGAGTGCAGCCACTATCTATAATCTAGATATCATTCTTACTAACCTTAGATATGAGTGTATTTTCTTCATACCTTTCATCTTCATCTGAATCATCCTTCATAGCTACAAATACCATCTCGATGTCATCATCAAGTTTGGTGTCAATATCTTCATCTTTGCAAGTAGCTAGGTAGCTAGCTTTCTTTCCTTTATCCTTGTAGTCTTGGGTATCTCTTCTTTCTGATTGTCGGTAACTTCTGTAATCTTTTTTATCACCTCTGTTAGATTTCTTCTCAAAAGATCTGTCATTACCTTTGTCATCTTTCCTTCTATTAGGACATCTTGCAAAAAAGTGTCCAATATCTTTACAATTAAAGCATACAAGTGGTAACTTGCCTTTGTATTTACCTTTTCCTCTTTGCATTCTCCTTGCCACGAGTGCTTCTATTTCATCTAGATCTTCTTCTTCACTTTCACTTTCACTATCTCTTCTAGATGTGTGTCTCTGACTTGATTTTTTTATTCTCATAGAAGACTTAAATGCAGACTCTAAGTTTGGTAAGACACTATTATCAAAGTTATTCATCTCAAATGAAATCAGTCTACTAATCAAACTATCAAGAGTAACTGTATTGTTTGAAACTGCTCTCATTTCTTGAATAGCAGAAACTATAATAGCATATACATGCAATAAGGTTCTTAAGATTTTACTTACCACTTTCTCCTCTTCAAGTGTACCTCCAACACCTCATATAACATTGACTACTTCTTTTATTCTTGTGTTGTACTGTGTGATGTTTTTTCCTTCTTTCATTCTAAGATCATCAAATTTTCCTGTAAGGCTTTCTTCCTTGGCTCTCAGAACATTTGCATCACTGCCATATAAAAGCTTTAGTTTGTCCCACATTTTCTTTGCAGTTGTGCAATCTTTGGCATCTTCAAATCCAGCATCGGAGAGAGAGGAAGAAATCTCCATGACCATGCAGTTGTGCTCATGCTTCACTCTCAATTGATCTACTATTAATGGTCATGTGGGCAACACATATTCAGTATCTAAGTATTGAGTAACATCATTACCAATACCTGATAAGTGGAGTCTTATCCTGCTTTGCCATGAAGAAAAGTTGTCTTTGTTCAACTTGGGCACAGCTCGTCTGTTCATCTTGTGATCATGACTTAGGTCTTGAAACCTTCCTTCTAAGCACACAATCTCTTATACCAATTATTAGTAATAACTAACAGGGGGGGTGAATCAGTGGCCTTAAAAATTATCCTTTAAACTTTAACCACCAATAAATAAATCTCAGATTATTAAGTCCCTACAAGATGCATGTCATGAAATACTAATAACAATTAACTGTCTATCAATTTTCCTTGTCTATCCTTATTCTCCTTGATTATCGATAAGTAGTAAAACTTATTTATCGATACTCAGTAAATATGCAGAGTATACCAATCAATCCAGAAATGCATATGTGAAATTTAAAATAGTAAAGTAATAAACCATACACACATAACACATGGATTTTAACGTGGAAACCCTGTTAAGGGAAAAACCACTAGGACCGGTACCCCAAATTTTTACTCTTCTAAAGTGAGTCCTGTTAGGAGCCAACCCTGTTAAAGGTTACAAACACACTATTAAGTGTGACCTTGTTAGAGGATTTTAATATGAGTATATCACTTGATATCTGGCATGTATATGCTACCAATATTGATCAACCTCTATGGGCACAATAGGTATCTGGCATATCTAGATCTACCTAATTACATCAACCTTGTTCTTAGACTGTGTTAGTATTGGGCACTCAATGCCATCTTCATGATAAAATTTTTGGCAATCTATTAGGATATACCTCAATTGTAGAAGATTGTTAAGTCCTGCTCTGTTAAGAGACTTGATGCTTCAATGGTTAAACTGAAACACTATGACCTATTTCTAATGCAAATTGAATTGCATATTTTTAGATCTATTTAAGTACATTACCTCTCTGATCAATGTATCAATTCAATTATTTGTGCTCCACACTTGTTGCTCTGTGATGTTGTGCTTCACTATTTGTCGGTGTCTATAGAATTCTTTAGCTCTCCTTCAGCTTGACTGATTGAGACTGTATGAAGTTCTTCTTCATCAGTTTCTCTTCAGCATCCTCTTTCTATTCACTCCCCTTCCCATATATGTGATTGTGGAAATGAATTATGCTTGTCTCTTATATAGACATGATGTTCCTTAATTCTTGATTCTTGGCATGAAAAACAATCCAGCTAATTTGATTTAAAGCTTTAACTCCTAATTTATCTCATAGTTATCTTCTTGCCAGCTGTACAAATCTTCTTTAAATCAATTACTTAACTTTGGTTGAATAAAACAAACAAAAAAACCAATTAAGTCTATCCTTAAGCTCTGCCAGCTAGATATTTTTTCATTTTCTGAACTCTCTATTCTTTCGGTCAACTCTGCGGTTAGTCATCGGTGATAACTACCAGTTCCATCGGTGTGACTCCAGTCAGCTTTAGGATTTCCATCCGTTGGGCATTATTAGATTTTATTTTTCGGGTAACTCTATTTTCAGCTCGTTGGGCATCCTGTGATTTTGCTTCATTAGGCAATACTATCTTTTGCTCGTCGGGTACCACTATGAATTTTTATTTGCCTTTACTGATGGTGTGCACTCCATCTTTGTTGTCTGTCACTTAGTGAATGCTTGACTTTTATGCATTACTGAAAGCATAACCTTTGTTCCATTGATTCTCTGAAGTCTTTGGCATTATGTACATGACTATACAAATGATATCAAGTTGACATCAATGACAATACAAACCATTAACTGATTTAATGTCTTGCATCATCTTCAACTTAACATTATCAAACATTCAATTAGTTACCTATCATCAAACCTTCCTCGACAAGTGTGTCAAAAACACATTTCAATCTTCTTCGTCTAATCATCTTTGAATTTTCATAGGCATTTGATCTTCATAAAAAATCTTGTCAATTACCTTGGAATCATGAATTTTGCAGCTCATCATTTTTGTCAACCTTAGTTTGATTAAATTTCTTGGTCAATATCATGATGTGTCAGTGATCCCTAGCTCGGTTATCACTATGCTTGGTATACACTATATTTACTTGTTGTTCACTATTACTCGGTGTATACAGAAGTCTTCAATTTTTGACCACATAAATTTTTTTTTTCCAGATCTTTAACTCATAATAGATGTTTGTTATCATAATGATAAGAAATAAGTTGACATCAATAAAAATACATTAATTTATTAATGTCTATCATCACATCTGTAACTCAGTTGATCATCAATAAAATGACTTTAAACATACAATCAGTTGTATTTCATCAGTAGTATTCAATTAGATCTTTCTTATGCTTATATCCCAGTGAATGGAAGGGATCTGAGAATTGACAAGGAGACTCAAAGTCCATATATTATTTAAGATGTGGATCCAAGCCTAGTCACACAAATTTTTACTCTGATATGGATAAATTTCAGGTAAGTATTTCAAAAGATGCAATGTAAAATAATGAATCTATTGGGTTGCATGCAAAAATAAACGACAATGAAATTTTGAAAATATCTTTCAATGGTGCTTGTTGCAGGAATGGTAATGGAGATGGTGTTATTTTCTTTGCCCTTGATAATAAAGTTTTTAAATATTCCTTTTTATTAGATTTCAAATGCACTAACAATGTTGCAGAGTATGAAGCTCTATTACTTGGTTTGACAATAGCTAGTAAACATGGAATCAAATGTTTAAGTGTCTTTGGGGATTCTAAATTAATTGTTTCTCAAGTTATAAATAAATTTGTTGCTAAACATCCTCCTCTTAAAAGGTATAGAAATAAAGTATGGGATTCTATAGACTATTTTGACGCTTTTTCTATTAACTAGATATATAGATTAGAAAATATCCTTGCAGATTTTATGACTAATTTGGTATTAAAGCATAAAGACATTCCTTGTGAGGACATAGTCCAAGTTGAAGTTAAAACCAAGCCTGCTATACCTGATAAGATTAACAACTATAAAATATTCAAATATGATAGAGACATAATCAAATTTTTAGCATGTGAGAAGTAATATGAAGATCAGTTGATAGACTTGAATGCTCATTTTGAGATAGAGCATAGGAAAGAAATATTGTTTGGAAAGAATTCATTCAACTTAAGACCAATAAGGTTCCAAAAGTCCTTTTAACACTGGAAAGGTTGTTTGATAATAAGGATTCAAAAATAGAAAAGAAAAACACCAATGTCATAATGGATGAAGTAGAGAAGATAAACTTGGGAAATGAAGAATCTCCAAAACAAATATTTGTGGGTAAAAGATTAACCCCCAAGATAATAAAAAATATCATCAAACTATTGAGAAAGTATAGACATGTATTCACTTGGTCCTATGATGACCTTAAGGCTTGCCGAGGATCTCTTTCATCATGAGGTACCTTTAAAGCTAAATGCCAAACCATTCAGGAAAAGACAAAGACTAATACACCCTACTTTAGTTCCCATGATGAAAAATGAATTAATCAAGACGAGGGATGCTGGCATTATAAAACCAATTAGACACTAAACATGGGTTTCAAACTTGGTTCCTATCAGAAAAAAGAATGGTGATATAAGACTTTGTGTAGATTTCAAAAATCTAAATATATCATATTAAAGGACAATTATCCATTACCAAACATGGAAGCATTATCGTAAAAGGTCATAGGAAATGAGTTATTGTTAATTATGGATGGGTTCTTAAGAATAAAAGAAGAGGAAAAATATAAAACAACATTTACTACACCTTAGAGTACCTATGTGTATGCTAGAATGCCTTTTGGACTCACTAATGCAGGGCCTACTTTCCAAAGAGAAATGAATGTGGATTTTGAGTATTTTATTGATGTAATCATGGTGGTATATCAAGACAACTTAACTGCTTACTCCAAAAGAATAGAAGATCATTAAAAGCATTTGGAGAAAATATTTCAAAGAGCCCTTGAATATGGAATATCATTGAACCCAAAGAAATGTTATTTTACGGTTAGTGAAGGAAAATTGTTAGGACATATTGTATCCAAAGATGGAGTAAGAATAGATCCCAAGAGGATTACACCAATAGATATAATTGAGGTCCCTAAGAATGTCAAAGGGATCCATTATTTCTTTGGGAAGATAGAATTTGTGAGAAGGTTCATCCCAATTTTTTTAGAGATAATTAAACACATTATTCTAATGTTGAAAAAGGGTGCAGACATGAAATGGATTGATGAGGCTTTATAAGCATTTATTAATATCAAAAAGGAAATTAAAGAGGCTACTGTTCTCAAGTCCCCAGATTATACCAAACTATTTCAACTATTTTCTTTTGTATCATACCATACTATTGCAACTGTCCTATTACAAAAGAATAATGAAGGTTATGAACAACCAATAGCATTTTTTAGTAAGACTCTTCACGCCCTGGAGTTGAATTATGATATAAATGAAAAACAAGATTATGCACTTGTGAAAGTAGTAAAATCCTTCATGCCTTATTTGGTTGGGGAAAAATTAATAGCTTATGTTCCTAATACATCAATAAAGGATATATTCAAATAGTCAAAAGTCACTGGGAAAAGATGTAGATGGGTGAATCAAATTCAGGAATTCAATATAGAGATTTAGATTACTAAAATTGTTAGAGGACAAGGGCTAGAAAAATTGATGGAAAAATCAAACATGGATGAATTACAGGTAAATCAAGTGGATTTAAGTGAAATTCAAACAAGTATTGAAAAGTTCCATTGGTACACTAATATAGTACATTTCCTAAAACACATGAAATTTCTAGAAGTCCTTATAGATAGTCAGAAGAGGATAGTAAAATTGTAGGCATCTAAGTATGTCTTGATACAAGGGGATTTATATTGGAAAAATAGGGATGGTATACTTCTTTTTTGTTTAGATGTATACCAAGCCAAGAAATTGATTAAGGATATTCATGATGGGGCATGTGGGGGACATTTTTTAGCAAAGACAACTGCCCATAAAATATTGAATGTAGGATACTATTGGCCTTGTCTGTTTAAGGATTGTTATGCATATATTAAAAAATGTGAAGCATGTCAGAAATTTTTAGGAAAGCTCAAATACAAAGGTGTCTTACCTCTTAAACCCATGTCTACTAAAGAGCCATTCCAAATGTGGGGAATATAATTTATAGGGGAAATCACTGATACTTCTAGGGGTGGACACAAATGGATTTTGGTGGCCACTAACTACTTCACTAAGTGGGTGGAAGCCATACTTACTAGACAGGCTACTAGTAAGGTTGTGATCAAATTCATGACTGAAAACATACTAACAAGATTTGGTGTTCCTCATAAAATTGTTTGTGATAATGCCATGTGTTTTGGATCGGTATAATTTACTGAATTTCATGAGAAATATGGAATAAATATTTCTTATTCATCCCCTTATTACCCATAAGGAAATGGACAAGCAGAATCAAGTAACAAAAATATAATGAAAATCATCAAAAGAATGTTGAGCAACAACAAGAGGGCATGGGATTCAAAGTTATCACTTTCACTTTGGGCAGACAGAATTACAATCAAGAAATCTGCTAGATATGCACCATATGATCTTGTCTATGGAAAGAAATCTTAGTTACCATTGAAAAATTTACTACTAGTATACAAATTTGTAAATGAAGAACAGTGGGAGGAGGTGGACCTCATGGAGGATAGATTTTATCAGCTTGTAGAGTTGGATGAAATGAGGAATCAAGCTCAGGAAATAAATCATGAATTACAATAGAAAGTGAATATTTTGTTTGATAGGAAGAACACAGAAATAAATTTTCAAGAAGGAGATTTGGTTTTAAGATGGAATGTAAAAGATCAGGACAAAGGCAGACATGGAAAATTTGATGCTTTAAGGGTAGGTCCTTTTGTCATCATTGGTAAAGGAGGTGAGAATTCTTATTTCTTACAAGATTTAGAAGGTTATGCTCAGGAGCTTCCAATACATGGTTAGTATCTTAAACCATTCTTCTCTTGAAATTTTTAAAAAGGAAAGTTCTTTCTCTCATTTGTATACTATGTATTATATTATTTTCTTCTTCTAATGGTTTGCTTTTCCAGAGATAACTAGGATCTCACTGCATTCACTAAGAATACACATCCCCAAAAAGAGGTACTGGTAGAACCTAAATTTACAAGTCAAATTTGCATATCCAAACAACTTAGTAAATTATCCTTTTACTTTTATAAGTAAATTATTATGTTTTATATGGTTTTTACCTTAGCTTTATTCATATTTGAATTTGAAATCTAGCTGTTATATGTGTTTTTGCGGTTTAATTTATTATATTTTACCTTTTCATACATCCTTCCAACGATTAAAATTAAACAATGACTGATGGTTGGTGCTTTCCCTTAAACAACAAATAAACATCCTTTGACCTTCAAGGAATTAAGCCTAGCTAACACATGTCCCTTGATCTCGATTGACTAAAGTCAAAGGAAAGTATTCATCGCACAAGTCAATATTCATCTAATGACTGGTGCTTTTCCTTAAGGAAAATGATGGATGATATTTACCATTAAGGCATCACATGATGATGACACATGTCCTGGTCCCACTCAAATATGAGAAAAATATTAATAGTTAAAGCATTTCTTAGATCAAACATGATCTACGGTCGACGTTCACTCGTTATGAAAAGGTGAAAGTTTTTAATCTGCTGCAAGAGTGAGACAGTGTGACGTGTGTCCCAGACCCACTAAGGTATGAGAAAATGAGACAAGTTGAATGAAAATTAAGATCTAACAAGATCTATGCTCACCGTTAACTCACTGTAAAAATATGCAAGTTATTTATTTGCTACGAGAGCGCGATTGGGTGACACATGTCATGGGCCCGCCAAAGTCTGAGGCTAAGAAAATGAGGATATAGATGACAACACTTGATTGGTTGAGAGAAATGATGAGACTTCAAGTCAGTTTATAGGACAGGTTAAAGAGTGGATTACTAAATTTATCATCATTCAACACATGGGTCTAATCGATGATGTTGTTTTAATCAAGATAAAAAGGTGATCAGCTATTAGCTAAAGCTTGAAGCTTAATCTATGGTTAAGTAAGATGAGGATCAAAGGTCATCATAATGCCTCAAAGAAAAATATGATCATTTTTTAATCTTTAAGGCATCAAGACATGTTGACACACTTCTTGGACCCACAAACTATGAGAAACATAATCATCGGTTAAAGAATAGAAAGCATCAACGACGGGCATGTTCGCTTGATTAGGAGATGCAATAATTTTATCCATTAAGGCATTGAGAGACATTGACACATGTCCTGAATGGTCAAAAGGGAAGAAAGCCTGGGTGGTAGCGTGACATTGATTATCTTCTTTATTTAAAATACTTAAATTATATCTTATACATGTCTTAGGGTTTTGATTATCGTTAGATACATTGCTATCATTTTCATGGAGGGTTTCAAAAGGTGGTGGAAGATGGATCCATTTTCTGATAGAACAATGTGATGTTGGTAAAATATTGAAATATAATACATATAAACATCCATTGAGTAGTATGCATGAGAATTAAGGATACCAGAGGGTGGTTGACAATGTCGATGTTTCTGTTCTCAATGATAAAGCTCTTTGACACACAAGAAATAATATCCATTATCAAGTGAAAAATATGTAGATGAGCATGCAGTTGAAGTATTATAATAACCATAATGAAGAATCATTGTTATATCAAACATGATATAAGGGCTTGACAAGTTATCATTATTCTAGATTATTTTTAACATGTCACAAATGATTTGTTAAATTATTATTATTTTTTTTCCTTATGGTTGACAACCATTTTTAAAAGGATGATAAATCATTCCTTAAATGTAATTGTAACTAATGCTTAGTTGTTGATCTTAGGATTAGGTTTTAGTTATCAAGAGGCACATCAACTTGAAGCTTGTATGCATCCTTTAAAATTCATTTAAATAAGGATACCAAGACTATATGTAAAGGGGATATTATCAGCATCACTTTTATCATATTGGATAGATTTGATCAACAACGGTAACATGAACTTGGAGGTACCATTTTTCAAAATCAATAAAGATAAGTGATTTTTATTTCATCTATGGGAATTGACTCAACTTCATTTTTGATTAGTCCCTTGGATAAAATATGTTGATTTTATTCAATAAAGTAGTTTCAATGTGCATACTTTTGATTAAGTTTACAATTATATTGTCAATTGGTCTTTTCATCTTGTATGGTTAAATTCAATTGATTGTGGCCACAATCAATCAGTCTGTCATTTGAAGAGTTAAATACAATTGAAATAAACTATAAATTTATCCTAAGATATATTCCATTTGAATATTGTTGAAGTGATAGTCTCTTACAAACTATCTCTAAGGTTTTACATAGGGTCGGGATGATTTTGATTCTATTGCACATGATAGAATAAGGCACTAATCTAATCATTATTTAGATTATAGTTATTCAACTCATTATTTATAGTTTTGTGATATCTTATCCATTTGTTCATCTCAGCCCACATTCATATTTACTTAAGAATTTTTTTTTGATGATTTCTAATTATTTTAGTTTTGTAGTCTATAGCATATAGCGTTTAAGTTGATTTCTTTCAAGTTCCTTTACCATCCTTGAGAGAGAAGTTTTGGAGTGTATTCTATCTACTACAAAAAGCCTTAAAACTTGAAAGATAATTTTAAGGTATAGGTCTACTAGCCTTGGTTCTACAGAGCTAGAATTGGAGAGGTTCCAACCTTGTTTTGGGGTTGAGCTTGTTAGTTGGCCAGATCACTTGGGTTTCCCATCATTGGATCGACAAGTCCATAGGAAATATCATCTATTGATTTGAGCACCAACATGTTTTAAGGGGTCATAAGGGGTCCTAGGAAATGTTAATATGTCCTAGGAACCCTTAGGACCCCTTACCATTTTTTAGTGTATGTTAAGGGGTACTAAGGGGTCTTAAGGGGTCCTAGGACACATTAATATGTCCTAGGACCCCTTAACAACCCTTACAACCCCTAAGATGTAGAGAAAGGGGTCCCAAAGGATCCTAAGGTGTCATAAGAGGTCCTATGACACATTAATGTGTCCTGGAACCCCTTATGATCACTTATGACACCTTAGAACCCCTTACCAATCCTCTTATAGGTCCTAAAGGGTCTTAAGGGGTCATAAGAGGGTCTAGGAAACATTAATGTGTCCTAGGACCCCTTAAGACCCCNCTTAGGACCCCTTACCATACATTAGTGTATGGTAAGGGGTCGTAAGGGGTCTTAAGGGGTCCTAGGACACATTAATGTGTCCCAGGATTCCTTAACAATCCTTAAAAACCCTAAGAGGTATAGAGATGAGTCTTAAAGGATAGAAAGGGGTCATAAGGGGCTCTAAAACACATTAATATGTCTTAGAACCCTTTATGACCCTTAGGACCCCTTTCCATACATTTTAGGGGTCCTAAGGTGTCATAAGGGGTCCTAGAATATATTAATGTGTCCTAGGACCCCTTGAGACCACTTACGACCCCTAGGACCCATTAACATTAATTAGTGTATGGTAAGGGGTCGTAAGGGGTCTAAGGGGTCCTAGGACATGTTAATGTGTCTTATAACCCCTTAACAACCCTTATGACTACTAAGTGTATAGAGATGCATCCTAAATGGTCATAAGGGGGCATAAGGGGTCCTGGGCCTAATTAATATGTTCTAGGACCCCTAATAACATCTGCATACACCTTACCATACATATTAGGGATAGTAAAGGGCCCTAAGGGGTCCTACAGGGTTCTAGGACACAATAATCTATCCTAGAACCCCTTAAGAACCCTTAGGACCCCATACCATACATTAGTGTATTTTAGGGGTCCTAAGGGGTCTTAAGGGATCCTACAACATAATAATATCCTAGGACCTATTAAAAACCCTTACATCACATAATATATAGAGATAGGGATCCTAAAGGGTACTAAGGGGTCTTATGACACATTAACATATCATACAACCCCTAATGACCCCTTAGGAACACCTACCATATATCTTAGAAGTGCTAAAAATTCCTAAGGGGTCCTAGGACACATTAATGTGTTTTAGAACTCCTTAAGACCCCTTACAATACATTAGTGTATGGTAAGGGGTCCTAAGGGTCCCTAGGACACACTAATGTGTCCTATAACCCCTTAACAACACTTGCAACCCCTAATATGTAGAGAGAGGGGTCATAAAAGGTACTAAGGGCTCATAAGGGGTCCTAAGACACATTAATATGTCATAGCACTCATTAGGACCACTTGGGAACCCTTATCATACATATTAGGGGTCTTAAAGGGTCCTAACAGATCATAAGGGGTCCTAACACACATTAATCTATCATATGACCCCTTCATACCCCTTACGACCCCTTACGACTTCTTATCATTCATTAGTGTATGGTAAGGGGTGCTAAGGTGTCTTAATGGTTTTTAGGGGGTCCTAGGACACATTAATGTGTCCTAGAGGGTCTTAAGGGGTTGTAAAGGGTCCTAGGACCCCCTAGGACCCCTTATTACCCCATACCATACATCTTAGGGTTCCTAAAGGGTCTTAAGGGGTTATAAAGTGTCTTTGATACATTAATGTGTCCTAGGACCCCTTAAGACCACTTAAAAATTTTGAGGACCCCTTGCCACTAATTAAAGTATGGTAAGGAGTCCTAAGGGTTTCTAAAACAAATTAATGTGTTATTGGACCCCTTTAAAACCCTTACAACCCCTAATATGTAGAAAGAGAGGAGTCGTAAGGGCTCCTATGACACATTAATGTTTTCTAGTACCCTTTATGACCTCTTAAGGAAACTTACCAAACATCTTAGGGGTCCTAAAGGGTCCTAAGAGGCCATAAGGAGTCATAGGATACATTAAGGAGTTGTAGGACCCCTTAAGACCACTTACAACTCCTTACGACCCCTCACCTTTCATTAGTGTATCTTAAGAGTTATTAAGGTGTTGTAAGGTGTCTTAAGGGGTCCTAGGACATTTACAACCCTTATGACCCCTAAGATATAGAGAGAGAAGTTATAAAGGGTACTAAGGGTCATAAGGGACCCTAAGACACATTACTGTGTCTTATAACCCCTTATGATGCCTTACCATACATCTCAGGGTCCTAAAGGGTACTAAGGGGTCATAAGTGGTCCTATAACAAATTAATGTGTCCTAGAACCCCTTACGACCTCTTAGGACCCTTACCGTTTAGTAGTCTATGGTAAGGGGTCTTAAGAGGTCTTAAGTAGTCTTATGGGGTCCTAGGACACATAAGTGTGTCATAGGACCCCTTAAAAACCCTTTCAACCCATAAGATGTAGATAGAGGGTTCCTAAAGGGTCCTAAGGGGTCATATGACATATAATTGTATCCTAGGACACCTTATGTCCCCTTAGGACCCTGTATGACCCCTTACAATCCATCTTAGGGTCCCTAAAGGGTCATAAGGGGTCCTAAGACACATTAATGTCTCCTAAGACCCCTTAAAACCCCTTATAATCCCTTAACATGCACCAATGTATGGTAAGGGGTCTTAAGGGGTCATAATGGGTCTTAAGGGGTCTTAGGACATATTAATGTGTCCTAGGACTCCTTATGAGCCCTTAGGACCCCTAAGATGGATGGTAAGGGGTACAAATGGGACATAAGAGATCTTAGGAAACATTAATATGTATTAGGATCCCTTAGGACCCCTCTCACTACATCTTACGTGTCGTAAGGGTTGTTAAGGGGTCCTAGGAAACATTAACCCCTAGACCCCTTCTGACCACTTTGAAATCCTTACTATACACTAATGAATGGAAAAAGATTCTAAGAGTTTGTAAGGGGTCTCAAGGGGTCCTAGGACACACTAATGTGTCTTAGGATCCCTTAACAACCCTTACAATCCCTTATATGCAGAGAGAGGATTCATAGAGGTTCTTAGGACACATTAATGTGTCCTAGGACCCCTTAAGACCCCTTAAAACCCCTTAGTACCCCTTACCATTTGTTAATGTATGGTAAGGGGTCCTAATGGTCATAAGGGGTCTTAAGGGGTCTAAAGACACATTAATGTGTCCTATGATCACTTAACAACCCTTATGACCCTTAAGATGTAGAGATGGGTCCTACAGGGTCCTAAGGGGTCTTAGGACACATTAATATTTCCTAAGACCCCTTATGACCCCTTATGACACCTTATGAACCCTTACCATACATCTTATGGGTACTAAAGGGTCCTGAAAGGTCATAAGGGGTCATAGGACATATTAATGTATCATAGGATCCTATAAGACCCCTTAAGGGGCTATAAGGGGTCTTGAGGGGTCCTAGGTCATATTATAGTGTCTTAGGATGCCTTAAAAAACCTTATAACACCTAAGATGTAGAGAGAGGGATCTTAAAGGGTACTAAGGGGTTATGAGGAGTCTTAGGACACATTAATCTTTCCTATAACCCTTTATGACCCTTTACCATACATCTTAGGGGTCCTAGGAGACATCAATGTGTACTATGACCCCTCAAGACAACTTATGACCCTTACCATTCATTAGTGTATGGTAAGGGGTTGTAAGGGGTCATAATGGGTCTAAGGGATCCTAGGACCCCTTAACAAACCTTAAAATCCCTAAGATATATAGACATGGGTCCTAAATGGTCATAAGGGGTCATAAGGGGGATGTGGTGGCCCCCGCCACCACACTAAAATCTTTTAAATTTTTTTTTTTAAAGTTTTATTTTTAATATAAACTCTTTGTTTATATATAAATATTTTTATTTATATATATTTTTATAACATAAATTACACCAGTCACTGTATATTTTAATAAAACAGCAAGTTGTTTTTTTTTTTAATTAATTTTCCAGCAGTAATAACAAACTTAATTAATAATTTTTTTTTTACAATAATTTTTAAAAGGGAAATACCTTCTTTTCATGACAATTATAAGCTATATTTTCACTAATATAGGTCTTACTTTCAACCAAATTTCTGAATTAACAAGGAGGGATTTTTCTTTCCTTTTCAACATGTAAGATGATAAAAACAAGAAGGATCTATATTTTTTTAAATATAATTACTCATATTCTCAAGAAGAGTTTTCTTGTTTCGTAGCATGCAAATTAACCTTGTTTCCTTATTTTCTTGCAGATTTGATCAGGGTTTCAACATGCATCTGATGAAGACAATTTTTCTACAATTCAAGGTGAGCTAAACACAGATCTGAGGGTTTTCAAGCCAATTCCTTACATTAACAAAATTCTCATTCAAAGAGGAGTTTTCCCTAAAAATGAAACCCTAAGGGAAACTTCAAACAGAAAAACTTTCATATGAAAACCCTTTTGCCAAATTGGCATTCAACACCCAGAAATGAAACCCTCATGCTCATAATCATAGATTTGACATGCAAAGATGAAAGAAAAGACAAATAGATCAAAGAAAATATTTTTCATCATTTTAATGAATGGAATCACCAAATACACAAACAAAGAAGATCAAGCAAAGGATCCTAGTTTTCAGATGCATAGAAGATAGGGATCTGAAAAGTAGACTTGAAAAGCTCAAGATCCTACCTTAGTAATAGAATAGATGATCAAACCCACAAATACAAGAAAGATGAATTCCAAATCCAAGCAAACCTCCTCAAAATCCCAATCACCTGATTTCTCCTTCTCCTTGATTGAACAACCTTAAAAAAGGCCTCCAATACAAAGATATAGATAATCCAAGCAATTAAGTTTTCAAAAAGTGAAAACCCTAAAGGGAAAATGAATTATCTAATTATTAATTAAGATAATTCCTTTATTTTTAATTCCACTTAAAGCATGCAACAGGAACTCAAGTTTATAATTCCAAAGCAAAGTGTTAAATTGAAAATGCATGAGATAATATTTCAATTAAATAAATCAATTAACCATGCAGCTTAAGATGATATTCAATAATTCAACTATGCACAATCAATTACAATTAATTAAATTTAATATTTATTAAATCTCAATTATTTTAATCAAGATTTAATAATTTAATTAATTAATTAAATATAGGCATTTAATTAATATTTAATTATTAAATAGCCATATATTTCATATATCAATGTTTTAACCCTATTACAGGTGCAATAATTAATATTAATATTTACCATGAAAATTCATTAAATAAATCAAGCTAAAAGCATCATCAAATCACCTGAAACCCATCTAAATAGATAATCAACTGAAACAGACAATCAACTAAAACAAAAATTCAACACACACAAACAGGCTCACGAATCCACGTCACTTGACGGATTCAAACACTAGGGTAGTCAATCAGATTCTTTGTCCATCAATAGGATAAAATAAAGGTTTAGGGTATGGATTTGGACCTGAATACTTTCTCCCCTCTCTTACCATTGAGATATTGCGATAGGGCACGCTCACTCCTGCCAATTCAAGGAAGATGTAGCCCGGTACCTGCAAACCTGTCATCACAAAGACGAGCATACATGCATAAAATATAGCAAACAATGGTTGAGACTAGTTTATCGTGTGGATCTCGCCGAAGCAAGTAACTATGACTATGTCCCATACCATATCAAGTATGTCAAATAGTAATGTAAAACATATAAATGATCCATTTACATGTAAATCAAGGGTCAGTATTGTCAGAAAACCATAATTTAAATGACATCCTAACATATATATAAGCATCATGAAATAACCATACATCATATGCAAACAAGAGATATAACACTCTAAGCAATGAATCAATAACATACTGAAACCTAATACATAAATATCCTTTAAACCATCTGAAATAACCCACACATATAAGAAAAAGCCTAAAAGAGTTCGGTAACTGAACCAAAAAAGAAAACTCAGAGGTGGGTATTACATTCTCCTCCCCTAAAACTAGGCTTACTCCTGGAAGCCTACAACAAAGGTAGAGATATGAATCTCTAAACTCCAAATATAAAATCAAGTCACAAAAGACTAAACATGTGGGTCCCATAGGATCCCTTCCCCGGCCTCTGACTCGAACACTGTGATGCAAGTTGAGGACAATTGTCTGCAATGTGACCAAGTTGCCCACAACAATAGCAACCACCTCTACTACCACCTCCTCTAACCGAAGGTGCACTAGACTGAAGAAAAATTCCCCCACTAGCATCCTGATGCAAACTCTGAACTAACCGATCAATCCTATTGCGCATACTATGCAGCCAGTTGCGATAGTTCCCCGACTGAGAACCACCACTAGTGCCATGAAAGAATCTCTTACCCTACTGGCTTTGGTTACCCTTCAAAACTATAGGAGGGTTCCTATAATTTCTAGCTCCTTGAGATTGATTACCTTTGTAACAAGGAATAGGTACACCAGACTACACTCCCAACTAACCACCATGGCCCAATGCTAGGTTCACCTCTACAAGGGTAGCTTTAATAACCACTTTTCTGAGGTTCACAGGCTCAAAGAGTCTAACTTCTCCAATGATGCATTCATTGAGCCCCCTAACAAAGTGCTAAACCATAAGGGCCGAATCCTGACCATAACTAGCATACTACTTGAGCTCAAAGAATCGACGCTCATACTCTACCACTGACATGGTCAACTACCTCAAGTTATGGAACTCATCCATCCTTTGCTGCCTCCACTGATCAAAGAGGAAGCGCTCTCAAAAATAATCAAGAAATAACTCCCATGTCACTGTGTCCATATGGAGACCTAACTTCTCCTCCTCTATCTTCCACCATCTCGCTGCTAAATTGGAGAGTTGCATTACTGCATACCTATCTTTAGTGTTGCTACTAAAGGGATGCATAAAAAAAACCCTCTCTAATGTGATAAGCCAAGTCTCAGCTTCCAACCCTTCTCCTTTCCCATCAAATGGAGTAGGTGGAACTCTCATGAGATCCCTCATGTGGTTCACTGCCACAACCTCAAGATCTATAGCAACAATCCTCCTTGGAGGGCTCCTAGATCTCTCCCTCTCTCTCTTCTCTAACTAAGAATGGTGTGAAATATCCTTCTCCACTCTAACCTGCTCAGGAAGATGACATAATATCACCTTCAACATCTGCGTAGTGTCTAGCTCAGCAGACTCAACTCAACGCTCATATCTATTGTGCTGACGAGCACTGTCCTGACTGACATTCGATGGAGGACTATGATTCCTACCCCTACCACGACCATCAACATGGCCTCTACCATGACCTCTAGCAGCCCTAGATTTAGGCATGATTCCTGAATCAACTAGAGAAGTAAAACACAACTCAGAACCAACACCAAAATTAATAACATCAAAAGACAACAAGTAATCTCAAAGAAATGGTTTTGAATACATCAGAGTTTTATGTCTATGTTTGTTTCAATGTTTTAAAATCAAAATAAAACTAATGGGCAAAAGAATTCCTAGAGTTCCTTGTGTAGAAACATGGGCTTTGATACCAAGTGTAATACCCCACTAGGGAACCCAGGAGAACTATCCTAAACTTGACACTGAGTTAACAGGAATTTTAAAAAAAAAAAATGTTTACAAACAATAATGATAATAATGTGGAAGCAATGAATTGAGATACACGAAATACACATAAGAAAAACTCATGCACAGATACCAATCCTCGAGGGTTCCTTGACGTAGAATCACTTAACCAAGATAATCTACGAATAACAACCATAAAGAACAAACACAAAGGATACATCAAATGAATCCAATAATATACATCTCATAACTCACATCTTCTGCACATGTCACAGGGTATGTAGTAATCACTCTAATACAAGATCACAACTGATATGATAAGATCAAAACCTTCTAAACAAACATGATGAATACAACATGATACATCCTCCAAAGGATGTCAAGCAATAAACACATATGGTACAAATATACAACTCATGAAACTATACAAGTCTCCACAAGAATCAGAAGATATAACTGCAACAAGGATCATCCAAGCAAGAAGAAGAACTGTCAGATCTCAATGGTAATAAGAATCACTACCACCCGACCGAATGGAACCAAAGGTCCACTCCCACCCTGCTGAGGAGATAATATCAGGCCCACACACACAGGTATAAAACATGAAGGCAATCAAAGGTATACAAGCCATCATAAAGAAACACATAGGAAGATCCTAGAAGCTTTCTAATCACAATAAGAAAGACTAAAGCAAAATCACAAGGATGGAAAGATCAAGACAACTGGAAATCTAAGATCATACAAGGTACGTCATCCAAAGATAAAGTAACATACATAATAAATCCACAACACCATCACAAACCATATACTGAATCCAAAACACCAAATGTCAAAGACACAACCATAAAAGGTACAACAGGACCTATGGAGGAGACTTAGGCTACATGCTATGGGAGTGTCATCATATGGTCATATACTTGAGTTAACTGGGACTGGTCTCTATGGACCCCAGACCCTCAAGCATCATCTAGTTGAGTTTACCCTGGACTGGTCACTCTAGACCCCGGACTCTCAACATGCTAACTAATCTTGTATTTAATGTTAACCCCAAGTTTTATTATTAAGTTATCACTTATTATTCAACTTACAATAGGTCACCCTGGACTAGCCTCTTTGGGCCCCGGAATCCTATTGTAAGCAACTCCCCTAAGATGCACCTAACTAACCATCCCGTAAGCTCAAGGTCAAATACAATCTCAAGAAACTCATATACTGGTTCCTACCCATATAGGAACTACTGGTTCTCCCTAACCATATGAGACATTCTCCAAGATCACATACCCTAAGTTCAGAACATTAGGTTCAGAAAAGACAATCAGATAAACAAGACATAAAGAGACACATATACTAGAAATTCACACAAGACACCATGAAGGTTCATATCCCAAAACCCCAACAAACACCTGACATGAAAAGGATTATAACAAAAAGGACACGCACATAATGGCATAAAAGTACATCTCATAAAGAGCTAAACAAAACATATTGATAACACGATGATAAACAAATTTGTAACCCTAGTTATGCAAATTCGTTTATCCTATACAATTACTAATATATTATAATTAAATCTTCAAAACACGCCAATATAGCTCATATATAGGTTAATTTATAAAGCCTCACAAATATATATTAAGATAATCCGATAATTACTAAATAATTTGACTATAATTACATCATGCAAAGGTGGTCCAAATAACCTCAATATTTAATCTTTTGATGTTAACCCTATTACCCATCAATCTGATAACAGGAACTCATATATATATATATAGCCATTCCTACATCATAAGCCCACCTAATAACACTGATATAAAAATCACTAACAAAATCCTTTAAACGAAACCACTAAATATGATTCAAATAATAAATCCTGATATATCCCATTTATAAGGAACACACCTTTATGCACCTAACATTTATTAAGTAAACTAAAATTTAATTAATAAAATCAACTAAGTGTTAGCATTTTAACTAAAGAAAAACCATTAAATTAAACTAAGATATGAAATAACCCAAAGTTAAATTGATTTAAAATTAATATAACTAAACTAAACTAAACTAATTTAAAACAAATAAAATGAATTAAATAAGTTTTAATTTAATTATCAATTGATTTTCAAAATTTAAAAACTAATTTTGAAAAAAAAAACAAATTTTAAAAAAATACACGTGGGGGGGTCTCGGCCCCACCCACTGTCCCGTAAAGGGATAGGCTACACGAGCCCTGCGACCCCACTGCCTTGTGCAATCGGTCACCGCAGAGGCACTGCGGGCCACTGCCTCGATAGTGGTGACTGCAGGCCCTGCGTGCCCACTGCCACAGTAGTGGATACCCGCGCGGGGAAAAAAAACCACACTGGTGGGGGGATGTGGTGGCCCCCTCCATCATTCTAAAATCTTTTAAATTTATTTATTTTTAATATAAATTCATTGTTTATATATAAATATTTTTATTTATATATTTTTTTATAACATAAATTACACCAGTCACTGTATATTTTAATAAAACAGCAAGTTATTTTTTTTTTTTAATTAATTTTCCAGTAGTAATAACAAACTTAATTAATACTTTTTTTTTTGCAATAATTTTTAAAAGGGAAATACCTTCTTTTCATGACAATTATAAGCTATATTTTCACTAATATAGGTCTTACTTTCAACCAAATTTCTGAATTAACAAGGAGGGATTTTTCTTTCCTTTTCAACATGTAAGATGATAAAAACAAGAAGAATCTATATTTTTTTAAATATAATTATTCATATTCTCAAGAAGAGTTTTCTTGTTTCGTAGCATGCAAATTAACCTTGTTTCCTTGTTTTCTTACAGATCTTATCAGGGTTTCAACATGCATCTGATGAAGACAAATTTTCTACAATTCAAGGTGAGCTAAACACAGATCTGAGGATTTTCAAGCCATTTCCTTACATTAACAAAATCCTCATTCAAAGAGGACTTTTCTCTAAAAATGAAACCCTAAGGGCAACTTCAAACAGAAAAACTTTCATACGAAAACCCTTTTGCCCAATTGGCATTCAACACCCAGAAATGAAACCCTCAAGCTCATAATCATAGATCTGACATGCAAAGATGAAAGAAAATACAAATGGATCCAAGAACACATTTTTCATCATTTTAATGAATGGAATCACCAAATACACAAACAAAGAAGATCAAGCAAAGGATCCTAGTTTTCAGATGCATAGAAGATAGGGATCTGAAAACTAGAATTGAAAAGCTGAAGATCCTATCTTAGTAATAGAAGAGATGATCAAACCCAAAAATCTAAGCAAGATAAATTCCAAATCCAAGCAAACCTCCTCAAAATCCCAATCACCTGATTTCTTCTTCTCCCTGATTGAACAACCTTCGAAAAAGCCTCCAATACAAAGATATAGATAATCCAAGCAATTAGGTTTTCAAAAAGTGAAAACCCTAAAGGGAAAATGAATTATCTAATTATTAATTAAGATAATTCCTTTATTTTCAATTCCACTTAAAGCATGCAACAAGAACTCAACTTTATAATTCTAAAGCAAAGTGTTAAATTGAAAATGCATGAGATAATATTTCAATTAAATAAATCAATTAACCATGCAACTTAAGATGATATTAAATAATTCAACTATGCACAATCAATTATAATTAATTGAATTTAATATTTATTAAATCTCAATTATTTTAATCAAGACTTAATAATTAAATCAATTAATTAAATATAGGCATTTAATTAATATTTAATTATTAAATAGCCATATATTTCA
>MU224790.1:3753700-3767658 GCA_018584345.1 Thuja plicata
CAAAGGTGAGGGTTAGTAGCAAAGGTTCACAAATGAATGCAAATCAAGTATACAATGACTACTAAATGAATAACAGAAACATGAGCAATAAAATGTACAAGCAAGAGAAAGGAAGACAAATGAATGCGAACCCCGTGATGCTTGAAGCTTCTATTGTTTCTCTGTACTCCTTCTGAAATGCTGTTCTTGATGCTTAGTATTGGTGGGGCAGTGTTTATGACTTGAGAAGCATCGAGAATTTGATAATTGAAATGTGTGTGTTTGATCACAAGATGACTTGAATGCTAGAACCAAATTGACGGAGTAATGGTGCACGAGAGCTTGAAATCTTGGATCCTTCAAATGGTTATGAAGGATTTATTATATAGGAATTGGTGATGAAATGAATGGTTGAGATCAATCTTAGAGATGGGGGGATGAACGGTTGAGATCAAAAGGAATAGGAGAGGTCCTCAGTAAACTCCACCTCTTCATTTGGTAAAGAGAAGATAGGGTTTAGTTAACTGAAGAGCTATTTATGAGTTACCTTTTTGAACTGAAGAGGTGGGTGAAGTTACCCATGTGGACTGGAGAGATGGGTGGAGTAACCCATGTGATGTAATTGGAGTTATCTTTTTGAAGATAAATGAGTATTTAATTCATTTATTTATTAATTATTTTTAACATGTGAGATAATTGAATTCTTTTGGTTAAGAATTGCTTTATTTGATGAAATTAAATTAATTTAATTGGAAGAATTTAATTAGTAAGTTTAAATATTTGAAATTTAAACTATAGGAATTTGAGTTTAATTAATTAAATAATGATAATTAATCAATTAAAGCTTAATAAATTAAATAAAATTAATTATTTAATTAAATTTGGGGATTGGATTAGATGATTTGAGGAATGAATTTAGAATAAAATAGATGATTAATTAATGATTAAAAAACCATTAACTAATGGATGAAAATTAGTGTTTTTAATGTAAAGTCGCAAGCCTGTCCATTTTAGGGTGTCTACATTTGCCCCTATTTGAATGTGACTTGTCGCAGTGTGTCAAAGAATCTTTGATTTTTCCCTAGCTTGCCCCAGTGTTTAGTAGGTGTATTTATGCCCCCTCAAAAAATTTGAGCAAAAAGTTGCGAGATGAGCGTTAAATTGTTGAAACTACAAATTGTAGAACTGGGTAGTTGACGGATCTAAAAAATAGTTTAAAATGCCCCTGTAATTGACCTTTGAAGTCTCTGGGGACCAAAAAGAAATTTCAGAGCTCCTGGGTGAAATTAGGGTTTTTGGAACCCCTATAAGTAGCCGAGAGATCGCTTCATTTGTCACTTTGCGAATTTGAGTTCTGATCATCTTGGTAAGTTTCTTTATTGTTTTCTGCTTCATTTTCTTCCTTCTTTCGAGCGATGGCGGGGCTTCCAAGTGTCGTTCACATTTTTGATCAGGTCCGTTCATACCATCAACCTCCTGGCTCTGGATGTCCGATGAGTTTCTGTGCTTTTCATGTCATTTATTACATTATTTATTGCTTTTTTAAATTTGTACTTTTTTGAAAATTTTTTACCTTTTCTGCAATCGCCTGCAGTTTTGCCGCAATTGCGGTTTAAATGCCGCAATTGCAGGTTCTGTGCCGCATTTGATAAAAGTGTCGCATTTGATTATGTAAAATGCCACAATTTCTATTTGAGTGCCACACTTGTAGGTTAGATGCCGCATTCGCATAAATGTACCATATTTGATTATGTTTATTACCGCAATTGACTTTTTGACACTGTCTGCTTGATTTCTTTGTCAGTTATCTACTTGTTTTTGCTTCTATTACGTTCCTCAATATCTAAAACTGATAATTTTCTATTTTTTTGTACTCTTTGTAGTTCATCAGCTGCATTTTGCGTTGTTGAGAGTTCAGGCCAGCGGGACTTGTTTATAGATTCCAGCTTTCAGAGGATGAAAGGTCAGTACTTCGAGACCTGGGTTTATATTGGATCTGCTACATGCTTGAGATCACGAACAACAGGGGTCTGATCTTTGCTCTTGTAGAGCGATGGAAATCTGAGACCTGCACCTTCTGGCTTCCTACCGGGGAGTGCACTATGACCTTGGAGGATGTGTATCACATCCTCCAACTCCCTATCTAGGGCAAGTTGGTGGAGTACTCCACTCGTACTGGTGTCCCTGCTTTGTTCGAGCTCATTGGACTGCACAGGCATCAGCTTGGGCTGGCTGGTGGTTATGATATTCCATGGTCGAGGTTCAGATTGTGTTTAGATAGACTATCCACATTACTGGGTAGTTTGATTTGTGGCATCCTTTGCCCCAATCGGCGTCAGCATGGGTTTTTTGTTGGATTTGGCAGTGTTCTTTAGAGTATGGTCTGAGACCATACTATTTTTGCATGGGGCCCATGCATGTTGGTGCACATGCATTTCCATATGATGTATGTGGCTTACCTTGATGGTAAGTCACTCGGTTGCGGCACCACATTGTTACAGATTTGGGCATGGGAGCACATTGCTGTCTATCATCCTGTAGGTGCCCGTGCTCTCCCGGCTAATAGGCCATATGTATATATGTACGATGGTGCTATTGTTCAGACCCATATGGATCATCTTTCTTACTGGTGATAGTAGCTAGATATGATTCCATACTTTATATGGAGACCTTATAGAGATTGTCCTATTTGGGATGGGGAGGACTTCCATCTCCCATTTTGTCGACAACGTCTGTACCGGATTGGCTGTGTGAGTGATCATGTACACATGATCAATTTTCATAACACCAACAGGGTGTTACAACAGTTTGAAGAGAAACAAGACATGTCTAATTCATATGCCTACTTTTCTCAGAGGTCCCGGGATGCTCGTGTATGGGGTGCTATAGTGTCACTGGATGCTGCATGCATTGAGTTCTTAGGTTTTCTCCCTATTGCATGGACCTGGCGTTCGGCCACTGTTGATCTAGGTTTGTTTTTCTTTATTATGCTTATGTACTTTTCTTCTACTCTATTGCTTTATGCTCATATCTTGTTGTGAGATTTATGTATATGTGCCCTGGTACTAATAGTTGATTTATGTTTTGTAGGTACTACTCCACAGTATGATGCCCATTGGTTGTAGCATCGTCCTATTGCCTTGACCGATGTGTCGCGCCCTGTACCTAGGACCATCATGCAGAGGGCTCGATGGGTATGATGCGGTAGGGGAGGCCATGATGGAGGGAGAGGGGGTGGACGGGGAGGGAGAGACGGAGGGAAATATGGTGGATGGGGGGGAGGTGGGAGGGATGGTGGGAGGGATGGAGGATGAGGGAGAGGTGATGATGGAGGGGATGATCCTGGTCCCAGAGGTGCTGGTGGTGGTGTTAGGGCTAGTGGTGGTGGTAGTGGGGGTCATTCTGGTGCTCCCAGGGTTGGTTTAGGTACCATTCTGCAGGATGAGGAGGCTATGGAGGAGGAGGCACCTCAGTTGGTGCACAGGGTTCGCTGGTGAACTACAGTAGTTTTGGCTCTGAGGGTTGAGGATAGGGTTGATATTGAGGAGGTAGACACTGAGCTTGCTGATGTAGATGTGGAGCCTCTTGATGAGTAGAGTGCTGATACGGGATCTTTAGATGGGAGTGGCAGCAGTAGGAGTAGTACTTGTGAGAGCTCGAAGAGTGGTGCAGAGGGATTGGGAGCCTAGGCTGAGGAGGGAGACATAGATGTGGTGATGGGCGGGATGGATGATGATCCTTTAGAGGTAGAGCACCTGACCTAGCAGGTTCAGGACCTTCAGGCCTAGCTTTCCCTATCCGATGCATGTGCCACTGATTTAGAGGCTCGGGTTACAGCAGCTGAGTCTAGAGAGCGACACGCTCAGGCTGAGGTCTGTTATTTTATTGACAGTGTATAGGATGTGTCCCACAGAGATATTTTGGATAGATATTACAGATCTGGGTGAGAGGCTCAGAGGGAGATAGAGTACTGGAGGCAATATTATGAGGGTGTTTTTCCTACTGCAGAGAGGGTGCCTAGCTACATAGTGTCTCATAGATCTAGCAGGACTCAGCGGTCTTAGAGCAATGGAGTTAGAGCTCCGGGGTCCTCTCACAGGATAGATTCTGATATGCCTCCCCTTCATGCCCCTCCTAGTGAGGGTGGGGGTAGTTCTTGTTGATCATGCTCCTTCCATTTTTGTAGTGATGCATTGTACACACTGAGTTTTACCATTTTTGTATCTTGATACACTGATATATATATATATATGATTCTAATGTGGGTTACCTTCTATGTCCAGACTTGTGACTTTACATGTGTACTCAGAGATTTTGATCTATATGAGATGCATTTTGTTTTGATATGATGTGTCATGGTTTACTTGTTATATGTATGATTCTACATGATCTAGTGTTTTTTAAATGATGAGATGTATATGCAAAATGTTCTATTATGCAAACTCATGTATGGGTGATTTTACTTTTCTTATGATACTTACACGTTATGCAGGATGGTGTAAATGGAATGCAAGTTTATATGGGATGCTTTTATGGATGCATGTGATGTTTATGATTTATCATGTATGCAACTACCATGTTTTTCTTGTATTTTTCTGATGCACTTAATGAATGAATGCAATCTACTATGCAAAAAATATCTGAGTAATGCATGTGTTAGTTTAGAGAGAAGTTAGTTTGGATAGATGTGCTCTGAGATTGATCTTATAAAATGGAATGATAGAAGATGTTCTCTTTTTTTGTATTTTTTGGATAGATATGATAGGATAGAAAGGTGTATGTCCCAAGTCACTGCCCGATTTTCCAATAACTGTCATCATTACATCTTTTTTGTATTTTTTGATATTCCGAAAGAGCATTGAATGATCCAGATCACATACCACCTGGATACTGCCATGACCTCTTGATTGCAGAAGGAGTAAAGAGATTGAATAGAAAGAGACTCATAGTGCACCCAAATATTGACCATCTGGATTCAACTATGTCCCCTATTTGAAAAGAAAGAGAGCCAAGAGCACCCAGATATTGACCATCTAGATACCACTTGTCCTTTGAATTAATCTAAAATAAAGAAACCAAGATAGAACTCCTATGCACCCAGAGTCCATTTGGATAACATTGTGAGCTCTTGATTTCCGAAAGGGAAAGCCAAGAAAACAAGATAGAGCTCCTACACCCCTAGAGTCCATCTGGATAGCATTGCGAGCTCTTATTTGAAAAAATAAAGGGAAAGACCATAGAAACCAAGATAGAACTCCAAAGCAACTCAGAGTCCATCTGAATAGTGCTATGAGCTCTTGATTCTATAAAGCAAACAAGCAAACTAAAAGAGAAGGAATGTCCAATTCTTTCCCAGGTTTAATCTCAGATTGTGGAACTACGCGGCTGCCAGATAAGTGACAACATCTACCACATTTATCCTAAATCATCATGGCCCTAAGATCAAAGTGAACATTCAACAAACATCAATCAAAGAAAATAAGTCATGATCTATCATAGCTACTCTCCTCACATGGTGGATCCTGGAGTAGCATAAGAACGTAACTCCAAAATATAGACTGACATCTGACTGACTTGACTGACCTAGTCAACATTTTTGCATGGTTCCTTGATGCAGTGGGTTCTCTTGATTGGTTCAACTCTTTGGATGGGCTTGTTTGGCTTGATTCAATTGATCATATTGGCAGCTGGTTAAGCTGTGTCAGATGGGCCAAATGCTTGTTTGAAAAGATCATGATTGTGACAGTAATGATTGATAGATTTGATTGATCTGATCAATTGGAAGCTGATCAAGCTGTGTCAGATGTGCCCAATGCTTGTTTGCAAAGCTCATGATTGTGACAATTTTATTGATATATTTTGATTTAATCAATTTGGCAGCTGATCAAGATGTGTCAGATGGGCCCAATGCTGATTTGCAAAGCCGATGATTGTGATAATTGATTGACTGGGTGTGCTTGCCCATTTCTATCTTGATAACTGAGTTAGTTTTATTACTTGGGTTTTTGCAATTTTTTGAATGTTTTTGATGAAGATTTGATTTTCTCTTGGTTTTTGACCCTTTTTAGGATTTTTTTAGAACTTTTGGAATCACCCCCTAGTCTGGTGGACCAATAAGTGACCATGGGTAAGTGCTTTGTGCTCATAGTGGATTGTGCTACTGTATATTGTTTGGGATAGTCAGTCTTGCATTTTGAAGTGGGCTCAAGCTTTTGGAGCTCATTGATGGTGAAGCTGGTTTTGAACACTTGGTGCCTGTTTGCCAGGTTTTCACCAAAGTACCTACTCAATAGTGCCTGATTGCCAAGTTTTCACTTAGAGAGCGATGTTGTTTTCTCTTCACTTTTTTTTTTTTTTTTTGCTTTTTTTGTTGTTGCCAAGGCGCCTGAATGCCAGGTTTTCACCAAGGTAACTTTTGTATTTTTTTTTATTTTTTTGGTATTTTTTGAATATGTAGATAAGTGCCTTAACCATAGAGACCTTTTAAGGGTAGAACCTTTTTAGGTGCATGTTGTTGATGTAGCCAGGGAGCTGATCTCCTTTTGGTGTTGCTACTATGAATGCCCCACTCTGAGTAGAGCTGATAATAATAAATGGTCCTAGCCAGTTAGGCTTGAACTTACCAGGTTTGACTCGCTTTGCTTGATTCTTCTGATTCTCCATGAGGACCAGGTCTCCTACTTCAAAAGTTTGTGGCTTCACCTTCTTGTGATAGTTCCTTCTAAGGTGATTCTGATAGCCTTGTAAGTGGTTGAAAGTATGTTGCCTTCTTTCATCTAGTAACTCTAGTTCACTGAGCCTTGCCACTCTATAGTCTTCAACTAAAACTAGGTTCTTCAATGATATCCTTAGGGATGGGATTTCCACTTCGAGGGGTATTACCACCTCTATTCCATAGACTAGGGAGAAAGGAGTTGCCCCTGTTGGTGTTCTCACACTAGTTCTGTATGCCCATAATGCGGGACTAAGCTGTAAGTGCCAATCTCATCCTGATTCGTTGACTATTTTCTTCAGAATCTTCAAGATTGTTTTATTCATAGCTTCAGCTTGTCCATTTCCTTGAGGGTAGTAAAATGAGGAGAACCCCTATTTGATATGGAACTATTCACATAGGTCTTCAACATCCTTGTTTTGGAAAGGGGTACCATGATTCGTCAAGATTGTTTGGGGGATCCCGTATCGACAGATGATGTGATTAAGAATGAACATTGCTATCTATTTTCCAGTGATGTAAGTGAGGGGAATTGCTTCCACCCAATTTGTGAAGTACTCCGTTGCTACTATGATGTACTTGTGTTTGTTTGCTGAAGAAGGTGTTATCTTACCCACTAGGTCAAATCCCCACATTGAAAATGGTAACAGTGATGTGATGGGATTTAATTCCTAGGCTGGTCCATGGATGAGGTCTCCATGAATTTGACACTGTCTGCACCTTTGGACATGCTTGTGTGCATCTGTCTCTACTGTTGGCCAATAGTATCCCATGCAAATTATTTTCTTAGCTAAGTTGTTGCCACCTCCGTGGGTTCCACATATTCCTTCATGCACCTCATACAAAGCTTTCTGGGATTCCATGGATGTGAGACAATGTAGTAATGTTCCATCAAGACTTCATCTGTATAGAGTAGTGGAGAGGATTGTATACCTAGAGGCTTTTTGAATGAGGGCTTTTCTCTGGTTCCTAGACACGTTTAGGGGTAAGACATTATTTTGGAGATAGCTATAGACATCTTGGTACCATGGGGATTTAGGACCAACAAGGACACACGTTTATTCTGTGATAGATGCTTGATGTGATGGCACCAAGAGTTGCTCCACTAGAAACTAGAATTTGGTATCGTTGCCTGGCATATCAATCAGTGATGCTATGGTAGCCATCGCATCTGTCGCTTTGTTTTGTGCTCTTGGGACTTGCTCAAAGAGAATGTAATGAAACTTGGTGTGTAGTTGTTCCATCTATGCTCTGTAAGGTATGAGCTTCTCATCTTTGTTCATGTAATCATTTTTAACTTGGCTAATAATCAACTGTGAATCACCAAAGACTTTCAAGTTCTTGATTCTCCATTGAATGGCTATCTTTAGACCGATGACCAATGCTTCATATTCTGCTATGTTGTTGGTGCATTGGAAGTTAAGTTTGAAAGACTTTGGAATTGTATCATGGTCAGGAGTGATAAGAACTATCCCTGTCCCCACTCCATGGTTTGTACATGATCCATCAAAATAAATTTGCCATATCTCGATTGCCGATTGTAGTTTCATGATAGATTCATCAGGGAAATCAGAGATAATAGGTTGGTGGTCTTGAATCGGTGCCTCTACTTGTTGATCGGTGATCACTTGTCCTTTGATTGCCTTTCTATCCACATACTTAATGTTGAACTCGCTTAAGATCATTACCCATTTTTCCAGTCTTCCAGTGAGCGCTGCTTTTCTTAATAGGTACTTGAGAGGATCAATATGAGCAACCAATTTTGTTTGATGACTCAACATGTAGTGTCTTAGCTTTTGGGAGGAAAACACAACTGCCAGGAATGAATTTTCTATTGGTGTGTAGTTTAGCTCATAGCCAACCAACGTTCGGCTTAGATAGTAGATGACCCTCTCCTTTCCTGCCTCATCATGTTGTGCCAAAAGGACCCCTAATGCTGATTTTGTTACTGAGATGTATAGAAGCAATGGTCTACCTTGCACTGGTGGTACCAAGATAGGAGACTTTAGAAGGTAGTCTTTGAATATCTAAAATGCCTGTTCACATTGTTCTGTCCATATGAACTTGATGTCTTTATGCAAGAGATGTTGGAATGGGTGGCACTTGTCTGCTAGTTGAGCTATGAAGCATCCTATCGATTGGAGCCTTCCTTGTAACCCTCTTAGTTGTTTCAGGTTTGATGGTGGAGGCATGTCCAATATTGCCTTGACCTTTTCTGAATCCACTTCAATTCCTCTATGTGATACTATGAACCCTAGTAATTTTCCCGCTGTGACGCCAAATGCACACTTTTTGGGATTTAGTCAGACTTTGAATTCCTCCATTCTATCAAAGATGGGTCCCAAAACCTGTAAATGATCCTTTCAAAGTATGGATTTTGCTAGTATGTCATCCACATAATCTTCCATTGTCTTGTGGATGAGATCATGAAATATGGTTGTCATTGCCCTCTGATATGTTGCTCCAGCATTCTTTAGACCAAACGGCATAACATTCCAACAATATGTTCCCCAAGACATGTGAAAGCCGTTTTGTGTTGGTCCTCTATTGCTATCCTTATCTGGTTGTAACTTGAGAAGTGATCCATAAGTGAAAACATTTCATGTCCTATAGTTAGGTCCACTATCATGTCAATGTTTGGTAAAGGAAAGTCATCTTTGGGACATGCTATATTGAGGTCCCGAAAGTCTATGCAAATTTGAATCTGACCAATGTGCTTCGTAACTGGTACTAGATTAGATATCCAATCCGCATATGGTATAGGTCTAATGAATTTAGCATCCAGGAGATTTTTTAGTTCTTCCTTGACTAACAATGCAACGTGAGGATGCATCTTTCTTAGCTTTTGTTTGACAGGTTTTGTGTTTGGTAGCAATGGGAGGTGATGTAGCACCAACTCTAGGTCTAAACCTAGCATATCTAAGTAAGACCATGCAAAATTGATCATTCTTTCTTTAAAGAAGTTGATGAACTTCTCTCTCTCCTCAGGGGTGAGATATTTTTCCAAGTAGATATTCTTTGGGTTCTTGTCATCCCCCAAGTTGATTTCTTCTGTCTCTTCGGCTAGTAGTGCTGATTTCTCCTCTGTTAAGGGGAGGAGTTCTGTCTTTCCATCTTCTAGTTCCTTTGTGAGGTTTTCACCAGAAGATACGTCCTCTTTTATCTTTTTATTCTTTTGTTCTTTTTTCTTTTGTGGACTGGAAAGAGGTGCTTCCTCCCTGAAGTATGCTGCTTTGTCTAGGTTGATAGAGATTCTTGCCTTGTGATCTCCTGACGAAATGCCTTCCCTTAGTCCCATGAAATGAGATATTGCCTCATAATTTTCAAAGACATCAAGATTAGGTGGTCCTTGTTGATCCCAATCTATAAGCTCAGGGTGTACAAGACAGACACTTTCACTACTGTTTATCTTTGGTTGACTGAATGGGACTGCTGATATGGTGCCTACAAAATTGGACTGTGATGAGGATGCACCACTTGAGGTCTGATGAATGATATGTTTGTCTATACAAGGTTGTTCAGTAATGGTCAGTTGTTCAAACAGGTCTGCTAGGTTTATGATAATACCAACTTGAGGGAAAAAGTAAGGGATTGATGGTTAAGAGTCATGGAGGGATCTCCACTCATACTCATTAGAGTCAGTCTCAATGGAATGTTTGTCTGATGTCTCACTTCCTTGGGTATCATTGATTGCTAAGTGTAGGTTTATTTGGGATTGTGTGGATCCCTCTTCAGTTAGCAACAACTACACTAATATGTTTCTTATTAGGACATGCTCAGTGTTGTGCCCCCGGTGCATCTCTGCTATTTGTTTATGATTGACTTGAATGTCTTGAACCACAGGACTAGTGCTTTGTTGTCCATAGCCCAAACTTCTAGTGTTTCTTTTGGTTGGTGGGAGAGGCAATTAATATATGCCCTGTTGCCCTGCCCCTAGTTTGGTTGTACCATCATACCCAAACCTTTGTATCATTGTGTAACCATTTTCATAGTTTTCCAAAGGTAAGGGTGGTTGGACTGTCTTAGGAGAGTCTCTGTATAACCAGGTATTGATGTCTTTCTCAAAAGGATTCTCTTCCGCTATGTCCCCCCATCGAATAAAGGTTGTGGGTGGAAATCTAAAAAGAACCGGCTGCTGTGTTTCTGTTGTGATGACAGGTAGTGGCATACCATGAGTTCTAGGACTTAAAGGCATGTGCGTGATTGTGAAAGCCTCTTCATATCTATATTCACCACATCCTTTATCCGTGATGGATATCTTTCTTGCTTTTTCTATGACATCTTTAAGATTTGGTTTTAAAGAGGATGAGATGCTTGCATCTTGATTAATGACTATCTTACCTACTGCTCATGTGACATCCTTGGGATTTGATTCTAAAGAGGATGGGATGCTGGCATCCTAGTTTGATGGCACCTGGTTATCAGTGCTGATTTTGACCGCATTGTAATATTGGAAGGGATTTGGATCTCCCTCTATGATAATCCCCTCCCCTTGGTGAGGGAACTTGATGCATTGATGGTATGTTGATGGTACAACTTGCATTTCATGTATCCAAGGTCTCCCTAATAACATGTTGTATCCCAACTCAAGATCTAAAATTTGGAAGGGTGTGTTTTTGACCACAGGACCAATGCGAACAGGTAGAATAATAATACCTTTAGAGGACCTTTCCTCTTCATCACATGCTCTGATATTTATCCTTCTGGTGACATCAATGCTTGATTTGGAATAGCCTAGTTGCTTGATTAATTTTAAAGTACAAATGTTTAAACCAGCTCCACCATCGACAAGGACCCTACTGACAACGCTTTTGTAGATTTGGACAAGCAAGTGTAGAGGATCATTATGCAGGGGCTTATGCGGCAGCACATCATGGTCTGTGAATGTGGCATGTTTGTTAGCTGCTATATGATTGACCATTGTTTGGAAGCTTTCAAGTGTTATGTTCCTTGGGATAGCTTCATTTTGAAGTGCTTCGTCAAGTGCTATTTTATGATGTGGAGATATGTGCAAGAGGTCAAACATGGATATTTGGGCAGGTGTGCGCTTCACTTGGTCCACTATGCTTGTTTGTGGATCTGAGTTTGCTATAGGATTGGATGATGTAGTAGCTGGGGATGGTACTCCTTATAAGATGACTCTAGCACGATGCATTGTTATAGCACAATTGTTACCTTGGTCCCTAATAGTGATTGTGGCCACATGATTCTCTGAAGGATTTAGGCAATTTATGACATTATCACTATTGGTGTATGTATAGTTAACTTTATTGGTTTGTCCACCAGACCCGAAGGATTTTCCTTTGTTGTGATCATGGAAGGTATCATTAAAAATGGTGTGATCAATTGTACCTTTAGCTTGAGTGTTCATCACATCGATGATCCCTGTGTCTATGAGATCTTGGATAGCATGTTTCAATCGATAGTAGTTGGCTATTTTGTGCCCCTTGACCTGATGAAACTCACAGAATTCTTTGTCATTATACCACCTTGGCTTGTTTTCCTCTTGTTCAAAGTCTCTGATTGCTGGGAGAGTGATAGCATTTGATTGTATCAGCTTACGTAAAGCAGACTCTATTGGTTCTCCCAAGGGTGTGAAATCTCTTTGTTGGAATTGAAACTGTGGTTTGCGTTCATTCTGTTGTTGATTTTTTGACACAGCGGCTGCTTGTATAGGGGGAGGTTGGTTCTAGATGTAAGATTGTTGAGTGGGCCCTATGGGGTTTTGGTTTGCCACAGGTGTGCCTTGCAGTGACACCTTGGGTTGTGCATAGTTAACTGTCTTTACATCAATGACACCATCGCTAGTGACATTTTTGTTCTTGTTCCACCACTTAGCTTTTTCTGTTGCATTCTTATTTGTGTTCATTTGCATAGGATCTGCAAGGATTCCTCTTTTGACCAAGCTCTGTTCACACCAAACTCCTCTTTCAATGAGTTATGTGAAGTTTGGAGCTAACTGTAGTTCTATTGTGAATGACATGTCTCGGATTAGGTTGTCAAAAAACACGACTATCAAGTCTTGTTCGGGCACATCATATGTTATACAGTTTTTCATGTTCCTCCATCTCTATAGGAATTTCACAAAGGACTCTCCATATTTTTTTTTAATATCGCAAAGGTCCTTGATGTTGACCTTGTGCTCGATGTTATGATGGAAGTGAGCTATGAACTTTTCAGCCAATTCTCCCCAAGACTGAATGTCATGAGGTAGATGTGAGAACCATTCCATTACTGGTCCGGCTAAACTTTGTGGGAATAGTCACATTAGATATGTCTCATCATGAGTGACTTTGACACAACTAGCAAAGAACTCTCGTATATGCTCAATAGGGTTGGTGTTGCCCCTATACTTGTCAAATTTTGGCACTGAGAAGTGGTTTGGGAATGGAGACATTTGAAGAGAATGGTCAAAGGGGTATGGGTATAAATCCTCTACGGTATAGGATTTAGTTTGCCCCTGATTTTGCATATCCATCATTTGGGTTTGAAGGGTTTGCATTTGTTGCATTAGCATGTCCATTTGATATTGCGGCTGATGCGTGTGGACATTCCTTTGTACTGTGGTGGGTATGAGGCTGCGCCTCTGTGTCCCTTGAGTAGGAACATATGATTTCATCCTAGGGACTTGATATTGATTCCCCACCAAGTGATTTGTAACTATAGGGACATGAGTAGTCCATGGTGGGTTATGATGTGTTTGCTGTTGTGACTGAAACTGGGTTTGATAATGTTGGGGTAGGTATTGTTGCTGCTAAGGTTGGGTTTGAAACTGGGGTTACTGTTGCGGAGGTTGGATATGAGGCAACTGAAGCTAGGGTTGCTATTGCGGAGGTTGGATGGGTGTTGAAATTGGAAAAGATGTAGCTTTGGGCTAGCCTTGACTGTAAATAGGTCCTGTAGAGACGGATCCTTGCGGGCATGATGTGTTGATCCCAAGGTTAGTGTAAAGGGATTGCAGTAGCTGTACACACAAAATAGTGAACTTCTATGAATCCTTACATGCAAGGAAACTCAAGACTGAGCCCTCACAAATCAATCCATAGCTCTCTATGCATGGAGTTGCAATATTTGTAAAATTTCTCTCAGCTAGAGCTATAAACTCATGACCTTGCCAATAAACTATACAACTAGAGATTGAATGAAGACAAGGGCAAGAATGTCAATATCCTCAAGAATCAAAATGTATGCAATGCAATGCAAATCTAAATGATAATGCAAGCTAAACTATGAAAAATAAAGTACAATGCAACTAATCTATGAAAGG
>MU224790.1:3786783-3806107 GCA_018584345.1 Thuja plicata
ACAAGATCACAACTGATATGATAAGATCAAAACCTCCTAAATAAACATGATGAATACAACATGATACATCCTCCAAAGGATGTCAACCAATAAACACATATGGTACAAATATACAACTCATGAAACTATACAAGTCTCCATAAGAATCAGAAGATATAACTGCAACAAGGATCATCCAAGCAAGAAGAAGAATCATCAAATCTCAATGGTAATAAGAATCACTACCACCCGACCGCATGGAACCAAAGGTCTATTCCCACCGTGCTGAGGAGATAATATCAAGCCCACACACATGCGTATACAACATGAAGGCAATCAAAGGTATACAAGTCATCATAAAGAAACACATAGGAAGATCCTAGAAGCTTTCTGATCACAACGAGAAAGACTAAAGAAAAAGCAAAAGGATGGAAAGATCAAGGCAACTAGAAATCCAAGATCATACAAGGTACATCATCGAAAGATAAAGTAACATACATAATACATCCAAAACACCATCACAAACCATATACTGAATCTAAAACACCAAATGTCAAAGACACAACCATAAATGGTACAATAGGACCTATGGAGGAGACTTAGGATATATGCTATGGGAGTGTCATCATATGGTCATATACTTGAGTTACCTGAGACTGGTCTCTATGGACCCCGGACCCTCAAGCATCATCTAGTTGAGTTTAACCTGGACTGGTCACTCTGGACCTCGAACTCTCAACATGCTAACTAATCTTGTATTTAATGTTAACTCCAAGTTTTATTTTTAATTTATCACTTATTATTAAACTTACAATAGGTCACCCTGGACTAGCCTCTTTGGGCCCCGGAATCCTATTGTAAGCCACTCCCCTAAGATGCACCTAACTAACCATCCCCTAAGCTCAAGGTCAAATACAATCTCAAGAAACTCATATAGTGGTTCCTACCCATATAGGAACTATTGGTTCTCCCTAACCATATGAGACATTCTCCAGGATCACATACCCTAAGTTCAGAACACTAGGTTCAGAAAAGACAATCATATCAACAAGACATAAAGAGACACATATACGGTAAATTCACACAAGACACCATGAAGGTTCATATCCAAAAACCCCAACAAACACCTGACATGAAAATAATTATAACAGAAAGGACATGCACATCATGGGATAAAAGTACATCTCATAAGGAGCTAAACAAAACACATTGATAATATGACGATAAACAAATTTATAACCCTAGTTATGTAAATTCATTTATCCTATACAATTACTAATAGATTATAATTAAATCTTCAAAACATGCCAATATAGCTCCTATATAGGTTAATTTATAAACCCTCACAAATATAAATTAAGGTAATCCGATAATTACTAAATAATTTGACTATAATTACATCATGCAAAGGTGGTCCAAATAACCTCAATATTTAATCTTATGATGTTAACCCTATTACCCATCAATCTGATAACAGGAACTCATATATATATAGCCATTCCTACATCATAAGTCCACCTAATAACACTGATATAAAAATCACTAAAAAAATCCTTTAAATGAAACCACTAAATATGATTCAAATAATAAATCCTAATATATCCCATTTACAAGGAACACACCTTTATGCACCTAACATTTATTAATTAAACTAAAATTTAATTAATAAAATGAACTAAGTGTTAACATTTTAACTAAAGAAAAAACATTAAATTAAACTAAGATATGAAATAACCCAAAGTTAAATTAATTTAAAATTAATATAACTAGGCTAAACTACACTAATTTAAAACAAATAAAATAAATTTTAATTTAATTATCAATTGATTTTTGAAATTTAAAAACTAATTTTGAAAAAAAACACAAATTTAAAAAAAATACACATGCGGGGGTCTCGGCCCCACCCACTGTCCCATAAAGGGATGGGCTGCATGAGCCCTGCGGCCCCACTACCTTGTGCAGTGGGTCACCGCAGAGGAACTGCGGGCCACTACCTCGGTAGTGGTGACCGCAGGCCCTGCGGGCCCACTGCCACGATAGTGGATACCCACAGGGGAAAAAAAACACAGTGGTGGGGGGATGTGGTGGCTCCCGCCACCACTCTAGAATCTTTTTAATTTTTTTTTTAAAGTTTTATTTTAATATAAACTCTTTGTTTATATATAAATATTTTTATTTATATATTATTTTATAACATAAGTTACACCAGTCACTGTATATTTTAATAAAATAGCAAGTTGTTTTTTTTTTTGTAATTAATTTTCCAGCAGTAATAACAAACTTAATTAATTTTTTTTTTTTTACAATAATTTTTAAAAGGGAAATACCTTCTTTTCATGACAATTATAAGCTATATTTTCACTAATATAGGTCTTACTTTCAACCAAATTTCTGAATTAACAAGGAGGGATTTTTATTTCCTTTTCAACATGTAAGATGATAAAAACAAGGAGGATCTATATTTTTTAAAATATAATTATTCATATTCTCAAGAAGATTTTTTTTGTTTCGTAGCATGCAAATTAACCTTGTTTTCTTGTTTTCTTGCAGATCTGATCAAGGTTTCAACATGCATCTGATGAAGACAAATTTTCTACAATTCAAGGTGAGCTAAACACAGATCTGAGGGTTTTCAAGCCAATTCCTTACATTAACAAAATTCTCATTCAAAGAGGATTTTTCCCTAAAAATGAAACCCTAAGGGCAACTTCAAACAGAAAAACTTTCATACGAAAACCCTTTTGCCCAATTGGCATTCAACACCCAGAAATGAAACCCTCATGCTCATAATAACAGATTTGACATGCAAAGATGAAAGAAAAGACAAATGGATCTAAAAACACATTTTTTTATCATTTTAATGAATGGAATCACCAAATACACAAACAAAGAAGATCAAGCAAAGGATCCTAGTTTTTAGATGCATAGAAGACAGGGATTTGAAAACTAGAATTTAAAAGCTCAAGATCCTACCTTAGTAACAGAAGAGATGATCAAACCCACAAATCCAAGCAAGATGAATTCCAAATCCAAGCAAACCTCCTCAAAATCCCAATCACCTTATTTATTCTTCTCCTTGATTGAACAACCTTCAAAAAGGCCTCCAATACAAAGACATAGATAATCCAAGCAATTAAGTTTTTAAAAAGTGAAAACCCTAAAAGGAAAATGAATTATCTAATTATTAATTAAGATAATTCCTTTATTTTCAATTCCACTTAAAGCATGCAATAAGAACTCAACTTTATAATTTCAAAGCAAAGTGTTAAATTGAAAATGCATGAGATAATATTTTAATTAAATAAATCAATTAACCATGCAACTTAAGATGATATTCAATAATTCAACTATGCACAATCAATTACAATTAATTAAATTTAATATTTATTAAATCTCAATTATTTTAATCAAGACTTAATAATTAAATCAATTAATTAAATATAGGCATTTAATTAATATTTAATTATTAAATAGCCATATATTTCATATATCAATGTTTTAACCCTATTACAGGTGCAATAATTAATATTAATATTTACCATAAAAATTCATTAAATAAATCAAGCTAAAAGCATCATCAAATCACTTGAAACCCATCTAAACAGATAATCAACTGAAACAAACAATCAACTGAAATAGAAACTCAACACACACAAACAGGCTCCCGAATCCACGTCACTTGACGGATTCAAACACTAGGGTAGTCAATCAGATTCTTTGTCTATCAATAGGATAAAATAAAAGTTTAGGGTATGGATTTGGACCTGAATACTATCTCCCCTCTCTTACCATTGAGATATTGTGATAAGGCACACTCACTCCTGCTAATTCAGGGAAGACGTAGCCCGGTACCTGCAAACCTATCATCAAAAAGATGAGCATACATGCATAAAATATAGCAAATAATGGTTGAGACTAGTTTGTCATGTGGATCTTGCCGAAGCAAGTAACTATGACTCTGTCCCATACCATATCAAGTACATCAAATAGTAATGCAAAATATATAAATGATCCATGTGTATATAAATCTAGGGTCAGTATTGTCAGAAAACCATAATCGAAATGACATCCTAACATATATATATACATTATGAAATAACCATACATCATATGCAAATTAGAGATATAACACTCTAAGCAATGAATTAATAACATACTAAAACGTGATACATAAATATCCTCTAAACCATCTGAAATAACCCACACATACAAGAAAAAGCCTAAAGAGTTCGGTAACCGAACCAAAAAAGTAAACTCAGAGGTGGGTATTACAGGTTCTAAAGAGTCCTAAAGGGTCATAAGGAGTGCTAGGACACATTAATGTGTCCTAAAATCCCTTAGGACCCCTTAGCATTCACTACTGTATGGTAAGGGAGTCTAATGGGTCATAAGGTGTCACACTCCACTAGGGAACCTAGGAGGACAAGCCAAATAACTACTAAAAGATGTGAATATTTTTTTTTCAATGAAATATTAAAAACTAATGTAAGTCCTTTTAGGTTCCCTAACACCGCCATTAAAGAAAAAATATCTAATATATTCATTTATATATTATGAGTTACCCATTAAGGCATTAACTGATTAATTTAAGATTACTAATTCATTCCTTTACTTTTAACATTAAGTTCTAGGGATAATCTTACCATCATTCCTAACATGCTAACATGCATCTACATGAGTTATCCTTTACTTTAACTGGTTTCATTATTCAAACTATTCATTTAAACATTCAGGTGAGATTTTAACACTCGTTAGATATGAAATACCCTATGTATTTTAATATTCCATATGCATTTGAGGCACATAGTAAATATAATCCCATATTGAATTCTATAGCTATCTTATTTCATTGATTCATCATTTCATAATAATTTTCCACAAGCCTACATCAAGAGATAGCACATTCATTCATAAATACATTATTTCATACTAAGTCTAGAATCATTTCTTGGATACCATAAAGTAATAGAAGATACATGAATAAATACCCTAAACAGTTATCTTTTTATATTGATAACATACAATCTTTTCCCTTTCCTTTTTCCTAGATCTACCCATTCCCTTATACATTGCTTTAAATTATATTGATATACATCATATCATCAGATACAAATATTTCCTTACTAGAGCTTATAATTACAATAATGCACATGCATAAGTTGATCTTTACATATATAATAACAAGTCTTCAAAATTGAAAAATATAGATGGAACATGAGCCAGGAACATCCATTTGAGCACAAACAATACCTTGATATAATAAAGATTAACCACCCAATCATGTGGATCCAAAAATATTCCACTCCCCCCTGCTAGGAGATAGAAACCAAGGTCCACGCAAGATGGTAACAACTAGGTTACTCCTAAGGTGATGATAACCCTTCCCAAAACATAATACAACTGAAAGCACAAGAAGACCAGAAGGACCACCAAAGACATGATCAACCTTGACACCTTCACAAGACAAGGTTTTTCAATCATACCATCACAAAGACACTTGCTCTCACTCCTATCTCTAGTTGATACTAGCACTAGCAGCATGTGTGAGGCACAAATTAATCTTGATTAGTGTGTATTTTAACCCATTCCCAGTTAATTTACTTAGGTTATCACTTGATTAAATAACTCATTAGTGGGTTACCCTAGTACTAGCCACTCAGAGCCCTGACCCCTCATTGTGACCACTCACCTAGTTTACTTAGGCTCCCTACCTAAAACAAGTATCAAAAGCACATAAGGAATCTACATTATATTATACATGATGTCAAAACAATACCACAACATCAAGTAATTGAGTTTAGGAAAGCACTAGTTGTCCAAAATCCTCCAGACATCCCTAAACCACAATCATGTACTTAGGTGGATTAAAACACATCCAAATTGAATAAAAAGGCATCAAAAGGATTCACAATAGTATAATTAAATTAATAACCTCATTAAATCATAAATTATAACATTATAATATCATTGGATTGGGTTTAGGAGATCACTAACTATCCCTAGTCTTTTGGATAACCCTAAACCCTAATCTGACACTCGTGATGATAGAAAACACAAAGGAAGACATTAAAATGTATTGTACATAATAAAACCTAAAAATATCTAAAAAACATATAACTAGGGCCTTTGGTACCAACTCAAACTCCCCAAAACAACATAATAGGATCATGTTGCTAAAAATATGTTGATTCCTAAAATATGACTAACTCTAAAATTTCCTAAACCCCTCAAAATACAGAATCATTATTTGAACTCCTAGGAGGCCGAAACTAATCTCAAACATACTGAAATTACTACATAAAATGTAACTTAAAGTATAAGAAAGGAAGAGTATGTAACTAATACTTAAATATTACATTTTATGTTTCACCCTGAGGCTGAAATTAGATTGAGAGAAACCAAAATAACCTAGATCCTATGCATCAAAATGTACCATCCAAGATGAAACATAATAATTCATGACATTAAGAATCAATTAGGTCACTTATATGATCAATAAAACCTCTCCACCAACCAAAAACACCCAAAAACCTCAAAAACCCTAATTCTGACAATTGGTCCTCAAAGTTTCATAATTGGCATGAATTGCTGCATAGTTGGTCATGATCTGCGCAGTTGGTCATGGTTTCTATGCACTTGGTAACCTATGCACTTGGTGACCTATGTACTTGGTCATGGTTTTTGCGCAGTTGGTCCCAAAACTATGCAGTTTGGTAGATATTGTGCATGGTCAGAGGCAGTGAGTTGTAGACTGACTTTACTAATAAAACTGGGCATAATGGGGGCTTAGGAAGTATAATCTGAGGAAGAGAAAATTTATATCTACCTGTTTCCCTTCTAAAACACCCTTAAATCAATCTTTCCTTGAGGATCAATCTATCAAACTCACCGGAATTTGACATATAGATGAATAGAGAAATTATGCAAATAAGACATAACACCTCATTAAATTTATCCTACTCATTTCTAAAGGTTCTTAAAGTATTATGAGCATCCTTTAACATATCTAAAAGGATAAAAACATGAGAATACAAGAATTTACACATCATATGATAGAACCATATTTTATACAACAAGAATAAATCACTCAACTATATTTCAAGTAGCAGAATTCCTTTTGAGGAATCATTTCTATCCATGAGAGTCAAACATAATATGAAAAAAGTTCATAACACCACACATAGAAGTTTCCTATGATCCAAGGAAGGAAAGAAATACAATAATACACACATACATAAGTATGGCAAGCATATATGAAGGATCTCATTCCAGGATGGATATTCTAAGTCATCTTTCATAATAGTTGTAGTGTTTGATTTCCAAACACAAATTCATACCCCTAAAGTAGATCTAATCAATTTTCAATTTATTGCACCATTATTCAATAAGTTAGGATCCCTTCTCAAAGCTTACTAGTTATATATGCACTTTTCCCAAATTTGCATGTCAGGTAGTTTCCATATAGCATTTTCTTAAGAGTTCTTTCAAATTCCTTATTTCATAATGATCTTAGATCCATCAAGAGAGAAAGAAGCACATGTGTCCTGCTACTATCTTCATAACCACACCATTTAAATAAATAACATTAACCAATGTACATAAATTTAATTTCTACCCTTTACCTATTTGTAACATTACCCTCATACACTTTAAAATTTTGAGATAACATCGTTTCCTAGTAGAAATTGAGTAACGTACATATCAATATTCCTATAGCATTTATTTACCTCAGTAAATCCTTATTCATAGTAGTTCAATCACTTAATGTTTTTACTTTGTTACTAATATGTTGTTGATCACAATGTATATAAAACACGAATTTGTTTCCATAATGCCTATCGAGGACCTAACTACTCACTAGGAATATAGCAAGAAATATATATAATAAAAAAAACTTCCATCATTAGTACAAATAATCCATCGTCATACATACTCTTCCCTAGGCTTCCTTGATTATGTTATCTTAACTCATTTCTGTGCAATTTAACACGACATGTAGAATAGATATAGCTTCTTACCAAAAATAGGGATAAAAATTCCTCTTCCTAAATGCAAATGTGAATTATAGCCTATGATAAAACTTTAGGGACATAGATCCTTCACCCAAGGGTTTCCTAATTGAGCATTTAAAAAAATTCCTAAGATATTATTGCCTTGTCTAGACAATTTTATTCTTTCAAAACTTATTTATTAAGAGAGAGAGAGAGAGAGAGAGAGAGAGAGAGAGAGTAAATTATTTGTTCCTTACTTTTCAAGTTCCTACTTCAAGAAGTCATAGGAGAGGTCAAAGAGAGAGATAATTCAAACTGTTATTATATATCAACTATCTATTAGAATCTTATTCACTCATGTGCACTAGTTTCTCCTTTCATGTAATGATCTATGCTACCCCTCTCTTTCATCTTTTGTCAAGAAAAATTCATTTTCAAATTTTGAACCAAGACACCATACAATTTTTTCTTTACTTCTTGCCTAGGTACAAATTATTAGGCATGTAATTTAATTATTTCCATTTTAGTCCTATAAGAATAAAATAAAGTACTACCACAATCATTTCTTTCTTCACATTAAAGGTGAAAAAGAAATTCATTTCTAAGATACCTTGAGTAGGATAAATAGAATTCAACTGGGAATTTATAAGAAGATAGAGTGCACAACATTTCCAATTGTATAGAGGAAAATATGGATAGGGTTTAGAACAATGGGGGTTTTCTCATAAAAGTGACCCTATGCCACATTTAACCACTTTACATTTAATTGTTATGACAATGGGTGTAAATATAGAAATGTTTGTAAAGAAAAATGGAATAAAATACACACCTCCAAAAAAGAACCTTCTAAAAACCCTGGCAGACGGTCTCAGAAACTGTTGATTTTCGCATACTTGAACCGAAACTGCGAGATCTACAAAACCCAAAAATCTTTTTCTGATCTGACACAGTTCCAATTTTGACCCTCAAGTCAATATCACCATTGACCCAAAAATTTTGATTCTGACCTAGGTCAGGGTTCAGGTGGACCTTGACCTAGGTCAGGGACGACATTGACACCAAAATGTCACCCTTGACCCAAAATGTCAACCTTGACCTGCATAGCTCCAATGGAAAATCTATTTCTGGATCCCGATAGTTTGCCAAAAAGGGTTTAGTTCATTGTTCTAAACCTGTCCCTACAAGAAGAATGGTTTGTTTTTTTGGGGGAGGGGTTTTCCTTGGTCAAACCCTGGTTTTGGAATTAACCTTATAATATAATTGAACTTGCATAAATAAACAAAGAAAATAGAACTATTCACCTTGCTTATAGAATGTACCAAATGGATGTAGATTTTAGAATATAGAATGTAGAATGTAGGATGTCTCAAATCAATTTCTTGTAGATATTCAACAAAAATCTTGAATGGATCTTGGAATAGGAATAGACTTTGAGGAATGTGGATGAAGAAGTCTTCAACAAGAGGGCTCCATAGATCTCAAATCCTTCAATGGCCACCAATGGATCTCCTTGATGAATTGGATGATTGAATTCTTGAGAGTAGATGCTTGCTTCAAATCTTTCTTCTTATCTTGTCTCTTCAAGTCTTGAGCGCTTGTGATTATGCTTGATAATGGTTAGAGAAAATGAGAGGAGAAGGCTTCCTTATATACCAATCTAGGGCACAATCTTCTAGAGAGGCATACATAGGAGAATTAAATTCCCATTAGACCTATACCCCTAGAAGAGGACCTATATTAAATATAATTTAAGAGTCATCATTTTGGAACCCAAAACAGCCAACCCGGAAGCGGGAATTAACTCTTTCCGAAGTCTGACATCCAAAAACCCCAGAAACTGGAAATATGGACCTTGGGACATAAAAATTTCAATTATAACCTAGGTCAAGGGTGAGTTCAACCTTGACCTAGGTCAAGGGTGAGTTCTACCTTGACCCAGAAAGGTTGATTTTGATCCTGAGGTCAAAAATATCAGTTTTACAGTTTAGAATGCCAGAAATAGGCTGGAGAAAAGTGGGAAATGGGGCAGAATAGGGGAAAAATCCATATCCAAGTTGAAGACCCATTCAAGGTGCTTGACATGACCCCAAACCACTAACTTGGAAGGATAAACCAGTCCACAATGGAAGTGCTTCCATTTTCTGACTATACATTTAGCCCCCACTTTAGCAAGAGTATGGACTCGATGCAAACTCTTGGTAAAGGAGATCATAAAGAAAATATAGCCTTATTGAAATCAAAGGGACAAAGGAATCCTCAAGCTCCCAGGGACTTAAGTATTTATCAACCCTAATATCACGATAAGAGAGACATCACCAGTCAAAGATAAAAAGAGAGAGGGTGTGATTACCTCGCTAAGTAAGATGTGTGTATCTTACTGTGAACCAAAAAAGAATAGAATGGCCCACCAAGAAAGCACTTGATAGTCACCCCATAAATTTGTGCACCTTCTAGTGGATTTTTTCATGTATGTAGTGCATCTTCTGATGGCTTTTATGAAGTACCCATGGATCCATATCCTTATATCACGATGGAATAGATTTGTAAAATGTGTATCTCTTCAGGTTTTAGCAACTTATGTGTGTTTCCTTTCAAGGATTTATCATATTGAATTGTAATTGAATGCATATCTTTTCAGGATTTAGCAACTTATGTGCATTACCTTCAGAGGATTTAGCATGCCACAAAAAAAAATGTTAGAACATAAATGCACAATATAGGATGAGGGAGGCCGTATATATGCCCCCCTCCTTAAGATGGAAAAATATAGACTATTTTTTCATGTTAAGGAAACAAAAGAAAAAGGATAAAGCCTTCTCCAACATCAAGAAAATATCCATAGATAACACCCAATCCAAGCCAAGAAGGTCACAACTCCTATGAGGCCATGGAAGGGACGAATGCAAAGAGGTATCATGAAAGAAGTGAAAAAGTGACCCGTGTGAGGGATAACACACTATTCAGTTTCCAAGGTGAGAGATCTATCAACCATGGAAACCCAATGTCAAACAATGAAATATTTTATAATCAAGTACATAGTTCCTCAATGAAAACCAAAATTTTCATGTATAATTTGATATCACATAATAGATAGATACTACTTAACCAAGGGAAGAATGAATCCCAGAAAGATAGAAAATAAGGAGATGGAATCCTTTCCCCCCAAGTGTAGGAACAAGGATGAAAGGGGACCTATTATATCACTCACAAAACTATGAAAGACAACAAGCCCTCAAGGATTAGGCTAACATTGTTTACATAATGTGAAGTTCCATAATAGGAACATACATGTTATTTAAATGAAATAGGATTGAAATACAACTCATTACCACATGATATATAATAACCTTACTATCAATGAGTTGCCTAATCTTATAATGTAAAGCATGACATTCATTAGTAGAGTGATCATGAAATCTATGATACAAACAAAAAGGAAGAGTCTTCAAGTGTGAACTACATTTATTTTTGCGCTTAGGTCTAGTAATCACCTTAGCACGAAGGAGTTTAAGAAAAAGAACTTCTTGGTCAAATTTCTTCATAGGGTCATCATGTTTTGAAGTGTTATTTGTGATGTTGGTAACATTGATGTGTTGTTGAGGATTAAATCCCAATCCATAAGAATGCTCATGTCCCCCATTCTGTAAGGTCTTTTGAATTCCCTATTTATGCTTACCACATCTATGACCATGGAATCCTTGTTTAACTAGTAAATGATAACCAAGACCATAACAAGAAGCCATATCACAAGGAGTCAATGGAACTTCAGTAGTCACTATGTCATCATTAGTAGGTTTGAAAGATTCATAGCGGGTAGAAGAAGAGACAAATTTATTATGAAGGGCATTAGAAATAGGAGAAAAAGCTCATTGTTCAAACTCTCTTTGTTGCTTCATAAAATCAAGATTAGAAAGTCTATACTCTCCAATAAAGGTAGGATTAAAATCTAAGGCTCCCCAATCATCTCCAGGAAGAGCGTTAGAGAAAGAACTATTACTATTAGGAATAGGAGTATTGTGGGTTTGAATATTCAAACAAGGATTGTGTGCATCATTCGCATGAAGTGTATACACCATGTTGTTGTGAATAAAATTGACTTTATGGTGAAGGGTGGAAGGAACAACATGCATCTCATGCAACCAAGGTCTACCCAAAAGGAGGTTATAATTAAGAGGTCTAGGAATAACATGAAAAGGAGTATTTAGGATGACTGGACCTACCTTGATAGGTAAGGTAATGATGCCCAAAGTGTTCTTATCAATGTTATCGAAGCCATGTATAGGATTATTATCAGGTTGAATAGTTGAAAGATTGACTTTAATCACTTTGAGCATGTCCATGCTAAAAATATTAAGCTTAGATCTATTATCAATCAAGGTCCTACGAATGGTACTCTTATTGATAGTAACAACAACCATAAGAGAATCATATTGATTTTGTATTTATTTAGAAGGTAAATCCTTTTGAGTAAATATAATGTCAGGAGGACCCAAGGTAGCATGCATACACTGTAAGAAGGTATTGATGTTATCTTGATTAGGAGGTAGAGTGGGAAGAGTTGTTATAGATTTTTGCAAGGCTTCATGGTATGTAGGTAAATTTTGAAGAAGCTCCCATAAAGAAATATTGGTAGGGGTATTGCACAATTGGTTTATCAAATCATACTCCTGGCTAGGAAGACAAGGTGGAGGAGGAAGAATGGGTTGAAAAGGTGGTAAAGAAGTAGGAACCACCAGATTAGGTTCAAGGTTATTCCTTGTACGATAGGTGTGAGATATCGAATCTTGATCAATGAAAGACTCTAAAGATTCCATAGGTTTATCTTTGATAGTAATGCGAGGACAACCTTTGATATTCAACAAGGGTTTTGGATAAACAATGTTAGTTGTCTCAACACTACAAATAGGTTGACAAGAAGGAAGAAAAGAATACATCCTAGGAGGAGATGAGGTAGGATCTTTATTCTCCATAAGATCATCACTAAGAGGGAGAGCATTAAGGGAATTCATATCATTCTCCACTAATGCCTCATCACTGGAAGAAATCCCAAATGGAAGTAAAGTATCTATATTGTCTTCTTCTTTCTCTAAAATGTCTACATAAGGGGAGTGTGTTTTAGAAAAAGAGTTACCATCATGTATGAATATGTCATCCATTAATAAGTAACCATCTTTTATGAAAGATTATTCAAGAGGAGGTGATAAATCAATGTCTTTATCCAAGGGTTCATCCTAAATAGGAGGATCATCCACAATGGCTTCATGGGGAAGAGATTAATCAACATCCAAATCCAAAGGTTCATCCCAAATAGGAGGATTAGCATCCTTATCAATAAAGCACATTGTAGGAGTGCCATAAATTACTAAAGATTGACCCCTAAAGGGGAAAGAAGGTAAATTATATTCTAAAGTAGGCTCATAGAAAAGACATATATTAGGAGAAGAATTAACATCAATACTAAACTCATCTCCATAAAGAGAAATATGATGGAGAGAAAGATTAAAGTCATCTTCTTGCTCTAATATATCCTTATAAGGTAATACAAGAGAGGAAAAAGCAACATCACACACACTAAATAAAGTCTTTCTAGGTGTAACATCATGCAATGGTAAGGCAAGAGGAAGATGTTGTTTAATCCCAAAAGTTATAGAAGGATGTTTGGAAAAAACTTGAAACAACTTATGCAACATGATAATGAATAAAGAAATGCATAGAAAATAGATTTAAATATATCCAAATGCATTCAAATGAAATTTATAAACATGAAAAATGTAAATGTTTTTGTATTTTTAAAGAAATGTTGTGATTTTTTTTATTTTTACATATAAATGCAAGAGCATAAGAGAAATCTACTTTAAATGCATGTAAGATCTAACACAAGATGCAAATCTAAAGCCAAAAAGAAAGAGTTGTCTATCATAGGTTCACCAAAATATATAGAGAAAAATATGGATAGGGTTTAGAACAATGGGGGTTTGCTCATAAAAGTGACCCTATGCCAAATTTAACCACTTTACATTTAATTGTTATGACAAGGGGTGTAAATCTAGAAATGTTTGTAAAGGAAAATGGAATAAAATACATATCTCCAAAAAAGCACCTACTAAAAACCCTGTCAAACGGTCTCAAAAATTGTTGATTTTTGCATACCTGAACCAAAACTGTGAGATCTAAAAAACCCAGATATCTTTTTTCGATCTGTCACAGTTCTGATTTTGACCCTCAAGTCAATGTCACCATTGACCCAAAATTTCCAATTCTAACCTAGGTCAGGGCTAAGGTCGACCTTGACCTAGGTCACGGATGACCTTGACTCTAAAATGTCACCCTTGACCCAAAATGTTGACCTTGACCTGCATAGATTTGATGGAAAATCTATTTCTAAATCCCGGTAGTTTGTCAAAAAGGGTATCCAAATTTGCACTTTAGTTTGCTAATCTGAACCTATCCCTGCAAGAAAAAAGGTTTGTTTGTTGGGGGGAGGGGTTTTCCTTGGTCAAACCACATTTTTGGAATTAACCTTATAATATAATTGAAATTGTGTAAATAAACAAAGAAAATAGAACAATTCACCTTACTTATGTAGAAGCCCTTGTGGTGGATTTGAATCTATGGATCCACAAGTATGTATGCACCAAATGGATGTAGAATGTAGAATGTAGAATGTAGGATGTCTCAAATGATTTTATTTTAGATCTTCAACACCAATCTTGAATGGATCTTGGAATAGGAAGAGGATTGGAGGAATGTGGATGAATAAGTCTTCAACAAGAGGGCTCCATAGAGCTCGAATCCTTCAATGGCTACCAATAGATCTCATTAATGAATTGGGTGATTGAATTCTTAAGAGTAGATGCTTGCTTCAAATCTTATATCTTAGCTTGTCTCTTCAAGTCTTGAGCACTTGTGATTATGCTTGATGATGGCTAGAAAAAATGAGAGGAGAAGGCTTCCCTATATACAAATCTAGGGCACAATCTTCTAGAGAGGCCTATTGTCAATCATGATTGCACGTATAGCTTGATTTGAAATCTAGCTATCCTATTGAAACATGAAAATGTTCTCCTTGGAGGAAGAGAGAATGAGTCTCTAGATTCTAGGAGTTCCTATTTGATTTGGAATATTACCTAATACTGATTTTCTTGATTTTTTGGGAAAAGGGAGAAGGATAACTAAAATGAATACTAATTAAGAAGGTGATACACCAAAATGGACTGAGAATCTATCAGAACTATAAATCTGTACTTATAGGATATACATTACTAAAATCTGCATTAACATTCACTTCACAACACCTAGGATGACCTAGAATTTACTATTAGGGTTTGTGCCACTAATGGAAATAATTCAGCCAACAGACAGGTAATTTTTGCAAAAGGTTTATTCTTTATAACTTAGAATAGGAATTTGGAACAATTCACAAATCTATGCTTGAAAGACACAATACACTTAAATGCAAAAACTTGGAAGGATTAATAGAAAAACTCAAAAAATCTATATGAATAATAGGGCCATCTTTATTATCTTCATAATCTGCAAAAATGGTTACAAAATACAAGGAAAAAGATGCAAAGGAACAATATTTTCACTAATACATCTTATTCCCCCAATTTTCAACCCTTACAAATGAATAATAAGTTCAAATATATAGCCCCTAAGGCCAATTCCAAAAGTAAAATATCCCCCCCCCCCCGCAAAANAAAATACCCCCCCCCCCCCGCAAAAGTCCTCCTAAATAGATAGATACACCTGAATTTTAGGCCTAAATGATGCCCCAAAAACATAGCCTCCAAAAGACCTCCAATAATGTTGATATTTTGAAGAATTACATCTTTTAAAGTATATCTCAATATATATCAAAGAATATATTAGAATATCTAAAATATATCAAAGAATATATTTAAAATATCTAAAATATATCCCAAAAATAAAGTAAGATGTAACCCCAACCCTAAAACCCTAACATAACATATGGAAATAATCCTTACCATCTGCAAACCCTAAACCAAGCATGAGTAATATAATACCCTTACTAGACTTGACATCTTAACCCTATGGTCGACATGACCCATTTTACAATATCTATCACTATCATAGCATGTGGTGAAGTTGTCATGGCACTTGAAGTGGGGGTGTCATGCACTGTAGTTGGATAGAGCTTTAACTCTCTCTGTACTATGGACTCCAAAGTTTATCAAACTTTGACATAGGCAATTTTTGTATTTCATTTACATCTCATCTTTGGAAGGAAAAATATTAGGGTTTTTGTTGTTTTGGTGCCACCATGCTTGTATGGAGTTCATCTCTGGTAGTAAACTATAGCTTTCTTTTCTTCTCTTGTGTCACCATGTTTGTATGGAGTTCCTATTTCATGATTTTCATCTATGGTATGAACTCAAGCTCCTTTTGAGAGTTGAAGTTGGCCTCTTTGTTGTCATTTTAAACTGGAGTTTACTGTTGTTTGTGAGGAGATCAATACCATGGCTCTAGTGTGAACTTGGAGTTTTAATGCCATGAATTATGGTGCTATGCATGAACTTTGAATAAGAACTCAGTCTCATCTGGAGTCAAAATTGAACTCTACTTCTTTACCACAGCTTTTACTGAATTTGTATGGTATCAACTAGAAACTTGAATAGCTCGGGCACCCCATGCATGTTAAACTTGTATTTATTTACTTTGAGTTCTCAAGCCATGACATATGGCATCTCCTCATGATCTAGAACTTGACCTCTCCATTCTTGAACTAGCCTGTAACCCGTGTCTTCATGCCATAACACATGGCATCTCTTCTACATCTGTTGAACTCCACCATGCTTGACATGTTTAATACCCAGATAAGTAACTCTTTCATTCTGTTATCTCTGGATCTTTACATGAAATAAATTCTTATTGTAGTCAACATGGTGTATCTTTGCAATACTGGTTAAGGTTTAAATGAGTCTCCACCTTTCTAGGTTTTCAAGATTTTCATCTTTTCGGCAGCAAAATCTGTGTTTTCATTTACTTCTCTGTTGATTCCAAATGTTGCTCTCTTCATTATTGTAGACCATTTGTTGGTTGTTGAATAGCGATAAAATCTAGAATACCCACATGGATTTTTCCGCATAGCTAGAAGTAAACACAAAACATATGCAAGTTGTCATCCCTTGACTGAGAAATGAACTCCATAAATTAAGAACACATGCAAACTGTCATGATTTTGTTGAGAAATGAACTTGATTTTGTCTTTTGTTGGCTCCATTCAATGTATTTTCTGAAAACATGACCATACTATCACTCGAACATAAAACATCCTCTTACTGTTGCTAAGAAACAAACTCCATATCTTCTATTTGAGAAACATTTAATGTTTTCTTTTAAAGCATGACCATGAATGTCTTAAACATAAAACACTTTTTACTATTGAGGCCGTGAGAATTTCTTTGAGCTGAGAAACATTTATGTTTAATATGTATCATAATGTAACTAGTGCTTCTTCTATATTCATCATTGTTTGAACTTTTTCAACATGTGGTCTCTCTGTACAAGAAAATAGAAGTTAAAAACATATAAACACACTGTTTATTCAATTTTGATATAAAACATAACCCATGGGGTTTGAGCACAAGCTTGTAACTCCCATGGGTAACATTTATAACATGAAGTTCAAACATAAAAACACACATCTATCCTTCTCCGTATCTACTTGGCTATATCCCCTGCATAAAACTCCATTTTCAATTTTTATCAAACATAAATACTGTACTTGTAACAATATTACTTAATTGATGGATACACATGCCACTGCCATTCTTAAGAACATATGCATACATAGATGTCAGTGATTTATGTGCACATTCTTTTTCATTTGTTTGCAAAAGTAGATGTCACTGTAGACTAATTTCTTACCTCATTCAAAGGTAATAGTATCCAAAAACATTTATATGATGTATGTAATGCCAACAGTTTAAGAAACCATGCATATGCTTTTTCATCTTGACACAATGTAATTGGTCACTTTCTGTAAATGCACATTACAACAACATTAAAATATCTATGTTTTTTTCTTGACCTATCCTTGCACATTGCAACATTTAGTAGCTCATATGCAGATTGTTAATCACTATTATTTATCTTCCCTCTTTGCAAATAATACTGTTATGTAAACATGAACAACAACATTTAGGTGTTCTATAGACTGAAGGTAACATTGCTAGCTATAGATATGCATTTCCTATTAATTTTTCTTTGAATATGCATTTGAACATAATAGTACCATTTAATTTCCAATGCTGGTTATTAATCAGTGCCAAATTCTCTTCCTTTTGAGAAACATTGCATTGCCCAATTCATCTTCTGCATACATCACTTAGATGCAAAATGTTGTGACCTAGTATCTTTTATAACAGTATTGTTGTTACCCCTCTCTTCATGGACATATGTTGTCAATTGATCAATATGGGCATGCATATTATAGTTAAATAAATCATTGTATCCCTCATTTTGTATATTCTCATCCTTTTCTATACACACATAACTTATAACAGCAATACTGATTATCCATTTCATTCTGTATATGCCTATGTTATAAACAGGATACCCCTGTTTTAATGTCCACTTTCTATTTCTTCTACAAACATGGATATCACTGTGTTCATTTTTCCTTTTATTCAAAGATAATAATGTTCAGAACAACACTGAGATAAAGTACTTGTCTAGTGTCAATAATGTATGAACCATGTATATACAATTTCCATTTTTATAACAATATAGTTAGCTCTTTTGCATATGCACTCTACTACATAACAACATTACTATTATTCTCCTATCTTGATATAACATTGTTTATTCAACATGCATGTTTCAAAATAGTAATACATAGTATTTCATCCTTTCTTTGTACAATGATAGGGTACAATGTTACCTCATTTTTGATCTGCAAGTTTGTTCCTTCTTGGCTGTAACACTTTCAATTAGGAACACTCATCTTTATTGCATCATATCATTTCATATGCATCTTTTAGCAACATTAATGTATGAATTGTATCTTCTTTTCTTCTGAACTCATGAACTTTAGTACTCTTGCATTTTTAATCTAGTGAGGCTCGAGCACGGGCTTGTGTCACTCATATTATTTCTTTTTAATCATCTGTAACTTGCAAATTCCTGCATCATGTTTCTTTCTGCATTTGATTACTTTAGTCTCACTTGTTTGCACACACCAACAAGTCCACATGTTAGTTTAGGGTAAAAGCACAATAATCTGTCACCCTTTTACAAAGGAAAAGGGCGACAAAATCAAAGTTGTTCAGCTTCAATAGTATAAAAGTGACATTTATGTTTGGAATTTGAAGATGATGTAAACTAATAAA
>MU224790.1:3806771-3825913 GCA_018584345.1 Thuja plicata
TAACTTAACTATAATGAATCTAGCTAGACCATATGTTTGGCCAAAATTAATTTTTAGTTAGAAATACTAGATTTCAGCTGTGCTGAAAAGTTGTCCTAAAAGGTGACAGATTATTGTGCTTTTACCCTTTAGTAGATACAATTAGTCAATCAATGTTTGTAGGTAAATGTCATTTAAAATGATATTTATGTATGAATGTTGGTTTTCTAGTTTGGTTTTCTAACCTAACATGTTTATGTTCTAAAAACTATTTCTCAGCTATAAGACCCAAGTCCCTTTGATTCATGTTTTCTGGTTTCCAAACTACAACTCTTGAATAATCTAGGATAATAAATATATGCAATAAAAGGTTTCATGAATTTATGTCCCTTTAATACTATTATTTAGTTGATGTAGATGCATATTTTGTTTTTGTATTGATGTTACCGACTGATCTTCAGTTCTGAAAGTGTGATTGCAGTATGCTATTTTTAGGTATCTATGAATTTCTTAGATCCAATTTGGATCTAACTAACCTCTTTTCATGATGCAGGACAAAAACCAGAAGAAGATCCTAGAGCTAGAATAAGGACAAAGACAAGGCTAAAGACATGTGGATTTAGATGATGCAGTTACTCAGCTCCAACATGCAGAAGACCTCTCAAAGGCAATGCATGTACCCCTAAACCTTTGTCATGCTCCTTTCTTACTTTCAGAATTGTATATCTTCTCTAATTTCACAACATAAAAGATGTAACCTATGAAGGAATACTTTTTTATTACATTCAATTTGAATGCACAATATAATGATCAATTGTGAAATTTGAAAATGTGAGTCCGATCAATACTTATAGTACAATACCAATGTTAACATGAATGCAAAAGCAATGTATTTTATCTTTATTATCTGAATAATAGTGTTGAATAGGTTTACCTTTATGTAATATTTTTATGTTTGTAGTTGTTATCCTACATTGTATAGTTCTTTTTCTATCTTTCAACAATTCTGCAACTTTAGAACAACAACTATCAACTCCATAATTCAATGTTAAACAATATCAATTTACCAATTTAGTTGTGCAAACTAATTTGGTAACATTTTCTGGTGACCTCCCAGGGGTGTTTGTCTACTGAACAAAATTAGACCAGTTGCCTTTTGCTTATCCATTAGGCCAGAGTCTTCAACTTTAGGAACAATTGAACCTGTCAAACTGAGAACAAAATAAAAACCAAAAACTGAAACTTGTGCTGACCAACACTTAGAGAAAGAAAAACTATTATTGAACAAAAATCCATACTTCATCATTGTTATTTGAACTTATGTTTCAGATGTGATACAATAGAATTTATCCATGTATCATGTGATGAGCATAATTTAGATGATGATGATGCTGTCCAAAAATAGGAACCCTAACAAAAAGGTAGAATGAGCTTGAACAGTAACCTTAGTTGCATGGTATAGGTGTGAGAATGATATGTATGATATGGGACAATGGAAATTATCCATGTCTCATGTGATGGGTATGATTTTTATGCATATATCATGTGATTGATCTTGTTGTTTTTGTTCATTCTAACCTTGAAAACTGCAAAGCAAACTATCTGAAAAAACAACTTCTCTTTCCACCATGGTTACATTATTGAGGTATTCATCATTTATAGTCAGGAACCCCAATGGGTTCTTGATCATGCATGGTGTGTATCTTCTTGATGTGACCATGGTTGGAATAGAAGTACTAAATAATACTAACTAAAATAAACTAACTACGTGTAAAGCACTTATTCAAACCAACTAACCTCAAAAACAATGCTTGAGGTGGATCCCATTAACTGGGATTGGCAATTCTTCTCCTTCCATATTTGAGAGCTGAAAAGCATTATGGTCCTTGCATCCTGTAATAAAAAATGGACCATCCCAAATGGTATCAAATTTTTAATGCTTACTAGGTCTACTCTTCATCTCATCCCAATTGAGCACTAAATCAAACTCTTCAAAGAATCTTGCGACAACTTTTCTGTCAAATGTCTTCTTCGTTTGAACATGATGTTCTTCCAACTTCTGAAAAGATTCTTTCCTAATATCTTCTAACTCTATCAATTTAGCCAACCTTACCTCCATAGGCTATTGGTCCAGCAGATCCAATTCCTTGATCAAACTCAAACTTGGTAACTCTACTGAAATTGGCAATCTTGCCTCTCTTCTATAAACCAACTTGTAAGGTGAGTTACCTGTTGAGCGCTTTGGGGTGATTCTATCATCCCATAAGGCCTGCTTTAACTTTCTTCTCCAAGCTCGCTGGTTGCCTTCAATAGTCCTCTTGATGATGCAAATCAGATTTTTATTTGCTAATTCAGCTTGTCCATTACCCTGCGGGTAATAATTGGACGAGGTACTAAGATAAACATTGTTCTTAACTGTCCAATCAATAATTCTTGTGCCTAAAAAGGCCAAAGCATTATCAAAAATAATAGATTTAGGTGATCCAAACCTTGCAATCAGATCTTCATAGAAATTTAGGACTGAAGTTTCATTTGCATCCTTTAATGCAACAGCCTCATCCACTTAGTAAAATAATCTGTCGTTGTCAAGATATATCTATGACCTAAACTTGCTGATGGGTTATGGGGCCAATAAAATATAGACCCCACTTGAAAAAATGTTGTTCAAATTTAATTGTATTAAGAGGTAAAGCTTCTAACCTTTTCTTTTTTGATAAAACAACACATTTCAAACACCTTCTTACCCATATGAAGGCATCCTTATACAAGTTTGGCCAAAAATAGCCAGCCTTCATGATTTTTAATGTTGTAGTCCTTGCTACAAAATGGCCACCTGCTGGTCCATCATGGAATTATTCTAGAACCTTGTTATTTTGATCTCCACTGATGCATCTCAGCAACACACGATTATAATCCCTCCTATATAGCACATTATTCAACAAACAATAAGGAATGGATTGCAATCTAAAATACCTTCTTTTTTATCTTTCCAAACCTTCAAGACAACATCCTGTTTGCAAGAAAACAATCATATCATTCACCTAATCACTCTACAAATCTGGGACATCAAGTTGTTCATTGTCTTTTGAAGCCAAAACTACTTCAGAATCATCTTTTGGGGTGTTATATCCATTTCCAGCAAGCTGTCCAAATAAACCTTTACCTCTCACTAGCTTGGTAACTTTGATTTCAATATCATACTCCCTTTGTGATCTAGCTATCTCTTTTGGTGTTGAAATCTTTATTTAGAAAAAAATCCTTTACAAAAGGATGTGCAACCATCAAATTTATCTTATTGTTAGAAAGCATATGTCTGAATTTCTTCAGACTTCTAATCATAGAAAGTACATGCTTTTCAACAAATGAATAATGCACTTCATATTCTTTAAGTCCTTGACTGAAAAAGGCTATTGGTTGTTTACAACCTATGTCATTCTTATAAACTAACATGGAAACAATTCTATCAACATTCCCATATGCATACAAAATGAAATCCTTTGAAAAATTAGGATTTAACAAGGTAGGGGCAGTATCTAATGCTTCCTCAATCAATTCAAAACTGAGTTTTCCTTCTTTGGTCCATCTAAAAGAAATATTTTTCTTGAGCATGGTCGTTAAAGGAATTAGTAAACCAACAATATCTAGAATAAATCTTCTAACAAAGTTGATCCTTCCTAAGAAACTTTGAAGGCCCTTTTTGTGAAGAGGAAGTGGTAAAGAAAGGATAACACTTACTCTTTTGGGTTCAATAGTGATACCCTCCTTGGAAACAATAAATCCTAGAAATTTACCATCATGAACAAAAAATATAATTTTCTTAGGATTTAAAGAAATACCATATTCCCTGCATCTTTCAAAGATAACTCTTAAATGATGAAAGTGTTCTGATGCATTCTTTGAGAAAAAAATTATATCATCCAAATAAAAAAGTACAAACATGTACATCAAATTTATGAAGGCCTTGTCCATAGCTTTGTGAAAGGTTACACCTATATTAGATAGTCCAAATGACATCTTTTGATAAGCCATAGTTCCCTATTTGGTTGTAAATGTTGTCTTGAACCTATCGTCTTCCTTCACCAAAATCTGGTTTTAACCAGATAAACCATCCAACAATGAGAACCATTCTAAACCAGAAACAACCTGCAAGATTTTTTCCATTGAAGGCAAAGGATGTCTATCCTTTAATGAAGCTCTATTCAAGTCATACGAATCAACACGTAATATGATTTCTCCATTCTTTTTCCTAATAGGAACGAGATTGGATACTCATGAAGTATGTTTGATTGGGAAAATGATATTTCTCTCAATCAGTTTATTTAATTCTTTAATCATGAGAGGCTCTTGTTCTGGATTTATTGGCCTTTATTTTTGCCTAACTGGCTTGGCTCCTGGTTCTAATTCAATTATGTGTTGGGAAATACTAGGTTCAAATCCTTTCAAATCTGAATAACTCCAAGAAATAATATCGTGAAATTCATTGCATAAGTTGACAAAGGTTTGTCATTCTTCAGGTGTACATATCTTTCCAATTTTCAACACTTTATCCTTTGCAACAACAATTTCCTCATAATGCTCATCTTTAATCTGAAAACTAGATTTATCCTTTTTAAATTGATAATTAGTACCAAACATAGATTCTAAGGACACAAGACCTTTAGGCATCTTATTTGTCCTTAATTGAATGATCTAGTCTTCATATTGCTCCTAAAATCTTTACTGGTTTGGCTGTGCAAACTCAGCCTCCTCTCTTAAAATGTTAACAATATGTTGGTTAGATTCAAAAACTTGCCAACAATCAACATTGTTGGGGACAAGTCTAACAATCACTTTAACATAATTTATCCCTTTACTATTTATGATTTCTATTGGAATATCATACTAGGCTCGAATAGCAGCAAACATATTAGCATGTTTGTTCTGATTTCTTGGAATGGATTACAAATTAAAAGCCTCAAAACCTTCAATCAAATCCCATAAAACATGCTTGTAGTTTTTTAATAAATCATTTTTAGTTTCATGAACATTCCTAACTTGATTCACAATCAATTCTGAATCCCCATATACTTGCAAACAACTAATACCTCTCTTAATGACCCACTTCAATCCATTTATGAGGGCTTCATAATCAGCAACATTGTTTGTACAACTAAAAGTAAATCCAAGGGAAGCATAATACCTCTTGTTTGCTGGTGAAACCAGCATAAAACCTCCTTCTGCACCTATTTCGCTACGTGATCCATAAAAAAAAACTTCCAAACAACATTAGATTGTTTTTCTGGATCTAAATCTGCACTTTTTACTATAGCTAGAAGAAAATCAGAAACCTCATGAATTACATAGTTACCCAAACTTGGCTCCTCAATCTGTTCATCTAAAAATTTTACATTTTTCAGTTGCCCAATCATCTAACAACACATCAAGAAATTTAATTATTTGTGTTTGAGCCTCAAAAATATCAGATATTTCCTCTTGATCAAACAACACAATTGCTGATTCATTTCCAGCACTAGCAACATATTGTTCAACACATAATTTTGCAATGGGTTATGAGGGAATAGTAACCTTAGTACCATACCTAGTGCAAAAAAGCATATGAGTCTAGTCTGCTGATAGATAACCTCCTATCTTAGCTGTAAATTCTCTTGATAAACATATAGAGAAGTTAGGAGGTAAATCAATAATGTATATATCCATAGGGAGTGAAAAACTAGTACAAGCATGCAATGTTAAATCAAGATTCCTTATCACTCCTGCATTTGTAACTATTGTCCCATCTAATTGGACTACTCCTCTTTCAAGTGGCTCATATTTGAAGCCTAGTTGGTCTACAATTTTCTTTGGCATAACCAAACTAGTAGCACTAGAATATATCATGCAAATGTGGACTAAGTGTTGTCTTATAATGATAGTGACATAAAATGGAGGAGGTTTGATCAACTTAGATGATTGTTGGGATGTACTTGCATTTGCAACAACTAAAACCTTAGGGGTTTTCTAAGACAAAACTTCATCAGATAATGTGAGTGCTTGTAATGCCTCTTGTAACATGTCCTTTTGTCCTGGAAGAGCTAGAACATCAAGGGAACATTTTTCTTTTTCAAATGATCAATGATATTGAAGTTCTAAACACTAACCTTTTGGTGTTTTTTTAAAACAACAGGCTCATTTTCTATTTGTAATGGTTATTCTACTCCTTTTTCAGCTTGTACATGCTGCTTTGTTTGCTTTTGTGCTATAACAATGGGTTGTTGTGCTTTGTTACTTTGTTGTTGATCATTTCCAGCCTTCACTTTTGACCTTGTTCCTTCTATTATAGGTCTCCATACTTGATTGGGGTCAAAATTTTCTTCTTATACAACATCATCATCATCATTGAAATTGACTAAAGCAATATCATGATTACCTTGTGATTGCATTTGATCATATTGTACCTCTGTTTGGCTATTAACCCGCTGTCCCTTTAGAACATCTTGCCTTCTAGCTTCAAGTGCATCAGGGAAATCCAACCAAAAATGCCCATCATTGCATGTGTTACACCATTCTGCTTCTTGCACATAATTATTTTGAGGAATTACTATTAACTCCTTAGAAGTACTCAAAGTTGCATAATTATATGCCTGACCAGCTCTTTGATTGTAACTTCTTTTCTGCCCTTGAGCTTGGCTTGGATGGTTTGAACCAGAAGCTTGACTCAATGGTCTATTCTATTGATAACTTTCTTTAGGAGGCCTATTTTATTAGCCTTGTTTCCTCTTCAGGTTTGTTATCTTGTTGCCATAATTCTGCAAAGTTCTCAAGATGCTATCATCAATATCTTTTAGCTCCATACTCCGCTCTTTTATCTCCCTAATGGGAGCTGAAGTAGCATGTTCTTCTGCTACAACCTACATATTAAGTGATGGTAATGGAGGGACAACAACAATAGGTGGTATGACAACTAGTAAAACTAGTTTTATCTCTGCACAATAGGGCATTGGAGGCCTTAGAGGTGATTTTCCATCTTGTATAAATTTTTTCTCAGCTCTAACAACAACATCATAAGCATTAGGTAAAGTATCACCTCCCATAGACTATATCATAAGTGCAATATCACTGTTAAATTCTTTCAAATAGAAAAGAAATGTAGTCATTGGATGGTTTAACAGATCTTTGAATTTTGTCCCAGGTTCATTGAAAACAAAAATTGAAATTAGAAATATGCTCATTGATACTTCTCTTAATAGTAGTTAACTGCTCAACCAAAGACAAATTATCAGACCTATCTTTAAACTTCCTGATCAAAACAATCCCTAACTCATCCCATGTAGCAATAGAGTTAACTAAAAAAATTCTAAACCAGATTAATGCTTTGTCTTTGAGCAATGACACTAATAGTTTTAATGCTACATCATCATGAGTAACTTGTTGTAATCCATAAAGAGTAGCAATATCTTTAATATGATCTATTGTTGAAGTATGATTCTCACCATTAAAATACGAAAAACCTTTTAGTGCTACTGATAGAATATCATTATGAGCAGCAATTTGCAACAGGTTGCCAGCATCAAAGGCCACAAATGGAAAATTTTGAGTCAGATGTACTGGTGACACTTGTTGCTGGACTACAGGTGGTACAATAGATTTGTTAGATTGAGTTACCTTCCTTTGATATGTTTTCAATCCTAGGGTAGTAGTACCACTTGTGGATGCTACAATAGGGAAATGATCCTTTGTTGGTTCCTCAAAAATGGCTAATTCTGATCCAGAATTCTCAATAACACTTAAATCTTCAGAAAAACTAAAATCTTCAATAATTAGCTCATGGCTTTCAGAAATGGAAGCTTGATCCTCAAAGATAGGATTCTCAAATAGTGAAAAATTAGACCCTAGCAAAGAGGCTCTTTCTCCTGTAGCTTGAGATGCTCTGCTTCTTCTTTCTAGTCTTACCTCTTCTACTAGACTATAACTCTTGATAAATGAATCCTTCATTGTTTTCTCTTGTAGAGTCCTTCTCATTAAAATAAGTCTGCTATTGAATCTACAATAAAACCTTTAACACAGAGTCGCCAGGTGATGGGAAAAAATACCTTCAAAAAGGCAGAAATAATGTTGTCCACACTAAAACAACAATGAAAATAATAATTTTGAAAGAACTATGTAGCAATACGTGTCCCACTGGGTGTGCCAAAAATGGTTGTCAATCAGGATTGCGCCTATAGCTTGATTTGAAATCTAGCTATCCTATTGAAACATGGAAACGTTCTCCTTGGTGGAAGAGAGAACGAGTCTCTAGATTCTAGGTCAGTTCCTATTTGATTTGGAATATTACCTAATACTAATTTTCTTGATTTTTTGGGAAAAGGAAGAAGGATAACTAAAATGAATACTAATTAAGAAGGTGATACACCAAAATGGATTGAGAATCTGTCAAAAATATAAATATATACTTATAGGATATACACTACTAAACTCTACAATAACAATCACTTCACAACACCTAGGATGACCTAAAATTTACTATTAGGGTTTGTGCTACTAATGGAAATAATTTAGCCACCAGATAGGTAATTTCTACAAAAGGTTTATTCTTTATAACTTAGAATAGGAATTTGGAACAATTGACTAATCTATGCTTGAAATACACAATACACTTAAATGCAGAAAGCGTGGAAGGATTAATAGAAAAACTCAAAAAATGTATTTGAATAATAGGGCCAACTTTATTATCTTCAAAATCTGCAAAAATGGTTACAAAATACAAGGCAAAATATGCAAAGGAACAATATGTTCACTAATACTTCTTATTCCCCCAATTCTCAACCCTTACAAATGAATAAGAAGTTCAAATATATAGCCCCTAAGGCCAATTATAAAAATTAAATATCCCCCCCAAAATTCCTCCTAAATAGATAGATACCCCTGAATTTTAGGCCTAAATGATGCCTCAAAAACATAGCCTCCAAAAGACCTCCAATAGTGTTGATATTTTGAAGAATTACATCTTTTATAGTATATCTTAATATATATATCAAATAATATATTAGAATATCTAAAATATATCAAAGAATATATTTAAAATATCTAAAATATATCCCAAAAATAAATTAAGATGTAACCCAAAACCTAAAACCCTATTATAACATATGGAAATAACCCTTACCATCTACAAAACCCTAAACCAAGCATGAGTAATACCCTTACTAGACTTGACATCTTAACCCTATAGTCGACATGACCCATTTTACAATATCTATCACTATCATAGCATGTGGTGAAGCTTTCATGGCACTTGAAGTGGGGGTGTCATGCACTGTAGTTAAACAGGGCTTTAACTCTCTCTATACCATGGACTCCAAAGTTTATCAAACTTTGACATAGGCAATTTTTGCATTTCATTTGCATCTTAGCTTTGGAAGGAAAAATATTAGGTTTTTTGATGTTTTAGCACCACCATGCTTGTATGGAGTTCATCTCTGGTTATAAACTATAGCTTTATTTTCTTCTCTTATGTCTCCATGTTTGTATGGAGTTCATATTTTGTGATTTGCTGCTATGGTATGAACTCAGGCTCCTTCTGAGAGTTCAATTAAACTTCTTTATTGTCATTTTTCACTGGAGTTTACTATTTTTAGTAAGGAGCTTGATACCGTGGCTCTAGTGTGAACTTGGAGTTTTAATTCCATGAATTATGGTGTTGTGCATGAACTTTGAAAAATACCTTGGGCTCATCTGGAGTCAAACTCAAACTGTACTTCTTTACCACGCCTTTTACTCAAGTTGTATGGTATCAACTAGAAACTTGAAAAACTCGGGCAGTCCATGCATATTAAACTTGTGTTGCTTTACTTTGAGTTCTCAAGCCATGACATATGGTGTCTCCTCATGATCTACAACTCGGTCTCTCCATGCTTGAAATGGCCTGCAACCTGTGTCTTCGTGCCATAACACATGGCATCTCTTCTACATCTATTGAAATCCACCATGCTCGACATGTTTAATACCTAGATAAGTAACTCTTTCATTCTGTTATCTCTGGAACTTTACTTGAAATAAATTCTTATTGTAGTCGACATGGTGTGTCTTTGCAATACTGGTTAAGTTTTAAATGAGTCTCCACCTTTCTGGGTTTTCAAGATTTTCATCTTTTCCGAAGCAAAATATGTGTTTTCATTTACTTCTCTATTGATTCCAAATGCTACTCTCTTCATTATTGTAGACTATTTGTTGGTTTTTGAATAGTGATAAAATATGGAATACCCACATGGCTTTTTCGCATATCTATAAGTAAACAAAAAACATATGCAAGCTATCATCCCTTGACTAAGAAATAAACTCCATAACTTAAGAACACATGCAAGATGTCATGCTTTTGCTGAGAAATGAACTTGGTTTTGTCTTCTATTGACTCCATTCAATGTATTTTCTGAAAACATGACCATACTATCACTCGAACATAAAACATCCTCTTACTGTTGCGGAGAAACAAACTCCATATCTTATGTCTAAGAAACATTCAATGTTTTCTTTTAAAGCATGACCATAATGTCTTAAAAATAAAACACTTTTTACTATTGAGGCCATGAGCATTTCTTTGAGCTAAGAAACATTTATGTTTAATATGTATCACAATGTAACTAGTGCTTTGTCTGTATTCATCACTGTCCAAACTTTTTCAACATGTGGTCTCTCTCTAAAAGAAAATAAAAGTTAACAACATATAAAAACATTGTTTATTCAATTTGTATATAAAACATAACCCATGGGGTTAGAAAACGGCTCATGACTCCCATGGGTAACATTTATAACATGAAGTTCAAAGATAAAAACACACATCTCTCCTTCTCTATATTGGCTTGGCTCTATGCCCTACATAAAAATCCATTTTCAACTTTTATCAAACATAAATACTGTACTTGTAACAACATTACTTAATTGATGGATACACATGTCACTTCCATTCTTAAGAACATATGCATACATAGACGTCAGTGATTTATATGCACATTCTTTTTCATTTGTTTTCAAAAGTAGATGTCACTGTAGACTAATTTCTTACCTCATTCAAAGATAAAAGTATCCAAAAACATTGATATGATCTATTTAATGCCAAAAGTTTAAGAAACCATGCATATGCTTTTTCATCTTGACACAATGTAATTGGTAACTTTCTATAAATGCACATTACAAAAGCATTAAAATCTCCATGTTTTTTTCTTGACCTATCCTTGCACATTGCAACCTTTAGTAGCTCATATGCAGATTGTTAATCACTGTTATTTATCTTCCTTCTTTGAAAATAATACTGTTATGTAAACATGAAAAACAACATTTGGGTGTTCTATATACTGAAGGTAACATTGTTAACTATAGATATGCATTTCCTATTAATTTTTCTTTGAATATGTTTTTAAACATAACAGTACCATTTAATTTCCAATATTGGTTATTAATCATTGCCAAATTCTCTTCCTTTTGAGAAACATTTCTTTGCTCATTTCATCTTTTGCATACATCACTTAGATACCAAATGTTGTGACCTAGTATCTTTTATAACAATATTGTTGTTACCCCTCTCTGCATGAACATATGTTGTCAATTGATCAATATGGGCATGCATATTATAGTTGAATAAATCATTGTATCCCTCATTTTGTATATGCTCATCCTTTTCTGTACACACATAACTTATAACAGAAATATTGATTATCCGTTTCATTATGTATATGCCTATGTTATAAAGAGGATACCCCTGCTTGAATGTGCACTTTCTATTTATTCTGCAAACATGGATATCACTGTGTTCTTTTTTCCTTTTATTCAAAGATAATAATGTTTAGAACAACATTGAGATAAAGTACTTGTCTGGTGTCAATAATGTATGAACCATGTATATACAATTTCCATTTTGATAATAATACAATTAGCTCTTTTGCATATGCACTCTACTACATAACAACATTACTGTCCTTCTCCTATCTTGATATAACATTGTTGATTCCACATGCATGTTTCAAAACAACATTACATTGTATTTCATCCTTGCTTTTTATATTGATAGGGTACAATGTTACCTCATTTTTTATCTGCAAGTTTGTTCCTTGTTGGGTGTAACACTTTCAATCAGGAACACTCATCTTTACTACATCATATCATTTCACATGCACTTTTTAGCATCATTACTGTATGAATTGTATCTTCTTTTCTTCTAAACTCGTGAACTTTAGTACTCTTGCATTTTTAATCCAATAAGATTTGAGCACGGGATCGTGGCACTCATAGTATTTATTTTTAATCAACTACAACTTATAAATTCCTGCATCATGTTTCTTTCTACATTTGATTACTTTAGTCTCACTTGTTTGCACACACCACCAAGTCCACATGATAGTTTAGTAGATACAATCAGTCAATCAATATTTGTATGTAAATGTCATGTAAAATGATATTTATATATGAATGTTGGTTTGCTGGTTGGGTTTACTAACCTAATATGTTGATGTTCTAAAAAAGGTTTCTCAGCTACAAGACCCAAGTCCCTTTGATTCATGTTTTCTGGTTTCCAAACAACGACTCTTGAATAATGTAGGATAATAACTATATGTTGTAAAAGGTTTCATGAATTTATGTCCCTTTAATACTATTATTCAGTTGATGTAGATGCATATTTTGTTTTTGCATTGATGTTACTGGCTAATCTTCAGCTCTGAAAGTGTGATTGTAGTATGTTGTTTTTAGGTATCTATGCATTGCTTAGATCAAATTTGGATTTAACTACCCTCACTTCATGATGCAAGAAAAAAAATAGAAGAAGATCATAGAGCTAGAATAAGGACAAAGACAAGGCTAAACACATGTTGATTCAGATGATGTAGTTACTCAGCTCCAACATGCAGAAGACCTGTCAAAGGCAATGCATGGACCCCTAAACCTTCTTCATGCTCTTTTCTTACTTTCAGAATTGTATATCTTCTCTAAGTTCACAACATGAAAGATGTAACCTATGAAGGAATACTTTTCTATTACATTCAATTTGAATGCAGAATGTAATGATCAATTGTGAAATTTGAAAATGTGAATCTAATCAATACTTATAGTACAATACCAGTGTTAACATGAATGTAAAAGCAATGTATTTTATCTTCATTATCTGAATAATAGTGTTGAATAGGTGTACCTTTATGTAATATTTTTATGTTTGTAGTTGGTATCCTGTATTGTACATTTCTTTTTCTATCTTTCAACATTTCTTTAACTTTAGAACAACAGCTATTAACTCCATAATTCAATGTAAAACAATATCAATTTACCAATTTAGTTGTGCAAACTAATTTGGTAACAAGGCCTACATAGGAGAAATAAATTACCATTAGACCTATACCCATAGAAGAGGACCTATACTAAATATAATTTAAGAGTCATCAATTCAGAACCCAAAACAACCAACTTGGAAGTAGGAATTAACTCTTTCCGATGCCTGACATCGGGAAACCCCGGAAACTTGAAATCTGGACCTTGGCCCAGAAAAAGGTCAATTCTGACCTAGGTCAAGGGTGAGGTTGACCTTTACCTATTTCAAGGGTGAGTTCGACCTTGATCTAGGACAAGGGTGAGGTTGACCTTGACCTAGAAAGGTCAATTTTGACCAAGTCAAAAATTTTAGTTTTACAGTTTAGGATGTCAGAAATAGGCTGGAGAAAAGTGGGAAATGGGGCATAAATAGGGGAGAAAGCCAGATCCAAGTCAAAGATCCATTCAAGGTGCTTGAAATGACCCTAAACCACTTACTCAGAAGACTAAACCAGCCTACAATGGAAGTGCTTCCATTTTCTGACTATACACCAATAAAATATATTATAAGTAGGGTCAGGAGATAATATTATCTACTACCACAATTAAGATGCAAAATATCAAGTATCCTTTTACTTTTGAATTTTCTAGGGATATTAGTTCCTTTTATCAACAAGAAGATGACACACAAAAGTATCAATAATTCCTCAATATTCCATTATTATTATAGAAAATATATATTTAACACATCATTGATCTCAGAATGCAAAAACATAAGTAATTGTTATAATATAACTCAATCATAGAGGAATAGGTGTACCCTTGTAATACAATGTAACATAAATACAAGAAACATAGCCTTCATTTCCTAAGATTCAAGTTTTGCTAGCATACAGATGAAATAAAAAAGAGACAAAGATAAAATACTCAATGTTATGCATAGGTGAGCTATGAGTCCCGGAATTCCCAGTGTGGAACCTAGGGCTCTGATACCAAGTTGTCATGCCCCGCTAGAGAACCCAGGAGGACAAGCCAACTAACTACTAAAAGATGTGAATATTTTTTTTCAATAAAATATTAAAAACTAATATAAGTCCTCACAGGTTCCCTAACACCACCATTAAATAAACATAATCTAATATATTCATTTATATATTATGAGTTACCCATTAAGACATTCACTGATTAATTTAAGATTACTAATTCATTCCTTTACTTTTAACATTAAGTCCTAGGGATAATCTTACCATCAATAATAACATGTTAATATGCATCCATATGAGTTATCCTTTACTTAAACTTATGCCATTAGTCAAAATATTCATTTAAACATTTAGGTGAGAGACTAACACTCATTAGATATTAAATACCCTATGTATTTTAATATTCCATATGCATTTGGGGCACATAGTAAACTGATGACCTATAACTGATTGAATGTTTGAAAATGATAAGTTGATGATCACTGATCTACAAAAGTGAATGCAAGACATTAAATCAGTTAATTTATTGTATTTTCATTGATGTTAACTTGATATGGTTTGATTTTTCATACACATATTATCATAACCTTGAAGATCTGAAGAGACAAAGTTTATGTGGTTGGTAAAACATAAAAGATCTATATACACTGAGTGATAGTGAACACCGAGCAATTCACAGTGTATACTAAGAACAACAGTAACCAAGCAAGTGTTATCAAGCCAGAGCTAATAACTGAGCATAACTAGAGTTAATTACCAAGCATAACTAGAGTTAAAGAACAACAAAATTGCTTAGCTGGCAGAGATACAATTTAGGGATTGACTGATTGATTGTTTTATTATCAATGATCAGTTAAAATAAAGCAAGGAGATTAAAAGCATGTTTTATTCAAAGTTATCAAGGAGAGATTTGCAGAATAAAACTAAAGGAGAGATTTACGGGATAAAGAAAATCATGACAATTTTTACAGATAAAGGAGAGATCTATGACAAAAAAAAGGAGATTGAGTGGGTAATCATGTATATATAAAGAGACAAGGAATCATTATCAAAGAGAGGAATGTTGATTATATTTTGTGTGAAGATAGAACTCTTCATGCAAATATGATCATATAGGTTGAAGAATAGAGCCAAGGAATTCTACAGACACCGATAAATAGAGGACAAAGCATTCACTGAGCAGAATAAAGAAATAAAGCAAAGGAATCGAAGTATATATTGATCATAGAGGTATTATTAGACTAACAATGGATCTGAATATCTACAAATCAAAGTAAGTATTTTGAACAGATCATTCGCTATATTAGTTTAACTATTGATTCAAAAAAACTCTTAACCAAGTGGGATTTAATAGTCCTTATTGTATTGAGATTCTCAAGAGTATCAAAAGGTTTTCTTGTTGACAGCATAGTGAGTGCTAGGTCAAAAGACAAACTGTTGTTTTTAAATCCTCTAACAAGGTCAGAATTAACAGTGTGTATTGTAACCTTTAACAGGGTTGGCTCTTCACCGAGATCACTTCAGAAGAGTTAAAATATTTTGGGTTACCGGTCCCATGTGGTTTTTCCCATATTGGGTTTCTACATTAAAATCTATGTGTCAAATGTGTATATGTTTCATTGCATTGATATTTTGTCTTACACATTATTGAAAGTGGATTGGTTAGTTAACACTAAGTTTATTTGTTGCTACTCGGTAAAGTCAAGAAAAGATAAACAGTATATCTTACCAAGCAGTTTATATTTGTTAAGATTATTTATGGCATACATCTTGTTGAAATTTGGGACTATAAGATAACTTAAGGTATTATATTTGAGAGATAATTTTTTTTTGGATGATATCAATTTTGGTTACTGATCATGTTGTTGATATTCATGTTTTGTCACTGATGTCAGCATATATTTTTGTAGAGAAGACAGACTAGCTACTTGGCTGGAAGAAGTGTACGAACACTATATAGATGATTTAGAATGATCAAAGTTGGATTTTAGTAGAAGGATGTGTTCTGACCTTATTCCTAAGGTCACTTGACTTAATGTTACATATTGTGGATGTTACATTTGATTTGGTGAAGACTAGTTTTCTGGACTAAAACTGTGATTCTGGACAGAGTAGGTGTTTGTGTTTCTGGAAAAGATATTCAGATGATGCAAGCTTACCCATGGACAACCAACATATGTTGGATTAATGGGTTGAGTTCAATTGTTTTTTTGTTACTAGTGATGTCAGCTGTGGCGTGTATTGTGGAGAAGACCTATTTACTGGCTGACTTTAGACATGTAGCGTGTGAAATTAATTATGAGCGTGGATGCAGATCTGGAAGTATATGTGATGGATTGTAATTGATTTTTACTTGTTATAGGTACCATGTGTATCTTAGCAAGGGGTTATATAATTATTTGTATGATGGAAATCCTTAATTGGCTGACCTAGTTAATTATGTATTACAAAAGCTTAACTGGCTGACCTAATGAATTATTGTAAAAGGGTATATATGAATGATCTTTTCTTATGGAGAAGTTTGGCAGAGATTAAAAGGGAAGAGATGTCTGGAAGCTGAAAATTTTGTTGACTAGTGGATATAGAGCAGAGTTGATGATTGTTATACTTCATTGGAACTGACCAAACAAAGACAGTTGCTATCAGACAGTTCACTAGATTTTGTATTTGCTTTACACACTTGATTCAAATTGTAAATCCTTGAGGGTGGATTTAACCTTCTTTGGGTAGTGTGCCTTGGCAGTGAGTCTACTATTTTATTTGACTCCTAATAGGGTCTATCTCCTAACAAGGACTGTGTACTATAATGTTGTAACAAGCTCCTAACAGGGCTAATATCTTTTAACAGGGATAATATACTCTTAGTACATTATTTGTGGGTGTTAATTCCCACCGAGGTTTTACCTTTAATAGGGTTTCCTCAATAGAAAATATTGTGTTATGGTGTTGGCATTTACTGTGTTATCATTTACTTTTGCTGATATGGTTTATAAAGTTTAAAGTTTGATAATCTATACTACAACTGATTCACCCCTCCCCCTCAGTTGTCTTGTGGAATTTTATTCCTAACAATTGGTATCAGAGCTACTAGTCCTTAGAGAGAAAGATTAACAACTTGAGGTGATCCTGAAGATGACTTACTACAGGAAGGATAGTCCAAAGTTTGATCCTGAAAAATTTGACAGTTGGAAGAACAAAATGAGAAGACATTTTCTATGTCTGGGAATTGATTACTAGATGATCACAAAGAAAGATGAAAAGATGGTGACTGAGGATGAGTTAGAGAAGGCTACTAAAGATTAGAATAAGTTATTTTCAAGTAATATGATTGCAAGGGAATCCTTGATCAACACTCTTTCAGAGGGATAATTCACTGAAGTAAAGGACTTGGACTCTACACATGAGATCTGGACAAGACTGGAAGCATTATATGTTGGAGACAAGTTTAAAAAGAAAGAAAAGTTATAGAACTGTAAGACAAAGATGGAATCACTGAAGATGAGAGAAGATGAGAACATTAGGACATATGCACAGAGAATTACTAAAGTGGTTACTGGCATTAGAAATTCTGGAGGAACTTACAGTGAGGAAGAAGTGATTGCAAAGATACTCAGATCTTTGACACCTGTATATAGAACCAAAGTAAAATCCATAGAGGAAATTATACCTTTAACACCGAAATTCTCCAGAAAGATGTTGATTGGAAAGCTAACTACATTTGAGGCTGTAGAATTGGGAGATACTTTACCTAAAGTTGAGTCAACATTCAAGGCAACTGTGCACAAGAACAAAAATACCTTATATGGAAATGCAAGCACCGGTAGTAGTGACATAAGAGAAGAGCTTGGAGCTTATGCTGATGAATGGGAAAAAGTACAGGAAGAAGAAAGGAAGCTAGATGAAGTTGTGGCACTGATTGCTAGAAGAGAAAAGAGCACTAGTAAATTTTACCCTATTTTTTGATGAGGATTAGTCGAATGTTCAAGACCCATTGGTCGAACTAATGACAAAAAATGTCATCAAAATTTTTGCATCGCTTATTCGACAGGAAAAGCACTCGTCGAGATATCAACCTTCTTAGTGGTTGAATTATTGACTGCATCTTCATCTAAAAAATTGCTTGAATCTAGAAGAATTGCAGATCAAACCTTTTATCTAGGCGACCAACATTTGTCGCAATTGCGACCATCGTTGGTCAGATTTGACGTCAAACACATAGTAGTCTCGTCAAAATATCAAACATAGTGTTTCTCTTTTGTGACCAAAGTTCATCGAAAGTGACGTCGATCACATAGCATTCTCGTCAAACCTATTGATATTACAATGTTGAAAAAGTGACCAATACTAATTTTTGGTTAAAAATATATATATATATATATATATATATATATATATATATATATATTATAGAATGATCCAAATAAAAAAATACACAGCATAAATAGAAGAATGGTACACACAAGCTCAATGTTTTGATCTCATAAAGGTAGAATGATAAAATCCCCAAATATGAAAGCTCCTATGGTGCCACGTGTGCTTCCCTACCTATGCAGTCAATCAATGAAAACCCCCTCAGTAATCACACATCTTCCATGTGTCTCTTAGCATTGATTAAATAATGAAGGTATGTTAATTTGAGCTTCACTTGGTTTCGAGAATACTTTAGTATTCTCTACTTAACAAGGCCAACCACATGAAGGTGGAAGCTCATTTGGCCCCTCCTAGGACACTCTTATGACCCTTTACGACACTTTAAGATCTCTAAGATGTATTCTTAAGGATTGTAAAGGGTCATAAAGGGTCATAAGGGATCTTGGGACACAACATCTGAGAAACATAAATGTAGGCATCATGGTCACAATTGTTTAGAGACACAACATAATTCAGTGGTATACCCAGATGATGCAATGC
>MU224790.1:3834835-3863196 GCA_018584345.1 Thuja plicata
AATTTTTGGTTAAGTACAGTAGTATCATACCTTTCCATTTACATGAAATCAAAGCACCTATGCTACCAATTGGAGTTGCACTTGCAAGGGCACATGAAGTTATGGAAGAGGGTGTTTTTGAGGATAGAATGATAAGACATGACAGCAAGTCTATTATTTTGATTTATGACAGCAGTCCTATTCATTCATCCATTGCTTACAAGGACAAGGAGGTAGAGAAATCTTACAAGTTTGGCATTTTGGATTTGGCATTACGAGGCCTTAGTTGTGTACCCAAGGCACCTAGGGACCAAGTTAGTGCAGTATGTGGTCAAGAAAGTAAAGCAATTAGGTTTCAGACATGAGCCATAATCTTTGTCTTTGTTTTGACTCCCAAGATCAAACTGTTGTTCTAGGCTTGCTCCTAGTAGCCCTCTCAATCGGGTATTCAACCTCTATCTCCAAAGTCTTCCAAAAAATTTAGTGAACAAACTAGGTTTTCAGACACCCTTTAGAAAGTTACAAAACATATCCCAACCTCAATTTATTACACTTTGACTGGTGAACAAATCCACCCCTTGCAAAGACTATGGTAATAGCTTACTGATATATTGTCACAACATTATTGTTTTGATAAACACAAAAAGCTACATAGGAAATACATACATAAAACTCACAATTTGAAGTTGAGTTACGAGCATACTAACCTGATAGATTTCTATATATATATTGAAAAAACTGAATCAAGCAGTCTGAAAAATGCTAGGTTTGTCATGATTCATTTGCTAGGTTTGTCACGCAAAATCCATATGCAATTTATTCATCTCATATGAAACAAAGAAACCCTAATTTGGTTAATCAAATTGAAAACTAACAGCACTTCGTAACCCATATTGTTGCAAATTGACAAATAGTTTAATGTTGGATAAACACAATACAAATAGAATGAGAACACATGTAAGTCTATAAACTTTTCATTGATACCAACCTAATTTTGTGTAAGTCTGAAACAAATCTGCCTTCCATTTGATCACACACACATGGTGTTGGTTCAATCACTTCAACACATATGTACTCTATGCTTTCTATTCGTGCCCTCCTTCAACTCTTCTTCACTGCATAATCACAATGAATTGAAATGAAACCTTTTTTTTAAGTTATATTGATCGTGTTTGTCACAATTATGACCAAATGTCCTGGTTGTTGTAATTTTGACCAACACGGGAATGGATTAAAAAAAAAATCAAATTTTTGCTTCCATTTTCTGACCAAGCAAAACAAATGTAATGCATGGTGGGAAGTTTAGGTCAAAATTTAGGGTCAAATGTACTAGTGGAGAGGTAAGGGTAAATTTGAAAGCAAATTACCTTTGAAATGTTTTTCATGTAACAAGATTGATCATTTTGCATCTAGATGTCCTATAAGAGTTCCAAAGCACAAACCTAAGTTTTTCAAGTCTAAATATTGAAAAGACAAGGAATGTTATTATGCTAGTGAGGGCATATCAGATGATGATGATGGTGACTATGATGAAATTGGATTTATTGCTATTAAGGATGATGTACCTATACATGAAGAAAAAGCCTTAGTATCTCGAGTTGAAAAGAAATTTGAGTGGGTTATAGACAGTGGTTGTTCACATCATATGACTGGAGATATAAACAAGTTTGTGAGTTTGAAAATACATGATGGAGGTGTTGTCAAATTTGGTGACAATACTCCTAAGCTTACTATTGGAGTTGGATCTATCTATTTGGATAGAAATAATAACACTAACAATGTATTACTTTTTGATGGACTTAAGCATAATTTGTTGAGTGTTGGACAACTAGTGGACAAGGGTTACCAATTGAACTTCATTAATGGGAAATGTTCTATCAAGAGTAAAATAGGAGACCTGATCACATCTAGTACTAAATCCAGAGGTAATGTATTTGAATTGAACACATTTGAAGCTTCTTTTTTTATTGTGAAGGTTGATGATAGTTGGTTATGGCTTATAAGATTTTGTCATGTTAACTTTGATAACATTGTGAAGGCAAGTACAACTAATGCAGTAAGAGATGTACCTAAGATTGTGAAGCCATCTAACACTATGTGTATAGAATGTGTTATGGGGAAACAAAATAGAAGCACTTTTAAAAGAAAAGCTTATACAGAAAAATAAAAGTTGGATCTGATACATACAGATCTATGTGGCCCTACATGAACAAGATCATACTATGGTGAAAGATAATTTATACTATTTGTTGATGAATTTTCTAGAATGATGTGGGTTAAATATTTGAGAGAGAAATCAGAAGCATTTGACAAGTTCAAGTTATTAAAAGAAAAATTTGAGAATGAATCTGGTTTAAAGATGAAGTGTTTGAGATTAAACAGAGGAGGAGAGTTTACATCAAAACTATTTAATACACACTATGAAGAAAATGGAATACACAGATAAACTTCAGTCCCTAGAACTCCACAACCGAATGGGATAACAGAGTGAAGAAATATAACTATATTAGATACTGCAAGGATTATGTTGTTGGAAGGAAATGTGTCACATGTTCACTAGAGAGAAGTATTTGGGACTTCTGTGTACACACTAAACATAATTCAAATTAGAGAAGGTACAAGTAAAAAACCTTATGAATTATGGTTTGATCATATACCTACTATGAAATATTTCAGAATATTTGGAAGTAAATTTTATATCAAGAGAGATGATGAGATAGGCAAGTTTGATGCTAGAAGTGATGAAGGAATATTTCTTGGTTATTCCACTAAGAGTAAAGCTTATAAATGTTTCTATCTGAGATTGAGGAAATTGATTGAAAGTGCCAATGTGAAGATAGATTAAAAGTTTTAAATTCAGGAAAGGATGTATGATTGTGGTCATATTATAGAAACAAAAGATGTTACTGCTGAACCTAAAGAATCTTTGATGGTTGATGATGATATTGAAGATGAATAGACTAAAGCTACTGAGACATTGAAGAAACAAAGGTATGTTAAGAAGAACCATCTTGAAGATCAAATTATTGGTGATGCAAAAAAAGACATGATGAATAGATATAGAGTTAGAGATGAGATCTATTTGATTTCTCAAGTTGAACCAAAGACTACTGATGAAGCATGTAGAGATGGATCTTGGACTAAAGCTATGGAAGAAGAACTAGAACAAATAAAGAAAAATAATACTTGGGAATTGGTTCCAAGACCTAAGAACAAAAATGTGATTGGCACTAAATGGGTTTTCAGAAACAAGATGGATGAGGAAGGAACAATGGTAAGAAAGACGGCTAGACTGGTATGTAAAGGATACTCATAAAAAGAAGGTATAGACTATGAAGAAAAATTTGCTCCTATTGCTAGATTGGATGCTATGAGATTATTTCTTGCTTACGCTGCACATAAAGACTTTAAGGTTTATCAGATGGATGTGAAGTCAACATTCTTGAATGGTGATCTAGAAGAAGAAGTTTACATTGACCAACCTGATGGTTTTCCTTTGATAGATGATGAAAACATGGTTTGCAGACTAAAGAAAGCATTGTATGGACTGAAGCAAGCACCAAGGGCATGGTATGCAAAACTGGACAAATATCTACTTCGTCTTGGTTTTAGGAAAGGTAATGCAAATAGTAATTTATACTTAAGAATTAAAGAAGATGGAATCTTGATTATAGAAGTTTGTGTTGATGATATCATTTTTGGATGCAATGATAAGATGAGTAAGAATTTTTCTAAAGAAATGGGAAATGAATTTGAAATGTCAATGATTGGTGAGATGAATTTTTTTCTTGGTTTGCAAATTAATCAGAGTAAGAATGACACTTTTATATCTCAGGCCAAGTATCTTAAAGAATGTTGAAATTTTTTGGAATGGAAGATTATAAACCTATAGGAACACCTATGGTGACAGGAAAAAAACTGACTAATAATGATGAGACTCAAAGTGTTGTTCAGACTAAGTATAGATCGATGATTGGAGGTCTACAATATCTAACACACACAAGCCCATATATTACCAATGCAGTCTGAATTATGGCTAGATATCAGTAAGATCCTAAAGAAACACATTTTTCTGTTGTGAAAAGGATTTTTTAGATATTTGAAAGGGACAATAAAATATGGATTATGGTATGAAAAATTTGACGATTTTACATTGCAGGCTTTTGCTCATGTTGATTGGGTAGGTAATGTGGATGACATGAAGAGTACAAGTTGTGGTACATTTTTCCTTGGGAAGAGGTTGGTTTCTTGGTTGAGAAAGAAGAAGAACTGTATTTCTCAATCTACTGCTGAGTCAGAATATGTTGTTGCTGCAATAAATTGCACACAAGTTGTTTGGATGAAACAAATGCTAGAAGACATTGGAATAAATTTCAAAGAGCCAGTGGTTATTCATTGTGATAAAACTAGCACAATAAACATGTCAAAGAATCTTGTAATGCATTAAAAAACTAAGCATATTTCTATTAAGTATCATTTCTTGAGGGAGAAGGTAGAAAATAAAGAAATTCGACTAGAGTACATTAGCACAAAGGAACAAATAGAAGATATATTTACCAAAACTTTCCTAAAAGATGATTTTGAATATCTCAAAGGTATGTTTAGGGTGGTGGCCCCTCCCAGTGGTAATTAATTTATGCAAATATGCATCATTCCAGTGGTTTTCAGAGCTATATCACTCTCTGGACTTGATGTATGGATCTACTCCTTAGGGGGAGTGATCGCAGGAGAACACTATGGAGTACATTTGGGTGATCTTGCACCTAATTGTTGGATATGAAGATTTGGAAAAAGATACATCCTACAGAAGAATACAGATGAGTTATGGCACCCTTTGCCATTGTTGCCAAAGGGGGAAGGAATCTATGTGAAAATCCCTACTAGTTTGGGGAGATTTCTGTTGAGTATATGGAGAAGATTCTATTGAGAGAGAGTAATTTTGGGTTGATGCATATGGATTTTCCCATATGTTTCCATCAAAGCCAAAGGGGGATATTGTTGGATGATATCATTTTTGGTTACTGATCATGTTGTTGATATTCATGTTTTGTCACTAATGTCAACATATATTTCTGTAGAGAAGACAAACTAGTTACTTGACTGGAAGAAGTGTACGGACACTATACAGATGATTAAGAATGATCAAAGTTAGATTTTAGATGAAGGATGTGTGCTGACCTTATTCCTAAGGTAACTTGACTTAATGTTACATATTGTGTATGTTATAGTTGATTTGGTGAAGACAGGTTTTCTGGACTGAAACTGTGATTCTGGACAGAGCAGGTCTCTATGTTTCTGGTGTATCTTTCTGGTGAAGATATTTTAGATGATGCGAGCTTACCAGTGGATAGCCGACATATGTTGGAGTAATGGGTTGAGTTCAATTGTTGTTTTGTTACTAGTGACATCAGCTGTGGTGTGTATTGTGGAGAAGCCCTATTTACTGGCCGACTTCAGACATGTAGCATGTGAAATTAATTATGAGCATGGATTGCAGATATGGAAGTATATGTGATGGATTTTAATTGATGTTTAATTTTTATAGGTACCATGTTTATCTTAGCAAGGGTTTATATAATTATTTTTATAATGGAAAGCCTTAATTGGCCGACCTAGTTAATTATATATTAGGAAATCTTAATTGGCTAACCTAATGAATTATTGTAAAAGAGTATATATGAATGATATTTTATTGTGGAGAAGTGTGGTAAAGATCAAAAGGGTATAAATGTATGGAAGCTACAAAACTTGTTGATTGCTGGATATAGAGAAGAGTTGATGATTGTTATACTTCATTGGAACTGACCAAGCAAAGATAGTTTCTATTAGACAGTTCACTGGATTGTGTATTTTATTTACACACTTGATTCAGATTGTAAATCCTTGAGGGGGTCTTTAACATTTTTTGGATAGTGTGCCTACTATTTTCTTTGACTCCTAACAGGGTATGTCTCCTAACAGGGACTGTGTACTATAATGTTGTAACAAGCTCCTAACATGGCTAATATCTTTTAACAAGGATACTATACTCTCAGTACATTATTTGTGGGTGTTAATTCCCACTAGGGGTTTAATTTTAACAAGGTTCCCTTGAAAACAAATATTGTTTTATGGTGTTGGCATTTATTTTGTTATCATTTACTTTTGCTGATATGGTTTATAAAGTTTAAAATTTAATAATCTATACTACAACTGATTCACCCCCCCTCTCAGTTGTCTTGTGGCCTGTTATTCCTAATAGCTTTTGGTTGGATCTTTTGGAATAATTTTTAAGGCCACTAATTCACCCCCCTCTCAATTATTTTAACAATTGGTATCAGAGATTTGGTGCTTGGAAGAAAAGTTTAAAGAGACTTAAGCTAAAGATCACAAGATGAGTAAAAGGGATGTTCCTAAGTTGAACAAGTACATCTTTGCATCATGAAAAAGTAGGATAAGACTTCATCTATATAGTATTGGAAATGATGTTACACAACACTTGGATACTAGATATGTTGCACCTACTGGACCTCTGACTGTTGATCAATTGACAGAGAACCATGAAAATAATTCTATGATGATATAACTTTCTTCTTCACTAACCGATGTTGAATTTGAAGATGTGAAATAATTCACCTCTGCAAAGAAAATGTGGGACAAACTAAAGCTAGTACATGGAGGAGATGCCAATGTGCTAAGAGATAAATATAAAATCCTAAGAGGAAAGTTTAATAACCTGAGAATGGAGGAAGGAGAGAACATCACTCAATACAGTGACAAAATCAAAGAATTTGTGATTTCTATCTGTGGGAAGGAGGAGTACTTGATGAAGAAATAGTTGTAAGTAAAATTCCAAGAACTTTACTACCTGTTTATGCTATTAGAGTATCTACAATTCAAGAAATGAGAGAAGTATCTAGTAACAATGTTACTCTTGATAGTTTGATTGGTAGACTTTTTTCATTTGAGATTAACAATTATGACAACATTGTCTTACCTACTATTGAGTTTGCATTCAAGTCTTCTCTGAAAATAAGAAAATCTAGTAACAAAAACACTATGAGAAATGATAGTGATGAGAAATAACTTGATGAACTTGAATCACTAATGGCTAGGAGATTACGTAGAGGTAAAGGAAGATATAGAGGTAAATTATCATTGGTCTATTTTAATTGCAAAGAAATTGGACATTTTTCTGCGAGATGCCCTAACAAGAGAAAGGATGAAAGAGACAATGACAGATCTTATGAAAAGAAGTATGAAAAAAGTGATGACCGAGACTACAAAAGAAATTGACACTCTGATAGAAGAGATAACTGAGATTACAAGGAAAAAGGCAAGAAAGCTTGTTACCTGGTTGAGAACAAAGCTAAAAATTCCGATACTAATTCTAATGAAGATATTGAGGTAGTATTTGTTGCTATGAAGGATGATTTAGATGAAGAAGAAAGGTATGTTGAAGCATCACTCATATATAAAGTTAGCAAAAATGATGTCTAGATTATTGATAGTGGTTGTACTCATCACATGATTGGAGATAAAGAAAAGTTTGAAACTTTTGAATATTATAATGGTGGATCAGTTAGGATGGGTAATGACTCACCTTGCCCAGTTGAAGGGAAATGAACCATCATGTTAAATAATATGATCAGATGTGAAAATGAATATTGGGTAAAAGGACTTAACTATTATATGTTGAGTGTTTCACAGTGGAAAAACACATGACACCGAGTTGCATTTGAGAACAAAAAGACAATGATCTATAATGGAACAGGAAAGTTGATCGATACTGGTGAACAAACAAAAGGTAATCTATTCTATCTTGATAATATTGAGACCACTTGTTTATCGGCTAGAAATGAAGACTTTTGGTTGTGACATAAAAGGTTATGTCATGTGAGTTTTAACAACATGGTTAAGATAAGTAAGAAAAGAAAAGTGAGAGGCTTACCGAGTATGTCAAAGCCCGACCATGTTATGTGCAAGAATTGTCAAATAGGAAAAATGACAAAGTCTATTTTCAAGAGAAAAACCTACTCATCTAATGCTATTATGGAGTTAATCCATACTGGCTTATGTGGACCAATGAGAAAAAAGAGCTATTATGGTGATAGATACTTTATTCTATTTGTTGATGACTATTCTACGATGATGACTATCATATTCTTAAAAGAGAAATCTGAAGCATTTAAGATGTTCAAATGGTATAAAGCTAAAGTTTAAAAACAAAGTAGAAAAGAACTAAAATTTTTACGATTAGATAGAGGAAGAGAATTTATTTCTAATGAATTCACTAACTTTTGTAATGAGCATGGGATTACAAGACAATTTTTTGCACCAAGTATACCACAAAAAAATGGGATTGCTAAAAGGAGGAATAAATCAATTGTTGATTGTGCTAGAACACCGATGATTGAAAAATGCATTACACAAACATTATGGAGAGAAGCTGTAAGTACTACTGTCTATACACTAAACTGAGTTCAATTGAAGAAAGACACAAATAAGACACCTTATGAGCTATGGTATGGATACACACCAAATGTGAGTTACTTTGGAATTTTTTGAAGTCAATGTTATATATTGAAAGATGATAGAAATGGGAAACTTGACTCTAAAAGTGATGAAGGAATATTTCTAGGATATTCTACGAAAATAAAAGCTTATAAATGTCTGAAGAAATCTTCTAACAAAATAATTGAGAGTGCAAATGTTAAAGTAGATGGATTTGCTAAGAAAAATGATGAAGAAAGCATAAAGGAACCTGAAGATTACAACAAATTTGTCTACATTGAAGAACCTGACACCTTGGCTGAGCGACAGAACAATGCAACCGAGCAACAGAATAATGCAACCAAGCAACAGGCTACACACACTGAGAATCAAGAAAATGCTCACAATGTTGAACCGGGTGATGAAGATCAAAATGAAGAATAGAGATTTGAACCTTTACATTATAAATATGTTAGAAGACACCACCCATAGGACCATATCATTGGGGACACAAAAGAAGGAATGAGAACAAGAAGTAAGTCACTTAACAATAGATGTTTGATTTGTGATTTTGAGACTAAATATGTTAATGCTGCACTTGAGAATCAAGAATGGGTTAGTGCAATGAATGAAGAGATTGAGAAGAATAAAATATGGAAATTAGTACCTAGACCGAGTGAAAAAAATTTCATTGGCACCAAATGGATTTTTAGAAATAAACTTAATGAGAATGGAAAAGTCACAAGGAACAAAGCAAGACTGGTATGCAAAGTGTATGCACAAGAAGAAGGTATTGACTATGGAGAAACCTTTGCACCCATTTCTAGACCAGGAGTAAGAATTCTAATTTCTTATGCTACTTTTAAAGGATGTAAAGTATACCAAATGGATGTTAAATCTGCATTTCTAAATGGAATACTAGAAGAGGAGGTATACATTGAATAACTTCAAGGGTTTGTTGATTCTAACAAGTGGAACATGGTTTGTAAACTACACAAATTCTTGTATAGATTAAAACAAGAACCTAGAGCATGGTATGGAATAATTCACTCTTATCTCATCAGTATTGGATTTGTTAGAAAAAGTGACAATAATAATCTGTATTTGAAAGGAGATACTGATGATAAGATTTTGATTGTTGAGATATTTGTTGATGATATCATATTTAGAGGTAATGATATGCTATGCAAGTCATTTTCTTATGAAATGAGAAAAGAATTTGAAATGTCAATGTTTGGAGAGATCAAATTTTTCTTCATTTACAGATTCTACAATAGGATGAAGGCATCTGCATCACACAATCAAAATACATCAAAGAAGTTCTGAAGACATTCAAGAGGGAGGACTCCAAACCAGTTGGAGAACCTATGGCAACTAGATGCAAATTGACAAAGGAAGACAAGAAAACTGAGGTAAATCAGACCTTATACAAATCTATGATTGGTAAACTAATGTATCTTGTACACACTAGACCTGATATAGCACATGCAATTGGTATAGTTGCAAGATTTTTTGCTAACCCTAAGGAATCACACATGACTGTTGTTAAAAGAATTTTGAGATATCTGAAGTATACTAAAAAATATGGTATATGGTACAATAAAGAAGGAAAATTTGAGCTACAAGTTTATACTGATGCTGATTGGAATAGAAACATAGATGATAGAAAGAGCACTACAAGAGGAACAATCTTTATGGGTGATAGAATTATCACATGGATAAGTAAAAAGAAAGGATGCATATCTCAATCAACTGCAGAAGCAGAATATGTAGTTGCTGCTGAAAATTGCTCTAACATTGCATGGATCAAGAAATTGTTGAAAGGTATGAATGAGGAAATTGTTGACCCAGTAATTATCTATTATGATAACACAAGTGCTATAAACATTTCAAAGAACCCTGTGATGCATGCTAAGACAAAGCGCATATCTATTAAGTATCAGTACTTGAGGGAAAAAGTACAAGAGACACATGTAATACTAGAATATGTACAATCAAAAGAGAAACTAGTAGACATATTCACAAAACCATTGCCAAAAGATACATTTGAATACCTGAGGAATAGACTAGGGATTCGTCTCTTGTCTACTGGTCACTAAGCTGACTAGGAGGTTGCATCAACCTACACATTATCAAAAGATTAATCATGTTGATGCAAACTAAGATATGGATTGCAATGACATATCAGTACACCGCTGGTACTTATGTGAACCACACACTAGAGATATTGTTTTCTACTACAGAGTTGTATATTTTTTTTGGAATTGATGTCAAAGGGAGAGAAAGATTCAATGAAATATCTATCAGGGAGAAGAGATCCTACAACACAAAGGGAGAGAATATCTAAAGGTTACTATCAATGATATAACCATCCATCAAAGGGACATAATTGTAGAGAGTTAACACTGCATATCTATCCATAAAGGGAATGAAGAAAGGGAGAGCACACAACATAATCAATTCTACAGGGAGAGCTATATGGTAAACATTTTTTTGTAGTGATTAAACATATTTAATCTGAGATAGAAGAGCTTACCAAGATTCCAATATTTGAATTGGTTATAGAACAATAAGTTTGGTATGTTATGACATGTTTTATACTGCATATTTCATAGTATGTTTCCATAAATGCCAAATGGAGAGATTGATGAACTATAACTAATTGAATCTTTGAAAATGATAAGTTGATGATCATTGAGCTGCAAAAGTGAATGCAAGACATTAAATTATTTAATGTATTGTATTTTCATTGATGTCAAATTGATATGGTTTGATTGTTCATACACACATTTTCAGAACCTTGAAGATTTCAAGAGACAAAGTTTATGTGGTTGATAAAACATAAAAGGTCTATATACACCGAGTAGTTCATAGTGTATACTGAGCACAACAATAACCAAGAAAGAGCTAATAATCGAGCATAACTGGAGTTAATGACTAAACATAACTGGAGTTAAAGAACGATAAAATTTCTTAGCTGGTAGGGCTACAATTTAGGGATTGACAGATTTATTTTTTTATTATCAATGATTAGTTAAACTAAAGAAAGGAAGGAGATTAAAAGCGTGTTTTACTCACAGTTATCAAGGAGAGATTTATGAAATAAAACTAAAGGAGAGCTTTACATGATAAAGAAAATAATGGAAATTTTTATGGATCAAGGAGAGATCTATGACAAAAAAAAGGTGATTGAATGGCTAATCATGTCTATATAAAGAGACAAGGAATTCATTATCAAAGAGAGGAATGTTGAGTATATTTTTTGTGAAGATAGAACTCTTCATGTAGATCTGATCATATAGGTTGAAGAATAGAGCCAAGGAATTCTGCAGACACCGAGCAATAGAGGACAGAGAATTCATTGAGAAGAATAAAGAAAGAAAGAAAAGGAACTAAAGTATATATTGATCAGAGAGGCATTATTGGACTAAAAATAAATATGGATATTTTCAAATCATAGTTGTATTTTGAACAGATCATTTACTTTATCTTAACCATTGATTCAGAAAATCTCTTAACCGAGTGGGATTTAATAGTCCTTATTGTATTGAGATACTCAAGAGTATCAAAAGGTTTTCTTGTTGACAACATAGTGAGTGCTAGGTCAAAATAAAAAAATTTGGTTTTAAATCCTCTAACAAGGTTGCACTTAATAGTGTGTATTGTAACCTTTAACAAGGTTGGCTCTTCATCGAGCTCACTTTAGAAGAGTGAAAATATTTTGGGTTACTGGTGCCATGTGGTTTTTCCCATATTGGGTTTCCACGTTAAAATCTATGTGTCAAATGTTTATATGTTTCATTGCATTGATATTTTGTCTCACACATTATTGAAACTGGATTGGTCGGTTAACACAAAGTTTATTTGCTGCTACTCAGTAAAGTCAAGAAAAGATAAATAGTATATCTTACCAAGCTGTTTATATTTGTTAATATTATTTATGGCATACATCTTTTTGAAATTTAGGACTGTAAGATAAATCAAGGTATTATATTTGAGAGATAAGTTTTTTCTTGGATCTTTTGGAATAATTGTTAAGGCCACTAATTCACCCCCCTTTCAGTTATTCATAAATATATTATTTCATACTAAGTCTAAGATCTTTTCTTGGACACTATAAAGTAATAGAAGATATGTGAATAAATACCCTAAAAAATTATCTTTTCATATTGATAATATACAATCTTTTCCCTTTCCTTTTCCCTAGATCTACCCATTCCCTTATACACTGCTTTGAATTATATTGATATACATCATATCATCAGATACAATTATTTCCTTACAAGAGCTTACAATTACAATAATGCACATGCATAAGTACATCTTTACATATACAATAAGAAGTCTTCAAAACTGAAAATCTAGAAGGAATAGGAGCTAGGAACATCCATCTAAGCACAAAAAATACCTTGATCTAATAAAGATCAACCACCCAACCAAGTAGATACAAAAAGAGTCTACTCCCCCATGCTAGGAGATACAAACCAAGGTCTTCATAAGAAGGTAACAACTAGGTTACTTCTAAGGTGATGATAACCCTTCCCAAAACATAACACAACTGAAATCACAAGAAGACCACAAGGACCACCAAAGACATGATAAAACTTGGTAGGGACTCTAAGCTAAAAGCTAGGTGAGTGTCATCATATAGCCCTCACCCCTTGGGATACCCTAGTACTAGCCCCAAACCCCAAGTAGGAACATGCGGAACCAAACTAAGGACAAGGTTGTTCGATATCGCCATCACAAAGGCACCTTCTCCCATTCCCATCCCTAGTTTGTACTATCAATAGAAGCATGGGAGAGGTACAAATTAATCTCTATTAGTGTGTATTTCACCCTATTCCCAGTTAATTTACTTCGGTTATCACTTGACTAACTAACTCATTAGTGGGTTACCCTGGTACTAACCAATTAGGGCCTTGACCCCTCACTATGAGCCACTCATGTAGTGTACTTAGGTTCCCTACCTAAAACAAGTATTAAAATCACATAAGGAATCCACATGATATTATAAATGAAGTCAAAACTGTTGGTTCTCAAATCAACAGATTGGATTTCCTATGGATTTTTCCTATCCAATGGTGAGAAACCCAAGTGATTTGCAAACTCACAAGGTTTCAACCTGGTTTAAGTTTCAACCTTCTACAATTTTGGCTCTGTAGAACCAAGGCTGGTATGCCTATACCCTAGACTTATCTCCCAAATCCTTAGGTATTTTTAGAGAAGATAGTGTGTGTTTCAAACTTCCTTATCTCAAAGTATGGCCAAGTACTAGTGAGATCCCTAAACTAGGAGCAATGAACTTTCAAGTGTTTAAATGAAATGTTGCAAATATTTAAAGAATTATTGATGGATACAAGATATAAATTGAATAGAGAAGATGGGTATAGTATCTCAAAACTATCAACAATGAAAGTATGACCATAATCCAATAAGGAAGAAAGACCAATGCTTTAATCGACCATGGGTAATAGAGTCACTATCATTCCAATCCTATGTTCAACCTCAGAGACAACTTTACAAGAAAACTTATCACTTCAAAGGTGTTATGGAATGTGCATATAACCTAGAAAAAATTCAAAGATATTTCAAAAGGGTAATACTTCTCAGATGACATACCAATTGACTGAGGCCTCAATCAACAAAAATTTAACCATGCAAAATGAGAAAGCCAATTGAAAATATAGACTATGAATCAAATCAAGAAGAATGGACATTAAACTATCACTTTGAAGAAGCTCTATTGGTTTATCCGAGAAATTAATTGTAAAATAATAATAAAAGAATTGCACATATGAAGAAAAAATTCTTATGTTTATTGATTATGGAAAATAGTACAATAGATTTCATATTTGTAGTTATTGATCCATCTATCCCTATCTGACTATAGTAACAACAAGTCTTAGTATTGTTTTTGTGCGGATCTTGGTATCCTTATAAGTATGAAACCCAAAAGATGCAAACAAGCTTCAAATCAAGACGATGATTCCTAACAAATACCTAACCTAGTGATCAATAACCAAATGTTTAATTACAACAAAGGAATAACCAATTATCCTTATTCAATAACAGTTATCGACAGATTAAGTCTCATAATAACTTAACAAGTCTTTCACAATATGTATGTGAGAATAACTCAAACAATAGATCTACATCATAATGATACTCCAATCGTATATCCATCCATAGTCTTATTCATAATCTTTGCATGACACCAGATATCATTGTTGATATCTCAAATAACCCAGTCTAGTATGATAGAATTATTGATATTGTCGACTTCGGAACTAGAGAAATTATTTTTAATATATCCTTCATCTTGTATCGATAATTCTGAATCATTTTCTCCAGGCATGTCGATCACATGAATATTATTGTGCATGGTCTCTGGAATCAATTTTTTTGCCTCTTATCGACTGCAACCATGGCATCGATCATTAGGTCTGGTTGCGATCCTTTGTCCCGCCATCGAGAATCTGAACCATCTGATCATACCATGTTCGCCACCTTTTTTTCTGCATGCAAAGTAGAATAATCATTAATAAAGAAAACCCTAAGAGAAATAGAAGATTATAATATTTTAAATGCCACATAATAAGTCAAATATAACATAGTTTTCAAAGTTTTTTTGTCTTTTTCCTATCGTTGACACATGTCGCATCCTTCGCTACTACATAATGGTTAAATTCCATTCATCTCTCCATCATGTCGTCGCGCTAAATCGTAGATCTTTGATCTTACAGTCATAGATCTTCCTAAAGTGCCTTATTTATCTACCAATTAATTTTACCCACTAGATTAAGTCCCAACCGTTGATTTAAAACACGGGCTAAAAGATGTCCTTTAAGTAATCTATCTTTTACTTTACTTTATGTGCCTCTGTCTAAACTAGTTATTCTAATCTTGCAACCAAATGTTGACATCTATATCCATGTTATTTCACCTGTATATCTTGGCGGGCCTAGGACACCTGTTATCCTTTTCGCCATCGCATGATGTTTAAATGTTGTGCGACTTGCGATAACGCCATTGCGCTCAACTGTTGGATTAGATCTTAATCTGATCGGATGTGACTCAGTTTGGCTTTAGTCAAGTGGACCCCATATGACACACAATGATTTTTTTGTGGTGACAAGTCAATTAAAAGAATCTACATGTACATCAGTCATGAATTTGCAAACAATCAACAACTCTATTTGACTATTTCGATTATGATGGGGGTCAAGACTAGAATAATTTGCCACCCCACAATGGATAGAAGATTTCTCGCTACTTCATTGCACCACCATGTTGTAGGTAAATAAAGGGTAAGTTTATGATCATACAATTTCACAAGCTGTATGTTGAGTCATAGATTCTATGGGACCTATATTAGACTGTCATAATTTTACTGCTTTTTATTCATGCTTTCAGTTTTTTTATGCTTAGACATACTTTGACTATTGGAGACTCCTATGTATTTAAGGATCCATTGAATCCTATGTTATATATTTAGTACCTGATTATGTAATTAGGGTACACTCAAGATACTACATGTTTTGATTAAGTTCAGTTTATGATGATGTCACATATATGAGATTTTTTATGTAGAGGTAATTATGATAGAACTTGGTTTAGGAAACTGATGATATGCTTATTTAAGTTTCAAATGCAGATATAGTTTATATGCAATATATTATTGGTGTTGTATCATGTTTTCATATCATGTTGTTTTGGACCTACTGATGTGTGCAATGAGTGTGTAGGGATAGTTGACCATGGATCTAAAACTGGGGACCTAGTATTGGAACCTATGTGAAATTGCATGCATTCCAAGGTCCTATTTATTCAAAGAAACATGGACCTCATTTTATATGTTTTTTATTCGTAAATATGGTTTGCATGTGTGTATTTCAATTAGTAAATGTTATTGTGAAAAATTCATGTCATTTGATTTAATCTATTGTGTTGCAGTTTAATGTCGACATGGCTAGTAAAAGAAACCATGGTTAGGTGTAGTGTTAACTAAGGTTACCTATGTGTAGTACCCAAGGTTACACCAAGGTTAGAAGTTTTTAGATGGTCAACTTGACTTAGAAATCCGTGGGTTAACTTTAGGGGTAGTTTAGGAGGGTCTTTTGGGCTCCCATAAGGTAACCAGGGTCATTTTTAGCTACCCAACTTGGTACCTTAGGGGTTAGGAGTCATTTTCAGTCATTAATGAGCCTCTAAACTCATTTATTGCTTCCCTAAAGTCTCATTTTCTAACTTGAACGAATTTGAGGAGTTGTGTAACTTTGGTTAATCTCTCTCTTCTTCCCAAGTTGCATTTAACTCCATTCATGGAGAATGGAGGCAAGTGGGAAGAAAGGGATGGTTAGCGACACCTCACCTTTAGGTTAGCCTTGATCATGTTGGAGGTTTGCCTATTTAAGGAAGGTTTTAGAATTATTTGGGTGTTCACCCACTCTCTACCCTTAGAGATAGTTTCAAAATTGAAGGAGCTTTTGGAGAAGAAGGATAGGAAGGATACCTCCTCACCAAATTTCAACCCACCTTAGCTTTGGATTAAGGTTGGATCTCTTAGAAGTAAATTTATTTTTTTTCATGTGTTTTCTTGAGCTTGAAACTCCATTAATGGAGTCCTATGTATATTTTAGTTATTTTCAAAGTTGAAATTTTGGTGATTTATTTTTAAGGTGTTTTATTTTGTGTTGAATTTTGAATGGGTTTCTTCAAGGCACACTCACCCTTGTGAGGGCAGAGTAACCTTGAAGGGGGTGATATGAATGAATCTAGTTTAGTGTAGAGTCTCTCATGTGAGGAGGGAAAGACATAGGGTTTCACAATACCCATGATGCTAAGTAGGGCCTAAGGGCACCTGGGGGGCATAAGGAGGTTACTGTTCATGACTGCATCTCGTGGAGATGTTCATTTCAAGTCCATGTGTGGCTTGAGGATATCACTTTTTTTACTTGAATTCTCCTACTGAGAAGGTCTACCACCACCCTTGTTTTTAAGAAGGCCTCTTGCAGACCTTCCTCATGTTCAACCTTGTTTTGGGAAGCTTTCTTGCTTGTGAGTTTCTATGGGTGTTTTATGTGAGTTGAGTTTTGTATGTTTGTTTCTGTTCCAATTTGGATCCCCAAGCTCGGGGGTGGCCTTGTAAAGGCCTAGGTTGGGAGCTGAGCCTCCATGGTCAACCTCATTGATACAAGTCTTCATCTGGGCCTAGGAGTTTTGAGAACATCTTTATTTTAAGTTTGAAATTGAAAAGGAGAACCTTCATTGTAACTTTTTTTTTTTTTGAAACTACCATTGTGTTCATAATGTAGAACAAAGTCTCCAAGGCATTGTAATCATGTTTTTATGCTTTTAGGTGAGAAATCTGTGATGGAATCATTTTTGTATGAATACAATTTTATTAACATGAAAAATTTTACGTGAACTATATTTCATTTTCAAAGAGAAGTTTTGGGGAAATTATGTTGTTAAATACCTTTATTGATTTTTCCATTATGTAAATGTTATGAAATAAAAGTGTTATAATTTACCTTAATGTTTATTTATATATATATGCTGAGATTTCATTATTTGAAAAAATCCTAATTCAAATTTATGTAAGGGCAAATAGATTTCTTACTAAACAAACTTCATCTCCTTTTGGTACCTAAGGTTATAATGGATCTTGTAATTTCCTAGATAAATCTAGATGAAAGTTTGAATTTAAAATGTTTAAGTTTTAGTGTTCTTGAGAGTAAATATATTTTATTTAACACTTAGAGATAATTCAGGATTTTTTTTTTCAAAAAATAAAAGTGCCTAAATTTAAAAATACTTTCCACCATCATGTTAGGGGTGAAACATAGGTTCTTTTTATGAAATAAATTTTGGAAACTAATATCCCCTAATAGCTACTATTTTGGTAGAGACAATAATGTACACCAGTAAATTTACGCTTTTAAAATTTAAATCATTTTATTTACTATGATTTTTAGATAGTAAGCATAGCAACTAACTAACTAAATAAATAAATACATATTCATTTATAATTACGTTGCAAAAAAAATCAACTTAGGAAAGAAAATGTTTTTTTTAACAAAAAAGAAAACAAAAAAATGGGTTTGGACAGGGAGGGTCGAAGCCCTACCTCGACGCACTATGTGTAGGGGAGTTCGCGCGGGCTACATGGACCGCTACCTCCACCCCCACTGTGGAGTGCAGGGGGAGCTACATCGGCTGCGACTGGCGGCTCCATCCACTGCGATCCGCAGTGGGGAGTGGGAGGGGCGCCACCTAGCCAGCTCCTCCACCTCCAATCCTCGCCTTTTTGACACCCTCATCACGACTCTGTGGAGGGTTTAAAACACTTTCCTTCCCACCGCCTAGTTATTTCCATTGCCGCCTCTTCCCTTTTGGTCTCCTTCTCCTGCATGAGATTCAGAGCATGTTAGGGTTTTAGTGTTTTTAATATAGTTTTTTATATATATATATGATATGGAATTCGTTTTAAGGAAAATGTAGATATTGAATTCAATGGAACTATAAATATGATTTAAGATAACATCCTTTCCTTTTTTTTTTTAGAAATACAGTTTGACTTTGTTTTAGAATCAAATTTTTTAGAAATAAAAATATAGAAATTATATTTGAGTTTATGTTAAAATAGATATAAAATAAATTACTAAAGTTTAGCTATAGATGTTTTTTTTTTTATTGAAATTAATACTATTAAATTAGATTTGTATAAAAGATTTATTTTAATTGCTAAACATAGATTTAATAATGTATATTAGAGATAATCATCTATTAAGTGAACTAATTTCTTAAGATAGATTTGATTTTATATATGTTAATATTGTTAGATTGGTATAGAATTAAAATGGTTTATTTTAGATTAGATGTAATGGGAGTACATTTAAGGTAGTATTCTTTTAATATTCCATTTAATATTTTAATTAGATCCAATTATAGATATAATATTAAGAGAAGGAATTGACTTATTATTAGATTAAATTTAGTGTAATAAGGTAAAGTCAATTTACAAAGATAAGATTTTAAATTAGCTTTAGGTTTTAAACTAAATTTGATTTCATGATAGATTTCTTTTACAAGAATGTTTTAATATCGTTATTAATTAGATTAGTGATTTACACTTATTCTTAAAAGTTAGATCATTTTATAGTTTAAGTAAACATTGGAATTTTAGTTTCTTTCATATGATAGTACTCTTACGTTGATTGTTGCGCTTTGTCGAATAGTGGGTTTAGACCTCCCCTATCATCGCGATGGACCCTTTTATAGATGTTTTCATTTTTTGTTGACCATTTTTGCACACGGTTGACTTTTGGTCAACCATGGTCAAACCTTGTCCGTTCTTCCCAATTTTTGAACTAGGTGATCCTTGTACCCTCTAGACCATAGGATTCCAGTTTCACGCCATTAGATGATAGATAATTTTTGGTCAACTCTAGTTGACTTTTGGGTCAATTGTCTTGATTTGTGCGCATGAGTCTTTCGAAGGGTTTAGAAGACCCTAGTAACTTTATTTCACACATTTTGGAGTATAGTTGACTTTTGGTCAACTCTAGTTGACTTTTGGTCAACTATCTCGATTTGTGTGTAGAGCAAAGCTTGTAGCTTAGGGATCCCTGTAGGATAGCTCTAAAAGCTATTCCTCCTAGTTTTACCTCTTATGTTACTATTTCTCCTTTGCACTATTTTGCGTTCACATGTTACCTTTGAGGTAGCTTAGTTAACCTCTTTAGTGTGTTATTAAAAATTTTTGATTGTGTGGTTTTTCCCAACTTTTGGGCATGACATTTTGGTATTAGAGCCATGTTTAGCAATATTGGGAACCTAACCCACTACGTTGTCACTAACTTTGCCTTGTATGTGTAGGATGCCACCTATTACTCGGCTACCCATAAGAAAGGACATGGTCGTAGGCGTGCCCCCGTAGCTCATGAGGAGGTACAACATGAGATTGAGGATCATGGAGCAAACCAAAGTCCATCTCCTGAGCCACCTCCTAATCCCAATGCAACATTGTTGCAGGCTTACCAGAACTTGGGAGGACTTACTGTAGATCGTATACCTCCTATGATGTAGCATAATGAGCATCAGAATGTAGAAGGACATGGGTCCTCTACCAAGGAACAAAGTAGGAGCCCACCTCCTAGGTTTGGAGAGAATCAACTTGAGCAAGAGGTAGGGTCCATTAGAGGGCCAGAAGTTATTCTGAGGATGGAGGTTTAGAGATATGATAAAGAACTAGACATTGGGAGTCAAATCATAGAGTTGATGAGATTTAGGCCACCTCTATTCATAGGAGAGGTAGATGGGCCAGTGTAGAGGCTTGGATTTTAAGTCTTGAGAGGTGTTTCTAGTTGCAAAACTTTGGTAGCAACCTCAGAGGAAGTTTTGCGATACTCCTTTTTAGAGACTAGGCATCCACTTGGTGGAGGCATGAGGAGTCCAAGGGACACGTAGACAATAATACCCTTTCTTGGGAAGCTTTCCTTGAGCTTTTCAAAGGGAAATACATCCCTGAGTAGTTCTGACAGTATTGTATTGATGACTTCCATGAACTCCGGTAGCGGGGTCTTATAGTAGCTCAATATGAGAGCAAGTTTCTTGATCTCCTACCTTATGTGGAATACATGGGGGACGAGAAGCTGGAGGTGAACAGGTTTATCAAAGGATTAAATCCTATGATTTTAGATAGGGTACACATGGTACCTTCAGGGAACTTGAGGTTCATAGTGGATAGGGCCTTAGTGGCTGAAGAGATAGTCAAAGGACCACATGATTATAGGGATAGGTCACAGAACCATAATTCCTCATCCTAGGCCTCTGGATATGAGAAACCCCCATGGAAGGGGAAGCAAAGGAACTCTATAGGGTCATTCAAGACCCCACAGTAGCAGAAGCCACAATAGTCTCAATAGAGCCAGCGACAAAGGCCACCTTAGGTACAACAGGGCTCTAAGCCCAAGCACTAGCAGTCATAGGGTCCTAAGAAGGACCAAAGACCTGAGGCACCTTACACTCCTCCAGCGTAGACTCAACAGTCTGCTAGGGGTGGTTATAGCGGGTCTTCTAGGACCACAGGGTCTCAATACTCTAGACCTCCTGGTATTCAGGTTCAGTCATGTGGGCCATGTTACACTTATGGTGCCATGGGGCGCATACCTAGAGAGTGCCCATATGGTGGTAGTCAGGATGCAGCGGTTTCAGAACTGACAGTTGGGGATAGGGAAAGTCCCACATGGTATTTGCAGTGATGGATAACTGCCAGGCAAAGCACTAAGCTACAATTATTGAGGCCTTGAGAAAGATCAGAGGTAGTGATGTTACTATTCTTTTTGATACATGAGCCACTGACTCCTTTGTTTCTCCATCAATTGTGGAGTGTTGCGGGCTAGTGGAAACTAGATAAGAGGTTATATGTGAAGTAGATTTAGCTTCAGGAGCTAGAGTTTCCATGACCTCGATGGTTAGATATTATCCTATCAAGATTGGTGTCATAACCACCACAACAGATCTCAGAGCCACCCCCCTAGGATCTTACAGTCTAGTTCTTAGAATGGATTGGCTAAGTGCCCACAGAGCCAAGCTAGATTATCGTAAGAAGAAGATCAAGTGTTTGGATGATGATGGTATAGATATAGTGATTACTATAATCCATAGGCATGTATCCCTTCGTGTAATTTTTTCTATGGAGCTTAAGTGATACATGTGGAAGGGGTGCCATTTGTATTCCATCATCATCAGCGATAGGGAAAAAGAGGCAGAGAAGGAAAATTCTCTTGATAACTTCCCCATTCTTCATGAATTTGTAGATGTGTTTCCATCAGAGTTTCCTGGTATGCCTCCTCATAGAGCGGTTGATTTTCACATAGATCTCGTACCTGGGGTAGAGCCAGTTTCCAGAGAACCTATTAGGATGACTACTAATGAGCTTAATGAGCTCAAGATACAGGTTAAGGAACTATTATAGAAGGGACACATTCATCCTAGTGTTTCCCCTTGGGGCACACCAGTTATCTTCGTGAAGAAGAAGGATGGATCACTTAGGTTGTGCATGGATTACTGCTAGTTGAAAAAAGTAACCATAAAGAATTGGTATCTGCTTCCTAGGATTGATGAATTGTTTGATTAGTTTTAGGGTGCCCAAGTATTCTCAAAGATAGATCTCAAATCGGGTTACCATCAGTTAAGGATCGTGGATAGTGATATTCACACGATCGCATTTCGCACTAGATATGGCCACTATGAGTTCATTGTTGTTCTATTCAGTCTTACGAATGCTCCAGCTATGTTCATGAGTCTTATGAACGGATTATTTCATACTTATCTTGACAATTTTTTAGTGGGTATGTGCAAGATCATGAGGGGCCAAACTATGCCCTTAAGTGGCAATGAAAAATCAGCAAATCAGGGTTAGTCAACGTGACGTAAAAATTTCAACTAGATACAACTTAATATAAAAAAGTTGTAAGAATAGAATCTGTAGAAAATTGAATGTAGTTTCTAAAACAGTAGGCCTTTTTTGAAAAAAAGTTAATATGATTGGTGAAAAGTATAGATTTCAATGCAATAGTATAAAATTTTTTGGAAAAAATAAGAAGTAGGTGTATGTCTGACCACCTTAATCATAATCAAATGATAATATTTTATTATAAGATTTTATATATAAGTTGTAGACTCATGCTCATATGCGATGAATATTTTTTTGTAATTTTTTTCTGCTACAATGTTTTCAGAAGAAAAAAATTCTCGTGTCTGACCACCTTAACTCATTGAAAACTTTACAAAATTCAAAAAAAAAGTTTCCCTTATAGTAGGTGAAGCATAGAATGTGACGCATTTTTCAGATTTCAAAAATGTTATACCATCTGAAAGTTATAGCCATTTTTCAATCAATATATAAATCAACACTTTAGAGATAACTCAATTAGAAAATAACTAATAATTACTTACCGAATTCAAAATTTGACAGCAATTATATTGATAGAAAGCTGATAATCTCCTTAAGATACCCTTTTTGTTTCATCAAATTTGGGTAAAAAAAAGTCATCAGCTACATGGTCGAAGTCTGAAACTCAGAAAAAAGGGAAAAAACATGTTTTTGCGACATTTGTATAGTTGACCATGTAGGTTTGGTGCACAAAGCAATACTGAGCCTAATCGGGTACCCGAAAATGTCAGCAGAATTTTGATTTTAAATTTTCCCTCCTCTTTCTCCCTCTTATTTTTCCAACCCCTTTCTCCCTCCCATTTCTCCATCCTTCATATGATATATTATATATCAAAAAATATATATTAGATTATATATTATATATATTAAATATTATATAATATCTATTATATATTAAATATTATATAATATACATTTTTCATTAAATATTATATAATATATACTAATATTAAATGTTACATTATATATCATATATTATATATTATTTTATATGTATTATATATTAATATGTATTTTACAATATGTCACATAATATCTTCATATTTAAATTGTATGTAATATACATTTTATATTATAATATAAATATATATATATATAGTAAAAAATATATATTCAATATGATATGTATTATATGTTGGTACTCCTAAATTTGGAACAAATTTAGAGTGACCATTTGAAGTTTTTCAGTTAAGCAAAGTGAGTACCGTTGAAAATTTGTGTAGGAAGGCTCAGTTGGAGTGATTGAAAAGGATGCCCGGATGATTTTCATAAGGTAAAAATTTGGAGGAGGATTTAATGCCTTCCATTTGATGTATGCAGCGGGTCCCAGCTCCTGATTTCCAATTCTGACATGTTTAGGGAGTAGTCATTTTGAGGGGGTCACCTAATTCTGCATCTTTGCTAAGTTCCATTTTACTGTCCTGAGCCTACTTTGCTTCTAAGTATCTTACACCCTGTTGAATTTCATAGTTCTCCACTTTGGGGATGTGTTCCATGCATATCAGAGAACTTATGTTTTAAACCTCAGGTCATTCCAGATCCGTTTGATAAGTTTTCATACTTCCAAAAGTTGCTTGCTCATAACTGTTTGCATTTTTGTTCTGCCTAGAAATCTGAATAGCCCAGTTTGACATGTTATAACTTTTGACCAGTTTATCCAATTGATAAAATTCCTTTTGTACTATGTTCCAGTGGTCACACACTCCATATTTTCCAGTCTGCAGATCTTTATGAAATCAGATGACAAGTTTTCAAGAACCATTCTGATAGTGATTAATTCTGATTTCCTGTGTATTCAAGTACAGAATTGGTAAGTAGCCCACTTTGAGGTCTTCAAAATCTATACCTGGGTTAACATTTTGGATAATTGAGTTTTTCCTTGTATTGAAAACATAGGAATGTACCTACCTGGAGATTTATAGACTCCTACCAATCCATTTGTCCACTTTTCCAGAGCCTTTCCGTTTCCAATTTATTAAAGTTTCACTGAAAATCCAGATTTTAGAATTAAATGGCATACTTTGTGCTTTCCATATTTGCACTCGGTTCGAGATCAGACATATTTGAAGGATGACCTGCATTATAGACCTAGGAATGAACTCCTTTGAAGATTCCCAAGCCTTGACCAATCCGGTTAATCATTTTCTTTGCTGATTCCGAACCCAATTTCTGCATATTTATTGTGTTTTAGTTCAGAAAAGTGTTGAGGTGACATATTTGCGGATTGGTATCAATTCAGTGGTTTCTTTTCAGAAAAGGACAACTGAGGGGTCATATTCTACATATGACATTCAATCAGGCTCCAAGGGTTGAGTTTCTGAAAGATCTTTTTGATGACCCTATGAGTTTGGTTTCAAAGGCAGTTTGTTTAGTTTGCAGTGCGGAAAAGATTTAAGTTTGCAAAATGGTCATTTTTAAGAAGTGATAACTTTCTGTTTGATAGAGTTTTTTAGGATCCGATTGTGGGACCATCTTCATTACATATGAATGTACTACCTAACTTGATGGTGAAGTTTCAGAATGTGATTTACTCATTTTGCAATGGTCGATCTTAAGGCGATTTATGTTGATTCAACATTTCACACTTGCATAGTATTCTGGAAATGCAAAGTTTCATCAGTTGCATATTGTGCCGGAGACTGAATCAGAGGGAGTCCTTTCATGTGCATAGTCATTATACATGAATGAGTTATTTTGCTGAGTGCCAGGATCAGGTTACTTGTTTTAGTGAATTTTTGAGGCCAGTTGTCGTAGTTGTGATCAAACTACATAAGTATCGAAATGATTATAAATGCCACCAGTTTGTTTTCAATTTTTGAAATTTAAGATGTAGGCAAGAGGCAATAGTACAGGAGGACTTTCAAATAATACAAGGTAACAATCAATGTCATCCATCCGGTTAGCCTCTACTCAACACTCTATCGGAAGGTCCACATATCAAAGTTATAGTTTAATGCCAGTTGCATTTTCATTCAGAGTTGTTTGCAACTACAATGTCAGAGGATCTTCTTAGGTTTCTTCTATTTTCCAAATGGATGAGCCCGCATTAAACAAAATGGAAACATTGACAAGTATATAAATCGGTTGAAAATCAAGCAAATGTCCATGTAATATGAGGATAGACATTTGAAATGTCAAAATGATGCATTTGAATTTGAAAGTGAAGTGCCTAGTACGAAGGAATTTCCACAAAAAAGACAAAGAAGTGTTCAATTAGTAAGATTTTAGCACCAAAGTTAAAATAATTGTGTTATTTAAGGAGATGCCTGTGCTTTCATAAGTAGAAATTGGCATAGATTATAAGAGGGGAAGTCTTTCTTTTGCAAGTAATTGGAGTCTCACACCAAGTAAACCAGCACAGGGGAGTTTTTTATGTTTTAAAACTATGCAAGTTGAGCACCTTCCAAACCTTGCGTTGACTTTTGTGGGAAGTGCTTTATGTTTCAGAAAATGTTAATGCAATGACAATTACAATGTGAAGTTAGCGCCATGTTTTGGGAGGCTGCGCTGATTTGCACATTGTAAAGTGTAAAAGAAGCTTGCCAATTCTTTCTCACCCAGGAATTTACATTGCCAAAGGAATGGAATCAGCAAACATATCCAAGGTGGAGCGTCAATGTTAAAACAAAGGAGTTGGGAGGACTGCAATCCCAGCAGATTGCGCAAGAAAAATGGCATGAATTGTTTGACAAGCTGTGTAGTATATTGAGGCTGCTGGCTGTCAACATTGAAATCTGCGCAGGATATCAAAGCATTTTGAAATTTTAAATCTGGAAACCCAGTAAACATACAAACCTACGCAGAGCATAACCAAAGGAGAGTGTTTTGAATTTTCATTTAATAGCTTGCAAATAACATAGCCAGTAGTCTGCGTAACATTTGGTGGAGGCAGGTTGGGGATTTTAAAAAAAATGTTCATTTGAAAACTACTTTGCAACCCAGCATTTGTCACTGTTTGCGCAATCTATGAAGAGAGTTTGCTCAGAGAAATACATGGGGGAAACAAGAAGAGTATGCGCAGACAAAAATGGGAGTGTGCAGACTTTGAAATGTTCAGCCCAGCATTGCATTACAAAATACATTCACAGTAGGCTGCGATAGCTTATGAGAAGAGGTTTTGAGTTTTTTGAAAGTTTCCAAGTTGATTTTGCAGATGTTCCTCCATAGGAACGGGCGCCTTGGCTTGTAAAATGATCTCATGGTCTTCGTTTGCAGAGATTCAAAGACATTAAAGAGTAGCACTCAGTGTAAAGTCCCAGAAAATAAAAACAGTGAATGCATATTATCCCAAATGGTCTCTGCAAAGGACTTTTTTGATATTTATATGCAAAAACACTAACATCCAAGGTAAATAAGAAGCCCAGAGTCTCTTGGTGAGCTCCTAGGGGCTGGAGGTCAACTTGCATGAGCTATACCCAGTATTTTGAAGTAAAATCCGAAAATGGCTTTAAACTGTGAAATGATTTAATCCCACATTCATGCCTCAAGAGCATTTCGAAATACATATAAGCAAAGACACAAACATATGAGTTTGAAGTTGAAGAGGAGGCTATCCACACGCGTGCCTTCATCTGAGTGCCTCAGTTTCCATGCCCGAAAATGAAGGAGATGAAATTTTGATGAAAATGGACAGAAGCTGTTGGTCGCGATGTCGCGAGATGTGCTTGGTCGCCCAGTCGCCGAAGGCTCCGGTCGCCCAGTCGGGAGAGAAATTGCAGGTAACCGCCAGAGTTTTGAGACTTGGCGACTGACCGCTAGCGGTTAGTCGCACAGTCGCCAGACATCAAAGTTGACCGCCGAGACTTGGCGACTAACCGCGAAGTAGCCAGACGCCGGAGATAGCTGTCATGACATGGAGATTGCTGCTGGTTGTGAGGTCACTAGATGAGGACAAGCCACCGGATGCCAGTCGCTAGGTCACCCAGGGTTGAAGGAAGAGTTAAAAAAGGCTCGCGACTTAGAGACTGAGATCATCGCATGGTCGCCGAATGTGACTAAGGTTAAAAAATGAGTTAAGCACAGTTTATAACAACCAATGTGAGCATGCCACATGTCAAAATCTGGTGATTTCTAGGCAAAATATGCAAATCTGAGATTTTCAGAGACTTTAAAATGTGCATAGTGTTAATTTTAACACGGAATTTAATACTTTTATTACAATATCCATATGATTATTCCCAGAGGTTTTTTAAAGACACTGAAAATCAGATTTGGACAGAATGAAGATCAGAGAATAAAATCAGATTTGCATAAAGGAAAATGAGATAAAATGCATAATATTTTAATTGCACAACTCAAATTCGAAAGAGCTTTCCAGAAGATTTTTGAAATCAGATTTTCAAAGAGAGATATGACTGGATTTCAGAGATATTTTGCAAATGGAATCAGATTGGATGGACTTTTTCAGTGGGAGAATGAAGGAGATTTGCAAAGGGATAATATCAGA
>MU224790.1:3877704-3903659 GCA_018584345.1 Thuja plicata
GACACATTAGAATGGTCAAGTGTGTTCTAAGGGGTCTTACGACCCCTTAGAACACACTTGAGTGTTCTAATGTGTTGAAAGGGGAAGTGGGGACTTCCTAAGGGTCCTAACATGTGATAAAGAATAATAGGACCCCTAAGAAGTCCCCATGACCCCTTTCGACACATTGGAATGCTCAAGTGTGTCCCAAGGGGTTGTAGGACCCCTTACGACACACTTGAGTGTTCTAATATGTTGAAAGGGGTCATAGGGACTTCCTAGGGGTTCTAATGAGTGATAAGGCATACTAGGACCCCTAGGAAGTCCCCATGACCCCTTTCAACACATTGAAATACTTAAGTGTGTCCCAAGGGGTCGTAGGAGCCCTTAGGACACACTTGAGTGTTCTAATGTGTCGAAAGGGGTCATGGGGATTTCCTACGGATCCTAACATGTGATAAGGCGTACTAGGACTGCTAGGAAGTCCTCATGACCCCTTTTGACACATTGGAATGCTCAAGTGTGTCCCAACGGGTCCTACAACCCCTTAATATATACTTGAGTGTTCTAATGTATTAAAAGGGGTCATGGGAACTTCCTAAGGGTTCTAACGCATGATAAGGAGTACTAGGACCCCTAAGAAGTCCACGGACCCCTTTCGACACATTGGAATGCTCAAGTGTGTTCCAAGGGGTCGTAGGACCCCTTAGGACACACTTGAGTGTTCTAATGTGTTGAAAGGGGTCATGGGGACTTACTAGGGGTCCTAATACGTGATAAGGCATACTAGGTTCGCTAGGAAGTCTCCATGACCCCTTTTGACACATTAGAATGCTCAAGTGTGTCCTAAGGGGTCCTACGGCCCCTTAAGACACACTTGAGTGTTATAATATGTGGAAAGGGGTTATGGGGACTTCCTAGGTGTCCTAACACATGATAAGGTGTAGTAGGACCCCTAGGAAGGACACACTTGAGTGTTCTAATGTGTCAAAAGGGGTCATGGGGACTTCCTAGGTGTCCTAATGCATGAAAGGCATACTAGGACCCCTAGGAAGTCCCCATGACCCCTTTTGACACATTGGAATGCTTAAGTGTGTTCTAAGGGGTCGTACAACCCATTGGGACACACTTAAGTGTTCTAATGTGTTGAAAGGGGTCATGGGGACTTCCTAGGAGTCCTAACATGTGATAAGGCATACTAGGACCCCTAGGAAGTCCACATGACCCCTTTCGACACATTGGAATGCTCAAGTGTGTCCTAACGGGTCGTACAACCCCTTGGGACACACTTGAGTGTTCTAATGTGTTGAAAGGGGTCATGGGGACTTCCTAGGGGTCCTAACACATGATAAGGCATACTAGGACCCCTAGGAAGTCCCCCTGATCCCTTTCGACACATTGTAATGTTCAAGTGTGTCCTAATGGGTCCTACGACCCCTTAGGACACACTTTACTATTCTAATGTGTCGAAATGGGTCATGGGGACTTTCTAGGGGTCCTAACATATGATAAGGCGTACTAGGACCCCTAGGAAGTCCTCATGACCCCTTTCGACATACAATTTAAATATTATGATCTATGAAATTTATATATTAATATATATAAGATATTATAATATAAAATATTATAATATATAATATATATTAATATATAATTATATATATAATACGTATTAAAAAATATATAAAATATTTACATAATACCCCTTAAACGTTATATATATATATAATATTTATATATAATGTACATATAAATATAATATAAACATTATATAATTATATACAATACATATTAATATATAAAAAATATATTAATATAAAATATATATTAATATATAATTATATATATATTAGATATTTAAATATATATAAAATATTATATAATACAACTTAAACTTTATATATATAAAATATTGATATTATACAATTTAAATATTTATATAATACCCCTTTAAACCTCTTTTTATATCTAAACGTTCATTTTTTTCATTTACTCCGGCCATTTTTTAGGGTACCTGATTATGGACTAATGTAACTTTTACCAAAATATTCCCTGCCCCCATAGACCAGAGAATCACGCAATTTCTGACTTTTTTCACGGGTTTGAAATGTGTTGTAGAAAAAAAAGTGATTTAGGGCCCATTTTTTGAAAGTTAGTTAATTTAAGTTGTTTTTGTCAACTTGTGGTCTCACCATGGGAAGTAGTAGTCGCCGAAAGTATAAACGGAAGAGGAAGGTGACAGATGAAGAAATTCAAGCATATAGGAAAAAAGATAGAGAAAATCACTGAAGAAAGAGAGAGGTATGTTAAACATTAATCAAGGTGACCCTATAAATGTAGTTGCAAGTGAAGAGGAAGTTGAATTTGAAAATAATATGGAAATTAATTTTGTGAATAACAATGTATGGAGTGAAGATGAAAATGTAGAGATGGAGAATGAAAATGTAGAGTTGGTTAATGAAAACGTAGACTTTTGGAATGAAAATGAATGGAATGAAGATGAAAATGTATAGATGGAGATTGAAAATATAGACTTGGGGAATGAAAATGTTGCACAAGAACCACATGAACGTTACACATCTCCAAATTATATGCAAAATGAAGTCCCTTGCAATAAAGATAATCAATCTTCAAATTTGGGGCTTTCAAGAACACCTAAATGGTTAATTGAAATTGAGGAGAACATTATGAATAATTGGGAAGGAAAGAGATCACATAGAACCGTTAGGTTGTGGGCTTCAAGACTTTATGATCAATTTTTTGGAAACAAGACATTGGTTGAGCAATGTCAAATTTTTGTGCAGTTGTTAAAGATGCAAAAGATGAGACTCGTGCTTGTGAAATTGAAGATTCATGTGAACAATAAAATGGAGAGAAATGTCATTGTTGTGAAGAACCTTTTCAATTCTCTCAATAGCATTGGGAAGACCACCAGAAAAAAAGACAAGACAATTGCTCGGAGGGTTGAGAAAGGCTCGTTTGATGAGACAAACTTGTGTTGACTTCAATATAGACCGTAAAACTTTGGATAGAGAAGTTGAAAGAAGAGAAAGACTTGAAGATCCACTTCAAATTGATACATGGGCTTATGGTGGGAGACTTCCACATTTTGATAAGAAGCTAATAGATGTTGTCAAGGATGAAATTCAACAATTTTGGCATTCTAACTCAAGAATGTTACCAAATGTGAAGGATGTCTTGAAGTTGAGAGTTGGCAATCGAGACCGCACTCCACATCCTAAACATTATGTGGAGGTAAGTCAAATAATGTTGTATAAAAATTTTTGTGAGACACATCCAACATTGAAAATTTCACAAAGGTCTTTTGAATCCGTGAAGCCATTTTATTGTGTACCCCTTAAGATTCTAAATACATTTTGTTGCAAATATCATGTTGAGTTTTTGATGCATCATGAACTACTACAGTCCATTCGTTCTAATTTGCATACTAATGAAATGCTAGAGGAATGTGGTGCAAGTGGTCTTCCCAAATCATCAAGAGACTTGATAGATCAATTTTTATGTCGTAGAGATGATGGTTGTTTATTTTATTAAAAAGATTTCTTAAATGGAAAGTGGTCAGAATGTGGTGGCTTGTCCAAGTTTAGGACATGTTTTCATGAGGGTTTGGAACATGATTTTGGAAAGAAAATCGTCCAAAAAAAGGTATATGAAATAGTGAAATATACATTAAAGAGTGGAGGTGAAGGCTCTAGATGTGAATTTTTTGCAAAAGAATACAATGTTGCTGATTTTATTTCAGATTTCATGACAAATCTTTTTTACAAGTATGCAAGGCATAGTCACAGGTCTCAGTGGTTGGGTCAACAATTTAGGACATGTAAGGAAACTTTCCCCATTGGAACTATTATATCCACTGTAGACTTTGTGGAGAACTATACATTGCAGCCCCAAAATGAGACTCAAGCTCAATATTACAATTCCATTCAGGTTTCTATTTGTGTACACATCACATATAGACATTCCCCTGATAGCACAAAAGATGAGCGTAAGATAATCAGAGAGCACAATTTTTATATGAGCGATGATAGGTCTCACTCTCATGAGTTTTTTCAACATTGTTTCCAGAACTATTTTGAATTCTTGCAAGAAAATGGTATTGTTATGGATAGGTATCTCATTTGGTCAGATAATTGCACCAGTAAATTTAAGAATACCATTATTTTTTATTGGTTGCGTAGAATGCATGTGGAGAGAGGTGTACCTCATATTTGGAGTTTTTTTGAGTTAGGGAATGGGAAAGGGGAGCATGATGGAGAAGGTGCGTGTGTGAAGAGAGATCTAGTTAAGGAGAAATTGAGGATTTCAGGTGTTGTACTTCTTGATGCTCATTCTATTATTGATTGGTGTACTTTGGCATTGTCATAGGGGGGACTCTTGATTCTACAGTGCATAGATTCTTTTGGTTGGTTGAGGAGGGAACTATAAGAGATAGATTTGATTGTCAAACAGTGAAAGACTCTTCAAAAATGCATTCATTCCAAATCTCCAATAGTAGTACATGGACCATTTGGACATGAGAGTTGGCTTGTATTCCTCATGTGTTTTTAGTATGATTGGGATCATTGTGAGTCAAGTGAGTGGGTGGATACATGGGTTCCACAGTATCTAACTCCTTTATCTTTGACACTCTCTATAAGAAATGATGATATGTACACTTCAATTGAGTATGACTATATTTTAGATCTTGTGCAGCCAAGAGATGTTTTTGCATTAGTTGCACCACAGGGGAATGATGAGAGGTCAGATTATTGGTTAGCACATTGTGTATGAGTTAAATAGAAGCTTGTACAACCGATGACAATTGGTGATGGGTTCACATATCCTATTGGTTTAGTTGTTGTTGTGGGAACATGGTTGTGAACATACATGATTAGAAAGAATGGAATTCTTGCATTTTGAAGACTATGAGAAGCACAAAACTATTCTCATGTATTCACACCTTGTTATAGCAACAAATGTCAAGTTGTCAAAGCATCAAGGAAGACCAAAGACAAAATAAATTTGGACTATTAGTACTACTGATCATGAAGCACTATTGGAGACCCTGAAGCAAAGAGATGACCCTTCAGGAACACTTGACTAGGTAATAAGTTAACTCAGTGCAAACTTTTCTAAGTTCATTAAGCTTAAATTCAATACATTAATTTCACCTTTCTTAGATTCTATTTTGAGTCAATAAACTTGGTTTTGTATGTGGATTGTAACTTGTGCAAGAGCACCTATGAAAACACCTAGGGTCACCATGGATCCAATAAGAGATAGAAGGACAAAAGTGATGACAAATAACTGTCTGGATGTTTAAAGATGTTAATTTGATTACTGAAATGCAGAAAGATAAAGCAAGACATTAAATCAGTTAATGGATTGTATTGTCATTGATGTAAACTTGATATAATCTAATCGATTATAATAAAAGTGTCAAAGGCTTCAGAGAATCAAAGAGATAAATATTATGCTTTCAGTAATGCATAAAAGACAAGCATTCACTATGTGACTTCAAACATCGATGGCTAGTGGAACCTGAAGGACAGAGATCACCGAAAGTCAACTCACAGTGATGCCCGAGAAAGGAAACTGATGAGCATTACCGACGAGTAGAATCAAAAGCATAACCGATGGCCAAAATCATAGTGTAAACCAATGGAGAAGCCCAAGGAAAATTGGAGTGATGACCAAAGATATCAAAGAGTTAAAAAACCAAAATTAACTTGAGTTCAGAAATGACAAAATATCTAGCTGGCAGAGCTAAAAATGGACTTAACTAGTAGTTATCTTTGTTTTCATCGACAAGATAAAGCTAGAGATAAGTGAAGGATTTAAATTTGTTTTGTCTAGTTGGCAAGAACATCTCTGTGAGATAAACAAGAGTTTTTCTTTAAATTTGATTAGCTAAGATTGTGGATCACGCCAAGATCAAGAAAATCAAGAGCCTAACAACTGTGATATCATGTCTATAAAGAGACAACTTAATTCGTTTCAAATTAATGGGATTGAATAAAAAATAGGATTCTAAAGAGAAACTGATGAAGAGAAACTTCATATAGTCCTGATCAATCAAGCTGAGTAAAGAGATAAAGTTTTCTGTGGACACCGAGCAACATCGCATAACATCACCGAGAAGAGATAAAGTGGAGAAAAGGTATTAAAAGGGATATATGGATCAGATTAGTTTTATGAGCTTACAATAGATCTAAAAATCTGCAAGTATAAGTTGTATATGTGAATAGATCATACTATTTCAGTTTAACCATTTATTCAAAAAGTCTCTTAGCCAAGCAGGATTTAAAGATCCTTTCTATATTGAGATACATCCCAAGGAGTATCAAAAATTTTGATCATGAAGATAGCATGAGATGCCAGATACCTATTGACAGGCCAAGAGAATGTTTGGTTAAGGAAGGTAGCATAGAGATGCCTGATATCAAGTAACAGACTAAACTTTTAAATCCTCTAACAAGGTCACACCTAACAGTGTGTTTGTAACCTTTAACAGGGTTGGCTCTTCACCAAGCTCATTTCAGAAGAGTCAAAATTTTGGGTTACCGGTCCCAAGTGGTTTTTCCCCTTAAAATGATTTCCACGTTAAAAATCCATGTGTCAATGTGTTTATGAGTCATTACTTTAGTGTTTTGCATTACACATAGATAATCTAGATTGATCGGTATACTCTAAGTAATTTATTGTATTTTGGTAAATTAACAAACTGTTATTCGGTAAACATACAGAATAAAGTTTAACAAAGCATTCTAAGCAGTAGTAATTTGATAAGTATATTTGAAGGCATTCATCTTATACGACTGAAGATAAATAGAGGCTTAATATTGTGGTACTAATTTTTTGGGTTAATTAATTGGAATATTTTTTAGGCCACTGATTCACCCCCCCCTCTTAGTTATTAATAACAATTGGTATCAGAGCTTGTGTGCTTAGAAAGGGAGTTTAACAGCTCAAGAAAAAGATCACAAGATGGACATACGAGATGTACCTAGGTTGAATAAGGACAAATTTTCATCATGGAAAAGCATAATAAGACTCTACCTATTAGGCATTGGAAATGATGTTACTCAATACCTTGATACTGAATATGTGTTGCCTACAGGACCTCACACTCTTGAGCAATTAAGAGTAAAGCATGAGCATAATTGCATGATGATATAAATTTCTTCATCACTCTCCAATGTTGAGTTTGAAGATGTCAAAACCTACACCTCTGCAAATAAAATGTGGGATAAGTTGAAGCTGGTACATGGAGGAGATGCTAATGTACTAAGAGCCAAGGTAGAAAGTGTAAGAGGGAGGTTTGATGAACTAAGGATGAAAGAAGGAGAAAATATCACTCTGTATAGTTGTGGAATCAAAGAGGTAGTCAATGCTATCTGAGGAGTTGGAGGTGTACTTGAAGAGGAGACAATGGTAAGTAAAATCTTAAGAACCTTACTGCCTATATATGCTATTAGAGTTTCTGCTATTCAAGAAATGAGAGCAGTTGCAAACAATACAGTTACTCTAGATAGTCTGATTGGTATACTAATTTCATTTGAGGTGAACAACTTTGATAATAGTGCATTACCATCTATAGAATCTACATTCAAATCTTCTTTAAAGATAAGTAACTCAAGTCATAGACATGCTACTAGAAATGATAGTGAAAGTGATAATGAGGATCAAGGACTTCATAAGATTGAAGTACTAATGGCAAGAAGATTGCAGAGAGGCAAAGGTAGATACAAAGGTAAATTACCACTTGTCTATTTCAATTGTAAAGAGGTTGGACACTTTGCTGCAAGATGTCCAAACAAAAGAAAAGATGACAGAGGTAATGACAGATCATATGAGAAGAAGTTTGATAGAGGTGATAACAGAGATTACCGAAGCAACTGCCAATTTGACAAAAGAGATACTCGAGACTACAAGGACAAAGGGAAGAAAGCTTGTTACCTAGTTGAGAAAAGAGCTGATGACACCGGCACCGAATCAGAAGAAGACATTGAGATGGTATTTGTAGCCACGAAGGATGATTCAGAAGAAGAAGAAGAAGAAAGGTATTTAGAAACTGCACTCATATCTAAAATTAGTAAGAATGATGTCTAGATCATAGATAGTGGCTGCACTCACTACATGACCAGTGATAAAAAAAATTTTGAGACTTTTGAATACTATAATGGTTTTTTAGTAAGAATGGGAAATGATACACCTTGTCCAGTTGAAGATAAAGGAACTATAATGTTGAATAACCTGATCAAATGTGAAAATGCTTATTGGGTAAAAGGATTGAATTAGAATTTGTTAAGTATTTTACAGATGAATAATACAGGTCACCAAGTGGCATTTGAAAATAAGAAGGCAAAGATCTTCAATGAATTAGGAAGGTTGATTGGAACCGGTGAGTAGACAAAAGGTAACCTTTTCTATCTTAATGACACTAACACCACTTTTTTAATGGCTAGAAATGAAGACATATGGTTGTGGCACAAAAGATTGTATCATGTGAATTTTAAATCATGATAAAGATAAGAAACAAAAGGAATGTCAGAGGCTTACCGAGCATGACTAAGCCTGAGCATATCATGTGCAAGAATTGTCAAAAAAGTAAGATGACAAAGTCTAGTTTCAAGAGTAAAACCCATACATCTAATGCAATTCTAGAATTAGTCCATACAGATCTATGTAGACCCATGAGGACAAAGAGCTTCTATGGAGATAGGTATTTTATTCTCTTTGTTGATGATTATTCTAGAATGATTAGAGTCATGTTCTTAAAAGATAAATCAGAAGCATTCAAGATGTTTAAATGGTATAAAGATATGGTAGGAAAAAAAAGTGGAAATAAATTGAAATGCTTAAGGTCAGATAGAGGAGGGGAATTTACTTCAAATGAATTCACTAACTATTACAATGAGCATGGAATTAAAAGATAGGTTTCGGAGGGAAGTTGTCAGTACTGCTGTCTACACATTAAATAGAGTACAATTGAAGAAGGACACAAAGAAGACACCCTATGAGCTTTGGTATGGTCATACACCCAATGTAAGATACTTCAGAATATTCGGTAGTCAATGTTATATTTTGAAGGATGAAAGAAATGGAAAACTTGACTCCAAAAGTGATGAAGGTATATTTCTAGTGTACTCAACCAAAAGCAAGGCTTATAAATGTCTTAACAAGTCATCTAAAAAAATAATTGAAAGTGAAAATTTGTGAAAATAGATGAATTTGCAAAAAAGAATGATAAGGAAAGCATAAAAGAGCCAGAGTAATACAATAGGTTTGTTTATATAAAACCTGAAACTCTACCTGAGAAATAGTGTATCACTCTTGAGCAACAGAAAATTACACTCGAGCATCAGCCTGCAATTACCAAAAATCAAGAAAATCCTCAAGATGATGTTCCGAACAATGAAGATCAGAATGAAGGTCAAGAAGATGATCAGAATGATGAACAAAGGGATGAACCAAAACTTTCCAAGTATGTCAGAAGACATCATCCATAGAATCAAATCATAGGAGACAAGAAGGCTGGAATGAGAACAAGAAGTAAGTCACTGAACACTAGATGTTTACTTTGTGATTTTGAGCCTAAATTTGTTAATACTGCACTTGAGAAAGAAGAATGGGTCAGTGCTATGAATGAAGAAATAGAACAGATTGAGAAGAACAATACATGGACACTAGTACCAAGACCAAATGACAAGAATGTGATTGGTACCAAATGGATATTCAGAAACAAGCTGAATGAGAATGGAGAAGTCACAAGAAACAAAGCAAGGTTAGTATGCAAGGGATATGCACAAGAAGAAGGTATTGATTATGGAGAAACCTTTGCACCCATTGCTAGACTAGAAGGAGTTAGAATTTTACTTTCTTATGCTGCATTCAAAGGATTCAAGGTATACCATATGGATGTCAAGTCTGCATTCCTAAATGGAATACTGGAAGAAGAGGTATACATTGAAAAACCAGAAGGGTTTGTTGATCCAGACAAGAGAAACATGGTATGTAGACTACATAAATCCTTGTATGGATTGAAACAAGCACCTAGAGCCTGTTATGAAAGAATTCACTCCTATCTCATTAGCATAAAATTTGTTAGAACAAGTGAAAATAGAAATTTGTACTTAAAAGAAGATACCGATGGTAATATTCTGATTGCTAAGATTTTTGTTGATGATATCATTTTTGGGGGGAATGAATTGTTATGCAAATCCTTTTCTAATTAAATGAGCAAGGAATTTGAAATGTCTATTTTTGGGGAGATCAAATTCTTTCTTGGTCTACAGATTCTTCAACAAGATGCAGGTATACATATCACTCAGTCCAAATACATCAAGGAAGTGCTAAAGATATTCAAGATGGAAGATTCCAAACCAGTTGGAACACCTATGGCTACCAGATGTAAGCTGACAAAAGAAGACAAATCAAATGAGGTAAATCAAACCTTATATAGATCAATGATTGTCAAACTAATGTATGTTGTTCATACCAGACCAAATATAGCACATGCAGTTGGAATAGTTGCAAGATTCTCTGCTAATCCCAAAGAATCACATATGACTGCTATCAAGAGAATGATGAGATATTTCAAGAACAATGAGGACTATGGCATATGGTATATAAGAGAAGGAAAATTTGAGCTACAAGTCTATACAGATGCTGATTGGGCTGGAAACATTGATGACTGAAAGAGCACAACTGGAGGACAATTCTTCATGGGTGACATACTTGTCAACAAGAAGAAATGATGCATCTCTCAGTCTACTGCAAAAGCAGAGTATGTGGTTGCTGCTGAAAATTGCTCCAATATTACATGGATCAAATAGTTGTTGGAAGGTATGAATATGAAGATTCTTGAACCAGTAATTATCTACTATGATAATACCAGTGCAATTAAAATTTCTAAGAACCCAGCCATGCATGCTAAGACTAAGCATGTTGCTATCAAGTATCACTATCTGAGAGAAGAAGTACAAGAAAAGGAGGTGATATTGGAATATGTTCAATCAAAGGAACAATTAGCTGATATATTCACCAAGCCATTACCAAAGGATACATTTGAGCACATGAGACAAAGACTAGGGGTCCAACCCTTGTCTATCGGTCAGTAAACTGACTAGGAGGATGCATCAACCTACACACAATCTTAAGATCATTCAAGTTGATGTAGACATTGAGATGAATAAAAAAATATACATTTGTATACAACAAGGTACAAGTATGCACCAAATACCAGAGACATTATATTATTGATGGATAAGGAAATTCAAGGAATATATTATATAAAGGGATGGAACATGATATAGATGAATTCTTTTGTTTGGCATTGTTTTCAAAGGGAGAGATTATTTCATTATCATCAAGGAGATATTTGGGAGAGATTATCTTAGTGATCATAAAATATTATATCATTAACCATGAAGTGAAGTTCCTGAGAATCAGAAGGAAGAGTTAATCAATATTCAAAGGGAGAGAGTTCATACAAAGAGAAAGATTTCTATCAAAGGAAAAAGAGATTATCAAGAAGAGGAATAGTCAAGGTAGAGCACCTATTAGAACAAATAAATTAGATGCTACATCTATCCAGTGAAGAGATTGAAGATTGAAGACAATCATTCTGCAAGAAACAAATCAAAGCTATTTGAGCTTACCGAAAGCCAAAAATTTGTAATAGTTATAATAGGAAAGCTTGATGAAACTTTTATATTTCATATTGCATTAGTAATAGTATAGTATGATAATGTAGTATGTTACCATCAATGCCAAAGGGAGAGATTGATGACATATAACTGTTTGAATGTTTGAAGATGTTAATTTGATCACCAAAATGCAGAAAGATAATGCAAGACATGAAATCAGTTAATGGATTGTATTTTCATTAATGTCAACTTGATATAATCTAATAAGTTATAATCAAAGTGTCAAAGACTCTAGAGAATTAGAGAGATAAAGATTATGCTTTCATTAATGCATAAAATATAAGCATTCACTATGTGACTTCAAACACCGACGGCTAGTGGAACCTGATGGACAAAGATCACCAAAAGTCAAGTCACAACGATTCCCGAGAAAGAACATCGAAAAGCATAATCACAAGCATAAGAAATGTCCATAATCATAGTGTAAACTGATGGAGAAGCCCGAGGAAAACTAGAGTGATTCCTGAAGATATTAAAGAGTTAAAACACTGAAATTAACTTGAGTTCAAAAATGACAAAATATCTAGCTGGCAGAGCTAAAAATGGACTTAACTGGTAGTTATCTTTGTTTTCATCAAAAAGATAAAGCCAGAGATAAGTAAAGGATTTAAAGCTATTTTTTCCATTTGGCAAGAAGATCTCGACGAGATAAAACATGAGTTTTACTTTAACTTTGATTGGCTAAGATTGCAGATCATGCCAAGATCAAGAAAATCAAGAACCTAACAATGATGATATCATGTCTATAAAGAGACAACTTAATGTGTTTTGAATTAAGGGGATTGAATGAAAAAGAGAATGCTGAAGAGAAAATGATGAAGAGAAACTTCATACAGTCCTAATCAATCAAACTGAGGAAAGAGCTAAATTTTTCTATAGATACTGAGCAACAACTCATAGCATCACCAAGCAGAACTAAAGTGGAGAAAAGGTATTAAAAGGGATATATTGATCATAGTAGTTTTATGAGCTTACAATAGATCTAAAAATATGCAAGTGTAAGTTATATATGTGAACAAATCATATTGTTCTATTTTAACCATTGATTCAGAAAGTCTCTTAACTGAGTAGGATTTAAAGATCCTTTCTATATTGAGATACATCCCAAGGAGTATCAAAAATCTTGATCATGAAGTTAGAATGAGATGCCTAATACCTATTGACAAGCCAAGAGAGTGTTTGATTAAGAAAGGTATCATAGAGATGTCTGATATCAAGTGACATACTAAAGTTTTAAATCCTCTAACAAGGTCACACCTAACACTGTGTTTGTAACCTTTAACAGGGTTGGCTCTTCACCGAGCTCACTTCAGAAGAGTGAAAATTTTGGGTTACCAGTCCCAAGTGGTTTTTCCTCTTAACAGGGTTTCCACATTAAAAATCCATGTGTCAATGTGTTTATGAGTCATTACTTTAGTGTTTTGCATTACACATAGATAATCTGGATTGATCGGTATACTCTAAGTAATTTACTATTTTTGGTAAATTAACAGATTGCTATTCGGTAAGCATAGAGAATAAATTTTAACAAAGCATTCCGAGCAGTAGTAATTTGATAATTATATTTGAAGGCATTCATCTTATAGGACTGAAGATAACTAGAGGCTTAATATTGTGGTACTAAGTTTTTGGGTTGATTAATTGGAATATTTTTGAGGCCACTGATTCACCCCCATCTCAGTTATTACTAACAAAAAGAATTCTTAATGGTTAATTAAGATCTTTTGAATCCTATAATGGCAATTTGTAACAATCAATTTGATTTAAAAGTTAAATTTCCTAGAATTCTTGATAAGGACTTAGGACCAAAATCATGTATGGTCGGCCAATAGTGCCAACAAGGGATCTAAGTATAGATTTTCTCAGAAATAGCCAATGAAAAATCATAATTTTTTATTATTTACTTATGTAATTTTCATGGTTTGAATTCTTACATGTTTGATTGTTGTTTCTAATGATTTAAGGATATTATTTTTTATCATTTCAAACAATCTTTGATGCTTTGAAAGTTCATTTGAATCAGATGGATACATACATGATAGATGTGAATGATTCACTGTGTAGTGAGGGTCAGTTGAAAGTAGCTCTATAGTGTATCTTTCAAACCATTAGTCCTAGCATTAAACTATCTGCTCCATCAACTTTGGTTGGCCGGGTAAACGCTAGAGAAAACTCCATTCTTCCCATGGAGTCACTGGAATGCTCACGACCATGCTTGACCCAAGTGACCCCAAGGTGCACTAAGCACAATTGGGCAACGATCTTCCAAGGCTCATATCGTAGACCTTGTGAGAGGTATCAACAAACTATCAGGGGCTACGAGATCATGTTGTTGAGGACTACAATAAGATCTCTTGATTTTGGGTGATTCAACTTCATTTGGCAAGGCAATCTCAGTCGATGCCAAAACTTGCATTGAGGGTCAGTTGAAAGTAGCTCCGTAGTCTATCTTTCAAACCGTTAGTGCTGGCATCAAACCATCTACTCCATTGGCTCTGTTTGGCCAGGTAAACACCATTAATAACCCCATTCTACCCACAGATTCACTGGAGCACTCACAACCATGCTCGACCAAAATGAACCCAAGATGCATTAAGCACGATTGGGCAGCGATATACCAAGGCTTGTATCTTAGACCTCGTGAGAGATATAGACAACCTGTCAAGGGCTACGAGATCATGTTTCTAAGTTCTAAAATAACCTCTCTCAATTTTGGGTGATTCAACTTTGTTTTCATTTGGAAAGGCATTCTTAGTCGATGCCAAAACTTGTAGTGAGGGTTAGTTGAAAGTAGCTCCATAGTGTATCTTTCAAACTGCCCATCTTGGCATTGAATCATCTGCTCCATCAGCTTTGGTTGTCTAGGTAAATTCTAGTGACAACCCCATCCCACCCACAGAGTCACTAGAAAGCTCATGACCACGCTCGACCCAAGTGTCCCCAAGGTGCACTAAGCATGATTGGGCAGCGATTTTCCAAGGCTCATATCTCGGACCTCATGAGAGGTATCAAAAAACTACTAGGGGCTATGAGATCATGTTTTCAAGGTCTACAATAACCTCTATCAATTTTGGGCAATCCAACTTTGTTTACATTTGGCAAGGCAATCTCAGTCAATGCCAAAACTTGCAGTGAGGGTCAGTTAAAAGTAGCTCCATAGTGTATCTTTCAAACCGTCAATACTGGCATCCAACCATATTCTCCATCAGCTCCAATTGACCGGGTAAACACCATTTGTTGGAAATATTTCTATAATGTAGACAATTGTTATTTTTTCATTGATGTCAAACTTTAACTAGTGAGACTATCGCTGTATGTTTGAGTACCTTATCCATTGATTGATGAAGATTTGAAAAGAATGGGATAACAACAAGACTAAGGAAATGGTTGAGTTATGAGTATAAACTAGGGTACTTGATCATTTGGCACTTTGGAAAAGTGATACATTGTTTATCTAGCACTGACAGTTCACTGGAAGGTCAATGTTGAGAAAAGAAAATTTGATGCCGAGAAAAGCGAAAGGTGATGCCGAGCAAAGCAAAGATGATGTTGAGCACCAGTGAAATGCTGAGGGAGATAGTGAAATGTCGAGCATCAGTATTTTTTTATTGATGAGATTTGAGATCTATGGCTAACATAATTGATTTTATTGGGATATGCATTATTAATTAAGATTGGTCCATATTCATTTAATTCATGGGAAACCATTATTAGTGCATGGATTCAATGGTTAATTAATGACTGTATTGGAGAAGTAAATTAAATGTAAAGATGGAAAGATCTGTTGGATTTGACCTAACCTAAGATCTATGATCTTGGTTAAGCGGAAAAAGATTTATCTGACCTAGATGTAGAGGTATAATATAACCTATTGTGGTTATTGTTAATATATCCAAGCGCAAGGAAAAGTGGAATGCAAAGTGTTGCATGGTTAATTGACTGATTGGAAAGACCTAAGTAGAGAAGGCTGAATAGAGAAGCAGAGAGAGATTGCTTGACAGATTTCCAAGCAAATTTGAATTTTGAGATGAGAATGGAGGCCACTCAGTGAATTAGAATTAGAGCTAAAACTGGATCTGGATTTGCAAATTAAGTTGTATGAATCAGATCACACCTGTTGATTACTTTCTAGCCATTGTAATAGTTCAAATCCTTTAACTAGGTTGACCTAACAGTCATTGTATAAATCCTTTGAACAAGGTGACATTTAGATTGGAATGTTTTAAGTCCTCTAACAAGGCCACTCCTAAAAGGGTGATTAATCCTTTAACTAGGTCACACTTGACAGTGTGTTTTGTAACCTTTAACAGGGTTGGCTCCTCACAGGGCATCACTTCAGAAGAGTGAAATTTTGGTAGCATGTTACTGGTGGTTTTTCCCATATTGGGTTTCCACATTAAATCATGGTGTCAAAATATGTGAATGTTATTGTTGTGTTTTACTGTTAAGTTTTTGCAAGCTTATTTCATTAGTACACTAAACTACACACCTTTATTGTTTATTGCTGCCGAGCAGATCTGAGTTGTTGAAATTGATTTAAAGTTTTATATGGGCACATCTAGACCTAAGGATAACTAATTCACCCCCCCTCTCATTTATTCTCAACTCATATTAACAATTGGTATCAGAGTTGTTTTCTCTTGAAAATTTTGAAGGTACTTGGAGATAAAGATCAAGATGTATAAAAGGGATGGACCAAAGATCAACAAGGAAAACTTTCCTGCATGGAAAAGTTTGATGAAACTTCATCTGGCTGGTATTGGTGATTCTACTAAACGACATATTGAAACACAATATGTAGCCCTTACTAGAGTTTTGAATGCTGCACAACTAAGAGAGAAGCATGAACATAATCAAGAAATGATGGAACTTGCATCATCTCTAAACTATCAAGAATTTGAGGACATCAAAGATTGTACAAATGCAAAGATGTGGGATGCCCTTACAACCATCTATGGAGGTGATATGAATGTACTAAGAGCCAAATCTGAAAGCTTGAGAGGTAATTTTGATTATTTGAAAATGTAAGAAGGAGAAAACATAGTGCAATGCTATGATAGGATAAAGGAAGTTGTAAATGCTATTAGAGGAGCTAAGGGAGTCATTGATGAAGATACTATCATGAGAAAAGTACTAAGAACACTTCTTCCTATTTATGCTATTAGAGTATCTGCAATTCAAGAACTGAGATGTACTCCTAATAATAATTTAACTCTGGAAAGTCTGGTAGGCAGACTTACTGCATTTGAGATGTCAAATTTTGATAACTATACTCCACAAGCTGTTGAGTCTGCATTCAAGTCATAGATGGTCATAAAAAAATCTAAGAAAGGAAAGAAATGTGTGAACAGTGATAGTGACACCTCAGATGATGATCTAGAAGAGCTTGAGGCAATTATGGAAAGAAGACTAGCAAGAGGAAAAGGAAAATTCAAAGGTAAACTTCCTATTATTTGTTTTTCTTGTAACAAAGTTGGTCATATTGCTGCTAGATGCCCTAACAAGAATGAGAGGGATGAAAGAAGGGAAAACAATTATAAGGACAGAAAGGATGACCAAGACTACATAAAGTACAAGGACTACAGAGACAAAGGTAATAAATCCTGCTATATAGCTGAAGAAGCTTCTGAAAGTGAATCTGACAAATCTAATGAAAATGATATAGAAGTAGTGTATGTAGCAATGAAAGATGATTCTGATGATGATGAGAAAACTACACTAATTTCTTATATGAGTAAAGGTGATCATTGGATTATTGATAGTGGTTGTTCACATCACATGACTGGTGATAAGGACAAATTTGAAACATTAGATCAATGCAAAGGTGGATATGTTAAATTTGGTAATGATACACCTTGTAGAGTCAAAGGGAAAGGATCAATTCAATTGACTAATAATATTAGATGTGATGATGTATACTGGGTTGATGATCTTAAGTATAACTTGTTGATTGTTTCACAGCTGAACACTTCTGGTTACAAAGTTGAATTCCATCATAGGAAAGCAAAGATCTATGATGCCAATGGAGAATTAGTTGGAGGCGATGATAAAATAAAAGGTGACTTGTTTTATCTGGATTTAGCTGAAGAGACATGCTTCCTTGCACAATATAATGACATTTGGATATGGCATAAGAGGCTATGTTATGCTAACTTTGATAACTTGATAAGCATAAGTAAATTGCAAAAGGTTAGAGGGCTGCCTAAGTTAAAGAAACCTAAGAATGCAATGTGTAAGAAACCTCAGTTGGGAAAGATGACTAAATCTAGTTTTAAAAGAAAAACTCATACTTCTGAGAATATTTTGGAATTATTTTAGACTGACCTTTGTGGACCTATTGGTGAGAAAAGCTACTGCAGAGACAAATATTTTATTCTATTTATAGATGAATACTCTAGAATGATGACTGTTATGTTTCTCAAAGAAAAATCTGATGCATTTCAATTATTTAAGTGGTACTTAGTAAAAGTTGAAAAGGAAATAGGTAAGAGCCTAAAATGTCTGAGATCTAACAGAGGAGGTGAGTTCATTTCTAATGAGTTTAATAGGTTTTGCAATGACCGAGGGATAAAAAGGCAAATTTCAGCACCTAGGACACCACCACACAATGGTATAGCTAAAAGGAGAAATTGATCCATCATGGACTGTGCTAGAACATTAATGATGGAGAAAAAAGTTGCACAGAAATATTGGAGAGAAGTTGTAAGTATAGTTGTTTATACCTTGAATAGAGTATAAGTCAAGAAAGGTACGAATTCTACACCTTATGAGATATGGTATGGATATGCACCTATTGTAAGTTATTTCAAAGTCTTTGGGAGAAAATGTTTTATACTGAAGGATAACAGAAATGGTAAACTTGATGCTAAAGGAGAAGAAGGCATATTTCTTGGATATTCTACTAAAAGTAAGGCATACAAATGTTTGAATTCTAACACTAACAAAATTGTGGAAAGTGCAAATGTTAGAATTGATGAATATGCAGAAAGAAATGAAGCTGAAAGCATGATTGAGTCTAAAAGTTACAGATCATTCACGTATCCTAAAGAAGAGGATTCTAATGAAAATGAAAATGAAGTTGCCAAGCAACAGTCTGCACCTGCCGAGACACAGAATGACATTGTCATGCAATAGGAAGTGATTGCCGAGCTATTTGATGGAGATGCCGAGTCATATTTTCACTCTGAACTGAACTTGAATGATCAAAATGAAGCTAAGAAAGAGCCTACTTTCGCAAAATATGTAAGAAGGCACCATAAACTTGATCAAATAATAGGAGCTAAGAATTCTGCAGTCATGACAAGAGGCAAATTAAGAGAAGACACATGTTTGTTGTGTGATTTTGAGCCTAATATAGTAAAAGATGCTTTGGACAATGAATACTGGATTCAAGCCAAGAATGAAGAGATAGACCAAATTGAAAAGAACAAGAGATGGACACTAGTACCTACAACTAAAAAGAAAAATGTAATTGGTACTAAGTGGGTATTCATAAAAAAGTTGAATGAACATGGAGAGGTCATAAGGAATAAAGAAAGATTGGTATGCAAGGCTTATGCATAAGAGGAAGGAATTGACTATGGAGAGACATTCACCCCAGTTGCAAGATTGGAGGGTGTGAGAACTCTACTTGCATATGCAACCTATAAAGGATTTCAAGTCTATCAAATGGATGTGAAGTCTACATTTCTAAATGGGATACTAGAAGAAGAAGTATATATTGAACAAGTTGATGGATTTGTTGACCCAAGTAAGAGGAACATGGTTTACAGACTGCACAAGGCGTTATATGGACTGAAGAAAGCATCAAGAGCATGGTATGAAAGATTGCACAATTATCTGATGAAGATTGGATTTGCAAGAACTAATGACAACAACAATCTATATTTGAAGACAGAGCAAGGTAAAGGAATTTTATTGGCTGGAATTTTTGTGGATGACATCATATTTAGTGGACAAGATACGATATGTAAGGCATTTTTAAAGGAGATGCAAACGGAATTTGAAATGTATATGTTTGGTGAGATAAAATTCTTTGTTGGACTACAAATATATCAAATGAAGAATGGTATTTATATTACACAATCAAAATATATCAAGGAGATACTGAAAAAATTTGGTATGGAAGACTCAAAACCAGTAAGTACACCTATGGCTACTGGATAGAAGTTGACAAAGAATGATGATACAAAAGAGGTAAATCAAACATTGTACAGATCAATGATTGGTAAATTGCAATATGTTGTACACAGTAGACCTAATATTGCATTAGTAGTTGGAATTGTTGCTAGATTTTATACTAATTGAAAAGAGACACATATTATGGCAGTAAAAAGAATTCTGAGATATTTGAAAGGTACAGAAGACTATGGCCTATATTACAAAAAGAATGACAAGTTTGAACTCAGAGTCTATACTGATTCTGACTCATCCAGTAATGTTGATGATAGAAAAAGCACCACAAGAGGAGAATTTATTTTGGGGAAAGATTAGTTTCCTAGACACGCAAGAAATAGAATTGCACCTCACAATCTACAGCTGAAGCCAAGTATGTGGCAACAATAGTTAACTGTTCAAACATTGTGTGGTTGAAGATACTATTGAAAGGTATGAAAGAGGAGATCACAAAACCAGTTGTCATATACTGTGATAACATGAGTGCCATTAATATTTCTAAAAATCCTGTAATGCACTCTAAGACAAAACATATAGCTATCAAGTATCATTACTTGAGGGAGCTAGTACAAAAGAAAGAAGTGAGATTGGAATATGTGAACACTAAGGAACAATTGACAGACAAATTTACAAAAGCATTACCCAATGATGCTCATGAGTATCTAAGAGGTAAATCAGTCATACACAAAGATGATAGGAACAACATGATACAAATATTATAACAGAAGAATCTGCATGATGAAGATGTCAACATCTTTGGCATTGTTGTCAAAGAGGGAGATTATTGCTAAAACAACAGGTAACAATAGATACAAGAGAGATATTACTGAAAGAGGGAGCTGAATAAGAAAACATCAATGTGATTATAGACGGGTGATACCACAATAGTGGGTTACACTTTTTTGCCTAAACGGACATTGAACTCTACATTTTGAGAAAAACTTTCACATTCGGATGCATATTTTCGTTAAACTGTTTGAAATCGGAAGACGAAGTAAACTAGAGTCTTTTAGGATTTTTTGTCTAGATTCTAAATTATATATATATATATTTTTGAATTGCTTTTAATGGTTTTTTTTTTCTCCCACTAAAACTGCTATGTTGCTGAAAACGTCTTTTTCAAAAAGGTACAATGACTTCGTAAAACATAACTTCTTTTTAAGATAGATATAAATGTGATTCTTTTGAATTTGGTTTTGTAACATCCATACGGAGGGCATGCAATTGGTTTGATGACATTATCATGATTATTGCATATTTTATGAAGGTTTGAAGTAGAGTCAACTGTAATTTTGACATACCTTGACTGCGTAACTGATAACTTGTTGTGTATTTATCGAAATTCAATTTTATTTTTTTTTATAGAAAGAAGACTCGAAATCGGAGGGCACTGTTATTTTTCAGAATTTTTTTTCTATTTTCTACTATTTTTCATTGAACGTCAAACCTGGAAGTTTATATTTGATAAAAAACCTACATCTGATGCACGTCAAAAAACATAGACCTAATAAATTCAAAATTTGTCAAATCTATATTCGTTAGAAATCTCGTTCAGAGTACTTGTGCAATGTAAAAGGAGGTGTCCCTATTCTTTCATCTGAGCCCCGCGCTTGAGCCCCAAAGCCATGAAAATTGTAGATTTTTGTTAGCCTTTGCAGATAGCCTCAATTTTGGGGGTTTCGATAGAAAGTACTTTCGATCGAAACTAATTAGTTTCGATTGAAAGTACTTTCTATTGAAAGTACTTTCTTCATTTAACATGCATATGGGTCAAAATCCCACTAAAATATTTACTAAATTAGGTTCGATAGAAACTAAATTAGTTTCGATCGAAAATAACTTAGTTTCGATCGAAACTAGGTTAGTTTCGATAGAAACTAAGCAAAAATGGTAGTTTCGATCGAAACTATTATTGTTTCAATCGAAACAATCAGGTACTTTCTATCGAAAGTACCTGACTAAATCCTCCCACCTCGCGGATTCGTGAGGAATTTCTTCCTCCAAAAAAGTGTAACCCACTATTGTGGGATCACCCAGATACAGAGGGAGTCAGAATGAAGCTAAAGACATCAATGAAGATTTGTTCATATCGGGAACACAGGCACTTTTTAGATTGTATGGTAACTTTGGTTGGAAATTATTGTTTTATAGTTTAATTGATTTTGTTGGGATATGCATTATTAATTAAGACTGGTCCATATTCATTTAATGCATGTGAAACCGTTATTAGCGCATGGATTCAATGGTTAATTAATGACTGTATTGGAGAAGTAAATTAAATGTAAAGATGGAAAGATCTGTTGGATCTGACCTAACCTAAGATCTACGATCTTGGTTAAGTGGAAAAAGATTTATCTGACCTAGATGTAGAGGTATAATATAACCTACTGTGGTTATTTTTAATGTATCCAAGTGCAAGGAAAAGTGGAATGCAAGGTGTTGCATGGTTAATTGACTGATTGGCAAGACCTAAGCAGAGAAGGCTGAGCAGAGAAGCAGAGAGAGATTGCTTGATGGATTTCCAAGCAGATCTGAAGTTTGAGATGAGAATGGAGGCCACTCAATGAATTAGCATTAGAGCTGAAACTGGATCTGGATTTGCAAGGTAAGTTGTATGAATCAGATCACACTTGTTGATTACTTTCTAGCCATTGTAACAGTTCAAATCCTTTAACCAGGTTGAGCTAACAGTCATTGTATAAATCCTTTGAACAAGGTGACATTTAGATTGGAATGTTCTAAGTCATCTAACAAGGCCACTCCTAATAGGGTGATTAAATCCTTTAAGCAGGTCACACTTGACAATGTGTTTTGTAACCTTTAACAGGGTTGGCTCCTCACAGGGCATCACTTCAAAAGAGTAAAATTTTGGTAGCATGTTACTGGCGGTTTTTCCCATATTGGGTTTCCATATTAAATCATGGTATCAAAATGTGTGAATGTTATTGTTGTGTTTTACTGTTAAGTTTCTGGAAGCTTATTTCATTAGTACAGTAAACTGCACACTTTTATTGTTTATTGCTACCGAGCAGATCTGAGTTGTTGAAGTTGATTTAAAGTTTTATATGGGCACATCTAGACCTAAGGATAATTGATTCCCCCCATCTCAATTATTCTAAATTCATATTAACACTAGTAACCCCATTCTACCCACGGAGTCACTGGAACACTCACTACCACACTTGACCCGAGTGACCCCAAGGTGCACTATGCACGATTGGGCAATGATCTTCCAAAGATTGTATCTCAGACATCGTGAGAGGTATCAAAAAACTATCAGTGGCTATAGGATCATGTTTCTAAGGTCTACAATAAACTCTCTCAATTTTGGGTGATTCAACTTTGTTTGCATTTGGCAAGGCAATCTCAGTCGATGCCAAAACTTGTAGTGAGGGTTAGTTGAAAGTACCTCCATAGTGTATCTTTCAAACCGTCAGTCCTAGCATCAAACCATCTGCTCCATCGGTTCCGGTTGGCTAGGTAAACACTAGTGACAACACTTTTCTTCCCATGGATTTACTAGAATTCTCATGACCACGCTTGACCCAAGTGACCCCAAGGTGCACTAAGCATGTGTAATGCCCAAAATAATCAAGGCAAAACACAACTAACAATTTTTTTTTTTTGTATATCTTAATTAAAAATAATAATTAATACAACTTACCAAAACATAACTTTAACTGCAAGACCACATTTGAATAATAATAATAATCTTAGAAAAACTTAGGGTACAAGTTAAAACTTAATTTATTTAATATATAAAAACAAACATTAATCTTAATCGTTAATAATCTCATTAGAACTAGGTCATCTTGAAAATAAATAAAATAACCCTGATAAATATAATCTTCTAGTTGTCCAAATTGTTAAAATTAGGTTATAATAATTTTAAAAAAAAAAAAAAACAACTCTATAAGTTAATTCTTAATTACAATGTAAATTTGGCAAAGGATTAAATTTGTTATGGAGTTTAAAATTTAGTTTAATAAAATAAAATTTACTAAATCATTTATATAATTAAACTTTACTTATTCCTACTAAAATGGAATCGTAATAATACTCTAAGTAGATTTATGAACAGATTTACAAATATTGTCGACATTAATTAATCTCCCAAGTGATAATTTATTAAAATCCAAAATACAATTAATATGTTTAAAATTAATTTAATCGTTGAATTACAACATAAGTCTAAGCGAATAATCCACTAACTAATAAATTTAAATAAGAATGAATAAACAAAATAAATTACTAAACTTATAACATCTATTAGTAAGTAGTTAAAAACTTAAATTATTCTAACATTATATTTTCCCTTTATAAAGTAAGATCCCAAATACACCAATAATCAATTAACTAAGATAACACATGTGCATAGAAATAAAATAAGAAAATAAAGTATAAAGAAAATGTGAGCCCTCCAAACCCTAATTCGAAATTAGGGTTTGGTGCATTAATAAAGTTGTAAGAAACCCTAGATCTTACCTCCTTCCTTTACTTTTCTTTCATTTTTTTTGTTGCAGGGCTGGAGATGCAAGAGAAAATGTCTTATTTGATGAGAATCATGGGCATTCTCAAGAGCCATGAGGGTATAGAACAGCAAGAGGTCTCATGATTTCATATGAGAAACCTCTTTTATTCTAACCCAAAGGCATACCCATTTACTTATGTAAATCTAGGTAATGCCTCAATAGTTTCTTGCTCAAAGACATTCCAGCAAGTTCTAAATCATAGTTTTTTATAATACGCCTTCTTCTATCTCTCTATTTTTTTTTATATTATTGCCTATGCATAGCTGCTGGGTAAAAATGTTTTTTTTTTCTTTTAGTTTTCTTTTACTAATATTTGTAAGCTGTGGCAGAAGAATCGATTCTATCCATTCCTGGATAGAATTGAACTTCTACAAGTGCCCAATATCAGAAGTTTGGAGATTCCTGCATACATTAAGAATTTCATTTCATTTATTTTAATAACTAGGGGGTTTGTTCAAGTATTTTCTTTTTCTCAGAGCTGTATTCGACAAACAGATGCTTCACAATATTTCATAATGTTTTACTGCTGAGATAAGGAAATGTGATAAGGAAATCGGGTCTGTATGTTTTCAAAAAGACCCCGTTTTCCTTAGCATGAAAATGCATCAGTTTATATATGGACTATTGCTTTGATTTATCTATTTGGGCGTTTTGTTTTATTATTTTTATTCTAAGTATATGTATATTTTTCTCTTTGAGGCTGTTGAAAAGAACACCCAGCCGCGCCTGACAGAGTAGTGACTCAAGTCACAGCTGTAACTAGCGGTGGGTGAGGGTAAGGCAGTGCGGCCAGGGGTCTGCCTAACAAGCAGCCTTATATCAGTTTAACAGCGCTATATTACTAGTTATGCTTCTGTTTGAAAAGTGTTTTGTTATAGCTTTTGGCGTCAGTGGTCTTAGCAGAGGGCAGCGCTATAAACTATTTTAACAGCATATAAAAAGCCGCGCCCCAAAAAGTTAAGTTGTAAATACACGGTATGATGTCTGTTAAAGCTACAAGGGAAATCAGATGGTGACATATACTGTGTGGTAAGTCTCGCCCAGCTAATAGTAATATTCGCATGCTAAAAGGAGACTTAGGTAACCGCATAACATAGTATACAATATACTATTCATTCACAATGAATAGTATATTATATATTGTGTTATATATATATATAAACCCAGTTTAAAATAAGGAGTGAATCGACTTACATAGCTGAAGTGTATCGCATGAATATGAAGTTTGAGTTTTAATATAGTGTTTCCCTTTTACTTTTCCATCATTTCTTTTATTGCTATGATAGAATTGTACTAACCCCAAAAGTAGCGTTAGTAAACATGAGTTTCTCTATTCTTTTGAAACGCTGCAATGTGTAAAAGATGGGCTGCTACGCTATAACCGGCAATGCTATTCCATATAGCAGCGCCTAAAAATGTTATATGATAACATTACTTTGTTTAATGTTAATCTGTTAAAAGAAGAGTTTTAATGCTGCGCTATTTCATTTGCAAAGAACAGTATGGAAGGTAGGGTAAAAGCTACGCCATTAATCAGCAGAGTAAGGTATGAAGA
>MU224790.1:3923174-3957140 GCA_018584345.1 Thuja plicata
ATTGTAAATTGTCATATTTATATAATCAATCTCCAATGAATAAGTTCTATACTTATTCCTCAAAATTGTAGTATGAAACAAGGAACAAAAAAGAACATAATTGATTGCTTTGTAGAAATCTCTTCAAAAGATAGTCTATCCATCAAACTCCTTAGTATGATACACTAATTAATTTATGCATCCATTGTCTCAAATAAATAAAAACAAGCAGAAAAAAATTTGTATGTGTGTTTTGCCCTAGTTTTGGGCATGACAATGTACTTATCAGAATGATGATATGAAGACTTGCGTGGTTAGATACATGTTGTTGACATGTTCATTATGTTATGTTCATACATGCAGACCCAGATATGATGTTTCAGTAAAGTTATGTAATTCTATTATTGGCAGTTACAGTTCTGGAAGTGTAACGGTTTAGGGCTGACGTATATCACGTGTTTCTTGAGTTGCGCCTATCTTCTATATATGTGTGTGTATATTCATGATTAGTTATGAGTTGATGATATTAAACGAAAGGTGCCAAACATGTTTCAAGAAGATTGCAAATTTAGAGTTAAATTGGTGAGGCCGACTTAGTGAAGCGTCACGTGTATTCGGTTTATACTTGTGCGGTTGTAATAATGCATGCGTGCTTAGTAGAGCTGACAAGGATGTTATGAAGAGTTTTCTTAAAGGTCCCATGATCTCATACTTTGAGGAAGATACTTATAGCAAGTCAAATATGACACGCTAAGTGTGAATGATATAAAAATATAATAAAGATGTACAGAGCAAATTATCAGAGTTGGTTCATTCATCAAGAGTCTATGTGAAGAAGAAGTGAAAGATTGCAATACACTAGAACTGATCAAGACAGCAGGTCTACTTTACTGTTTATCATCATGAAATAGTGCATATCTGTTATACATAAGGTTGCAGCCTTCACCATCAAGCAGTGAGATTTTGGACAGTGAGTCCACCACCCCTAACAGGGTTATTTGTAAAAGATTCTTAATAGGGTCTGACCCTTAACCAGGTCACTATACTTATTGCATTGTAAAGTACAACTCCTAATAGGGTTGAGATATCTTCTAATAGGGATTACTATAAACAAGTATAGTTCATTGTGGGTGCTAATTCCCACCAAGGTTTTTACCATTTGGTTTCCCCGTAGTCAAATTGTGTGTTGTGTACTATGTTACCTGATTAAGCATTTACTTGTTATATTCTGAAGTTAAAAGAAGTAAATTTACTAGTAACTGATTCACCCCCCTCTTAGTTATCCTTTGGGACTATTCTAATAGGTGACAGTCGACAAGTTGACCAAGGTGGCTCATTTTTACCCGTGTGTAATACCTTTACCACACCAGTAGTGGTGCAGGTGTTCTTGCAAGATATAGTCAAACTCATGGTGTACCTCATAAGATCATTTCAGACAGAGATTCTCTCTTTAGTTCATCCTTTTGGAGGGAACTTCAGACAACTATGGGCACAAGGCTAAACTTTAGTACAACTTATTATCCTGAGACTGATGGGAAAATTGAAAGGGTCAATCAGGTGCTAGAGGACATGCTTCGCATGTATGTTATAGACAATCAAACCTGTTGGGAGGAATACCTACACTTAGTAGAAATTTCCTGTAACAATGGGTACCGGACATCCTTGGGTATGTCTCCCTAATAGGATCTTTATGGTAGGCTATGCAGGACCCCACTCAGTTGGGATTGCATCAAGGATAGAGTTTTGATTGGTCCTAACCTAGTCAGAGATATGGAGTAGCAAGTGACCTTGATTAGAGAGCATCTAGTGGAATCTCAAGATAGGCAGAAAAAACTATGAAGATGCAAAGAGGATTGGTCGAGACTATTTAGTTGGAGACAAAGTATTCTTGAGAGTGCAATGGCATAATATTCCAATCCACTTTAGAAAGGGATCTAAGCTATCACCTCATTTTTTTGGACCCTTTGAGATCCTCAAGAGGATAGGACCAGTTGCTTACCATTTAGCATTGCCACCTAGCCTGTCATACATCCATGATGTGTTTCATGTGTCAATTATGAGGAAGTATATATATGATGAGTCTCATGTGATAGATTGGGATGCCTTGTAGGTGGAGTCAGACGAGCAGCTAGCATTGGAGCCAATTCATACATTGACTCGGTAGACTTTTGGTCTTTGAGGCTGAGAGCTGGACCAAGTTAGGGTCCACTAGGATTTCTATGATGTTGTTACAACCTCTTGGGAGGATAGAACATAGATGAGATCATAGTACCCTCACCTCTTCGATGAATTCTAAGAGGAAATTCATGCCTAGAGGGGGTGGATGTGAGACCTACAATAGACTATCATAGTTTTATTGCTTTTTATTCATGCTTTCAGTTGTCTTATGCTTAGACATACTTTGAATATTGAAGACTCCTATGTATTTGAGGATCTCTTGAATCCTATGTTATATTCAGTACCTAATTATGTAATCAGGGTACACTCGAGATACTACATATATTAACTCAGTTCAGTTTATGATGATGTCATATAAATGAGATTTATTGTGTAGAGGTAATTATGACGGAACTTGGTTTAGGAAACTGATGATATGCTTATTTAAGTTTCAAATGCAGATATAGTTTATATGCAATGTATTATTAATGATGTATTATACTTTCATATCATGTTGTTTTGGACCTACTGATGTGTGTAATGAGTGTGTTGGGATAGTTGACCATGGATCTAAAATCAGGGCCCTGATATTGGAACCTATGTGAAATTTTGTGCATTCCAAGGTCCTATTTATAAAAATAAACATAGACCTTGTTGTATAAGTGATTTATTTATAAATGTGGTTTTCATGTATGTATTTCAATTAGTAAATGTTAATGTGAAAAAGTCATGTCATTTGTTTTAATCCATTGTGCCAAATTTGGCAATTGTTGCAATTTAATGTTGACATGGCTAGTAAAGGGAACCATGGTTAGGTGCATGGTTAACTAAGGTTACCTATGTGTAGTACCCAAGCTTACCCCAAGGTTAGATGTTTCTAGATGGTCAACTTGACTTAGAAATCCGTGGGTTAACTTTAGGGGTAGTTTAGGAGGGTCTTTCGGGCTCCCAGAAGGTAACTGGGGTTAGTTTTAGCTATCCAAAATGGTACCCTAGTGGTTAAGGGTCATTTTTAGTCATTAATGAGCCTCTAAACTCATTTATTTCTCCCCTAAAGTCTCATTTTTTAACTTGAGCGAATTTGAGGAGATTTGTAACTTTGGTTAATCTCTCTCTTCTTCCCAAGTTGCATTTAACTCCGTTCATGGAGAATGAAGGAAAGTGTGAAGAAAGGGATGGTTAGGGACACCTCAAATTTGGGTTATCCTTCATCATGTTGGAGGTTTTCCTATTTAGGAAAGGTTTTAGGATGAGTTGGGTGTTCACCCACTCTCTACCCTTAGAGACAGTTTCAAAATTGAAGGAGCTTTTGGAGAAGGATACCTCACCAAATTTCAATGCACCTTAGCTTTGGATTAAGGTTGGATCTCTTAGAAGTAAATTTATTTTTTTCATGTGTTTTCTTGAGCTTGAAACTCCATTAATGGAGTCCTATGTATATTTTAGTTATTTTCAAAGTTGAATTTTTGGTGATTTATTTTTAAGGTGTTGAATTTTGAATGGGTTTCTTCAAGGCACACTCACCCTTCGGAGGGTAGAGTAACCTTGAAGGGGGTGGTAGGAATGACTATAGTTTAGTGTATATTCTCCCATGTGAGGAGGGAAATACATCGGGTTTCATGATACCCATGATGCCAAGTAGGGCCTAAGGGCACCTGAGGGCATAAGGAGGTTATTGTGCATGACTGCAACTCGTGGAGATGGTCATTTCAATTTCATGTGTGGCTTGAGGATATCACTTTTGTTACTTGTCTTCTCCTACTGATAAGGTCTACCACCACCCCTATTTTTTAGGAAGGCCTCTTGGAAATCTTCCTCCTGTTCAACCTTGTTTTGGGAAGCTTTCTTGCTTGTGAGTTTTTATGTGTGTTTTCTGTGAGTTGAGATTTGTATGTTTGTTTCCATTCCAATTTGGATCCCCAAGCTTGGGGGTGACCTTGTAAAGGCCTAGGTTGGGAGGTGAGCCTCCATGGTCAACCTCATCAATACAAGTCTTCAGCTAGGCCTAGGAGTTTGGAGAATATCTTCATTTTAAGTTTGAAATTGAAAAGGAGAACCTTCATTGTAACTTATGCTTTTTTTGAAACTACCATTGTGATCATAATGTGGAACGAAGTCTCCAAGGCATTGTAATCATGTTTTTATGCTTTTAGGTGAGAAATTTGTGATGAAACCATTTTTGTATGAATATAATTTTATCAACATGGAAATTTTTACATGAACAATATAAAGAGAAGTTTTGGAGAAAATATGTTGTTAAATACCTTTATTGACTTTTCCATTATGTAAATGTTATGAAATAAAAGTAGTTTAATTTACCTTAATGTTTTTTTTATATATACTCAGATTTCATTATTTGTAAAAATCCTAATTCAAATTTATGTAAGGGAAAATAGATTTCTTACTAAACAAACTTCATCTCCTTTTGGTACTTAAGGTTACAATGGATATTGTAATTTCCCAGATAAATCTAGATGAAATTTTGAATTTAAAATATTAAAATTTTAGTGTTCTTGAGAGTAAATATATTTTCTTTAACACTTAGAGATAATTCTGGAATTTTTTTTTCAAAAAATAAAAGTGCCTAAATTTAAAAATACTTTCCACCATCATGTTAGGGGTGAAATATAGGTTCTTTTTATGAAATAAATTTTGGAAAATAATATCCCCTAATAGCTACTATTTTGGTACAGACAATAATGTACACAAGTAAATTTAAGCTATTAAAATTTAAAGAATTCTATTTACTATGATTTTTAGATAGTAACCATAGCAAATAACTAAATAAATAAATAAATATTCATTTATAATTACGTTACAAAAAATTCAACTTAGGAAAGAAAATGTTTTTTTAACAAAAAAGAAAATAAAAAAATGGGTTTGGGCGGGGAGGGTCAAAGCCCTACCCCAATACACTGTGTGTGGGAGAGGTCGCGCAAACTGCATGGGCCACTGACCCCACCCCCACTATGGAGCACAGGGGGAGATGCATTGGCCACAACCGTTGACTCCACCCACTGTGATCCACATTGGGGAGTGGGAGGGGCACCACCTAGCCTGCTCCTCCACATCCAATCTTCACCATTCTGACACCCTCAACACTACTCTACGGAGAGTTTAAAACACTTTCCTTCCTGCTGCCTGGTTATTTCCGTTGCCACCTCTGCCCTTTTGGTCTCCTTCTCTTGCATGAGATTCAGAGCATGTTAGGGTTTTAGTGTTTTTAATATAGTTTTTTTTTGTTATATATGATATGGAATTCATTTTAAGGAAAATGTAGATATTGAATTAAATGGGACTATAAATATGATTTAAGATAGCATCCTTTCATTTTTTTTAAAAATATGGTTTGACTTTGTTTTAGAATCAAATTTTTTAGAAATAAAAATATAGAAATTATATTTCATCTTGTGTTAAAATAGATATAAAATAAATTGCTAAAGTTTAGCTATAGATGTTTTTTTTATTGAAATTAATACTATTAAATTAGATTTTTATAATAGATTTATTTTAACTGTTAAACATAGATTTAATATTGTATATTAGAGATAATCATCTATTAAGTGAACTTATTTCTTAAGATAGATTTGATTTTATATATGTTAATATTGTTAGATTGTGTATCATCTTAAAATAGAAGCACTTCCATGTTAAGAACATTTAGCCCTCCTTAGGGGGTATTTTTGACTATCATCATAATGTCTCCTCATTTCTACACCCTCTCCTACTTCTGTGCCTATTTAGGACCCTGATTGGGCCTCTCTGAGCACCATCCATCCCATCTAGCACATTTTCTAGGGGTTGTGACTCCCTGGGTCAAGGTTGAACTCGACCTTGTCCTAGGTCAAGTTTGACCTCAATTTTGACCCAGCTCCTCCTTTTTAGTTTGAAAGTTTGTTGGCTGTCGGGGGTCATTAAAAGTTCATTTCCCGCTTCTAGGTCAACTGGTTTGGGTTCCAAAGTGACGAATATTAAATAATATTTAATATAGGTCCTCTTATAGGGATATAGGTGTAATTGGAATTTTATTCTCCTATGTAGGCCTCTTTAGAAGATTGTGCCCTAGATTCATATATAAGGAATCTTTTTCCTCTCATTTTCTCTAAGTGTAAAAAGCTAACTATCCAAGAAACACTAAGCATTAAGTGAAATTCAAGCATCCATTGTTTTACATATTTTCAAGATTTCAAGGTGTTCAATTCTTCCTCTCAAGCATTCAAGTTCTCCATTGAAGATTAAGGTTTCAAGATTTCATGCTTTTGAAGGGATTTGGTTCAAGCATTCAAGCCCTAGATCTATCCATCATGGTGGTGTGATCTTCCTTCAAGATCCATTGTGCATCCTCAAGATTATTTCATTCTCTTTTCAAGGTGGTTTCCTAGTATACAATCATGGAGGTTTATGGTTTCTAATATTAAGTCTAAACTTTCATAATTACATACTTATTTACATTTGAAATACAATTGCATATCTATTGAATATCATAGCTTCATTATTAGATTTACTTCTACTAATTTCTAGCATTCTTTATTTCAATTATTGATTTCAAGGTTAATTCCTAAATTGGGGTTTGACTAAGGCAAACCCCTCCTCCCAACAAACAAACCATTTTTCTTGCAGGGATAGGTTTGGAACAACAAGTTGAAGTGCAGATTCAGATACCCTTTTCAGCAAACTATCAAGATTCAAAAATAGATTTTATGTCGAAGATTTTAGAGATTGATTCTGCCCTAGGTTAGAATTGGAAATTCTGGGTCAATGTTGACATTGACTTGAGGGTCAAAATCAGAACTGTGTCAGATCAAAAAAATATTTATGGGTTTTGTCTGTCTCTGCGTTTCTGTTCTAGATCTGGTTGCAGATTTTCTAGAAAGTTAGTGCAGACCCCCAAAAATAGCATTATTCAGATCTGTAACATTTCAAGATTAGTGCTTTTCTCCTATTCATTTTAATTAAAGGTATTAATCTTTCTAAATCTATCACACATTCTTTTCTATAAATGAAATCTAAGGTCTTCCTTTTTTCTCTCATTTCCAATAGATTGATTCATATATGTATTGATCCTTCCTTTGGGCTTAATCAAATTAGATCCTTCCTTTGTGTATTTGAGGTTAAAAGGAACATCTTATCTTCCCCTTGTATTTCAATAAACATTCTAATTTCAAATGTAACAATTCATATATATGTAAACACGCCCTATTACATTTTGGTGAGCTCATGATCGACAACTCTTTCTTTTTGGTGTTATATTCTTTGCCTCTTTTCCTTAGAGACTATCTTTTTCATACATCCTAAATTAGTTTTCTTTTATATCCTTGCATTTTAAAATACAAAAAAATCTACATACTCATAAACATTTAAAAACATTTCTTGTATTTCATTCACTATGAGAATCTTTAAGATGCTTTGGTGTATGGTTATTTTCCTTATTATTCTTCTATTAGCATCTCTTTATAGTACTTATGATGTTTATGAAAGTATCATCCATTTCATCATGTTTGTTACTCGTCATGCTTCACTTTCTCATGCTATTATGAGATTAACTAATACCAATATTCCCACTTTCAAAACTTTCATCAAGGATTTTTGTAGTGGAATTATTTCTCTTTTGGATTATGTGAAGAATTGGGTAGATGATAACCCATTTACCAATCTTCCTAATCCTAATCCTATCATTCCTAATATATTTCCTAATCCTCCTAATACTAATCCTATCATTCCTAATCCAATTCCTAATATTCATATTCCTATTTCTCCATCTTCTATCCCTATTTCTTCCCACACTTATGATGGGGCTCAAGCTAGGGTTCATGATACCAATGCTCAAGAATTATTTCATTTACCTTCCCCTTCTTATCCAATCCATGAGGGTATTAAAGGGAAAAAAAGAAACCTCTTCTAAACCTATCATTCCACCATACACAACATTTTCTCATGAACACCATAATCAATCACCTCCTATAGAAGCTTTGAAAGATATGTACACTACCGGATACACTATGGTGGATAAACAATGCTATAAGGGTTTAGGGCTTGGTGTTAATGAACATGCCATTAAAAACCCAATTCATTCATCCCCTAAACAATATGTGCATGGTATAGGCTTCCCATCTTCTCAATTCAAGGTGGCTGATCTTAACTACCGTCCTCCTCTTCATGTTCTTCTTCCAACACCTTCCTTAGATCACCCTGATACTCCTCAAGATGTGGCTAAGAAAGTGTATGTCCAGTTAATGAATTCTAAGAAATAAATCTTTAAACCTATGCCAAAAAATTCTCTCTCTAAATACAAATGTCCTTTTCATTAGAGTAATACACATTTACTTGCTGATTGTGTGCATTTAAAACTATATGTTAGAGAAAGATCTGCTTTAGGAATTATATCTCATTCCCATGTGGTATTATAATTTCTTCATAATTTTGATATAGGGCATTCCCCTCGTTCTTATATAAATTAGATCCTTTTTCTTCTCTTGTCTCTAAACTGGGGGCAAGAGGTATTTCCTTCCAATATTCTAGGATCCATTATGCTCTTAGCATGTATTTTGTTTTGAGTTTAATCATTTATTCTTTCTATATTCTATCCCTATAGTTTTCTATACGTTTTCTATGATTAAGTGCTCTTTTCTTTCATATCTTTGTGTATGTATGTTGAGTTATAATCCTTGGTCTAGGGGCTCATGTACTTGACTAAGTGATGTTCTACCTTGTTGCAATCCACCAGAGTCTTTCTTCTAACTTTACCATGAGTATGTTCGATTTCCATACTCCCACTAAAGTGGGGGCTTAATGTATCGTCTTAAAATGGAAGCACTTGCATGTTAAGAATGTTTATCCCTCCTTAGGGGGTGTTTTTGACCATCATAACATTGTCCCCTTATTTTTGCACCCTCTCCTACTTCTATTCCTTTTTAGGACCCTACTTGGCCCTCTTCAAACACCATCTATCCCATCTGGCACTTTTTCCAGGGGTTTTGACTTCCTGGGTCAAGGTTGACCTCGATTTTAACCCAGGTTCCCCTTTTCAGTTTGAAAGTTTGTCAGCTGCCAGGGGTCATTAAAAGTTCATTTCCCACTTCCGTATCATTTGTTTTGGGTTTCGAAGTGATTAATCTTAAATTATATTTAATATAGGTCCTCTTCTAGGGATATAGGTCTAATTAGAATTTTATTCTCCTATGTAGGCCTCTTTAGAAGTTTGTGCCCTAGATTCATATATAAGGAAGCTTTCTCCTTTCATTTTCTCTAAGTATAAAAAGCTAACTATCCAAGAAGCACTAAGCATTAAGTGAAATTCAAGCATCCATTGTTCTACATGTTTTCAATCTTTCAAAGTGTTCAAGTATTCCTCTCAAGCATTCAAGTTCTCCATTGAAGATCAAGGATTCAAGATTTCATGCGTTTGAAGGGATTTGGTTCAAGCATTCAAGATTCAAGCATTCAAGCCCTAGATCTATCCATCATGGTGGTTTGATATTCCTTCAAGATCCTTTGTGCATCCTCAATATTCATTCATTCTCTTTTCAAGGTAGATTCCAATCATACAATCATGGAGGTTTATGGTTTCTAATGTTGTGTTTAAGATTTTATATTTACATACTTGTTTACATTTAAAATATAATTGCATATCTCTTGAATATCATAGCTTCATTATTAGATTTACTCCTACTAATTTCTAGCATTCTTTATTTCAATTATTGATTTCAAGGTTAATTCCTAAATCGGGGTTTGACTAAGGAAAACCCCTCCCCCCAACAAAAAAACTATTTTTCTTGCAGGGACAGGTTTGGAATAGTGAGTTGGAGTATAGATTCAAATACCCTTTTTAGCAAAATATCGGGATCCAAAAATAGATTTTCTGTCAGAGATTTTAGAGGTCGATTCTTCCCTAGGTTGGAATCCAAAATTCTGGGTCAATGGTGACATTGACTTGAGGGTCAAAACTGGAACTGTGTCAGATCAGAAAAAGATTCCTAGGTTTTGTCTATCTCTATGTTTCTATTCCAGACCGGGTTGCAGATTTTCCAAAAAATTAGTGCAGACCCCCGAAAACAACATTTTTCAGATCTATAACATTTCAAGGTTAGTAATTTTCTTCTATTCATTTCAATTAAAGTTATTAATCTTTCTAAATCTATCACACATTCTTTTCTATAAACAGAATCTAAGGTCTTCCTTTTTGCTCTCATTTCCATTAGATTGATTCATTTATGTATTGATCCTTCATTTGGGGTTAATCAAATTGGATCATTCCTTTGTGTATTTGAGGTTAAAAGGAACATCTTATCTTCCCCTCACATTTCAATAAACATTCTAATTTCAAATCTAACAATTCCTATATATGTAAAAATGCCCTATTACAGATTGGTATAGATTTAAAATGGTTTATTTTAGATTAGATGTAATGGGAGTAAATTTAAGGTAGTTTTATTTTAATATTCCATTAAATATTTTAATTAGATCCTATTATAGATATAATATTAAGAGAAGGAATTGACTTATTATTAGATTAAATTTAGAAGAATAAGGTAAAGTAAATCTATAAAGATAAGATTTTAAATTAGTTTTAGGTTTTAAGCTAAATTTTATTTCATGATAGATTTCTTTTAATAGAATGTTTTAATATTTTTATTAATTAGATTAGTGATTTACACTTATTCTTAAAATTTAGATCATTTTATAGTTTAAGTAAACATTAGAATTTTAATTTCTTTCATATGATAGTACTCTTACACTGATTATCACAGTTTGTTGAATAGTGGGTTTAGATCTCCCCTATCATCGCGGTGGATCCTTTTATAGATGTTTTCATTTTCTGTTGACAATTTTTGCGCATGGTTGACTTTTGGTCAACCATGGTCAAACCTTGTCTGTTCTTCCTAATTTTTGAACCAGGTGATCCTTGTACCCTCTAGACCATAGGTTTCCAGTTTGACACCATTTGATGATGGTTGACTTTTTGGTCAACTTTGGCTCACTTGTGGGTCAACTATCTTGATTTGTGTGTGTGAGTCTTCCTAAGGGTTTAACAGACCCTAGTAACTTTCTTTCACATATTTTGGAGTATAGTTGACTTTTGGTCAACTATCTCAGTTTGCATGTGGATCAAAGCCTGTAGCTTAGGGATCCCTGTAGGATAGCTCTAAAAGCTTTTCCTCCTAGTTTGACCTCATATGTTACTATTTATCCTTTTCACCATTTTGCGAGCACATGTTACCTTTGAGGTAGCTTAGTTAATCTCTTTAGTGTATTATTAAAAAATTTTGATTGTGTGTTTTTGCCAAACTTTTGGGCATGACAGATTCAAACAATATAGTATTGATAAAAGACATAAAAAAATATAAGTAAGAATCATAATATATAAACTAGAAGGCTATAGAAGATAAATAAAAAAATGCAAAGAAATGCTTCCCTAACTAATTATGAACACAAACTAATCTGCAAATATGGGTTCCATGAGTGGCTCTTTCTAGGGATGTGTGTTTGTACTTTAACGCAGCAAGATCCAAGCTATCTCTGGAAAAGAATACCATTAGAAAACACAAGAATAATATATACTTCATAGATGAGGAAGAAAAAAAAACCTTCCTATTGTCGACTTCAATAAAAAAAGGTTTAAGATACTGACCATGCAAAGGAAGTTCATGATGGTAACCCTCCAAGTTCTGAAGGAGATAAGAATTCTCACCACCTTTACCAATAATGACAAAAGGTCCTACTTATAAAGCATAAAAATTTCCATGCTTTCCTTTGTCTTGATCTTTCACATTACATCTCAAAACCAGATCTCCTTCCTAAAATTTCCTTTTTGTAGTCTTTTTATCAAACAAGACGTTTACTTTCTGCTGCAACTCTTGATTTCTCTCATGAGCTTGATTCCTTATTCCATCCAATTTTGCAAGCTATTGAAATCTGTCTTCCATGAAATCCACTTCTTCCCATTGCTCATTACTTACAAACTTGTATACTGGAAATAAGTTATTTATTGGTAAGTGATCTTTCTTTCCATAGACAAGTTCATATGGGGCATATCTAGTAGACTTTTTAATTGTAATTATGTCTGCCCAAAGTGCAAGTGGTAATTTTGAATCCCATGACCTTTTTTTGCTATCCAACATCCTTTTGATAATCTTCATTATAATTTTGTTTCTACATTTTTCTTGGCCATTTCCTTGAGGGTGATTAGGGGACAAGTAAGAAATATTTATCCCATATTTCTCATAAAATTTAGTGAGCTTTGCAGATTCGAAACACATAGCATTATCACAGAAAATCTTCTAAGGAACACCAAATCTTGTCAATATCTTTTCAATCAGGAATTTGATTACCACCTTACTAGTATCTTTTCTAGTTGGTATGGCTTCTACCCACTTAGTGAAGTAATTAGTGGCTACCAAAATCCATTTATGTCCACCACTAGATTTATCAACAATTTCACCTATGAAATCAATTCCCCACATTTGGAATGGTTCTTCAGTAGACATAGGGTTAAGAGGTAATATACCATTAAATTTGAGCTTTCCTGAAAACTTATGACATGCCTCACATTTATGAACATATTCATGGCAGTCCTTAAATATGCAAGGCCAATAGTATACTGCATTCAGTATCTTGTGTGCAGTGGTTTTTTGTTAAAAGTGTCATCCACATGCTCCATCATGAAAATCCTTAAGCATCATTTTTCTTGGTATCTATCTAGACATAAAATAAGTATCCCATCCATGTTTTTCCAGTATAAGTCTCCTTGCCTTAAGATGTATTTAGATGCTTGCAATTTTACTATCCTCTTTTTATTATCAGTAAATTTTTCAAGGCATTTCATGTGTTTTAATAAATGTACTATGTTAGTGTACCAAGGGCATCTTTCAATACTTGTCTAAGTTTAACTTAGATCAATCTAATTTACCTGTAATGCATCCATATTTGATTCTTCCATCAACCTTTCTAATCCTTTTCCTCTAATAATCTTAGTAATATGGATGTCTATATCAAATTCCTGAATCTGATTTACCCATCTACATCTTCTCCTAGTGACTTCTGATTGTCTGAATATATTCTTTATTATTGCATTAGGAACATAGGTTATTAATTTTTCTCCTACTGAAAATAAGGCCTAAAGGACTTTACCGCCTTTACAAGTGCATATGCATGTTTCTCATTGATATCATAATTTAATTGAGAGGCTTGAAGGGTTTTACTGAAGAATACTATTGGTTGTTCATATCCTTCATTATTCTTTTGTAGTAAGACAACAACAATGGTGTGATATGATGCAAAGGAAAATAATTGGAATGGCTTAGTATAATCTAGGGATTTGAGGATAGAAACTTCCTTAATTGCCTTTTTAATCTTTGAAAATGCCTCTAAAGCTTCATTTGTCCACTTCATGTTTGCACCCTTCTTTAACATCATAATAATTGGTTTAATTACTTTTGAAAAGTTTGGGACTAATCTCCTTACAAATTTTATTTGTCCAAAGAAGGATTGGATATTTTTAACACTCTTAGGAACCTCAATTTTATCAATTTCTACAATGCTCCCAGGGTCTATTCTCACCCCATTCTTGGATACTATATGCCCTAGTGATTTTCCTTCAGTTATTGCAAAATGGTATTTCTTTGGGTTTAGAGATATCCCATATTCAAGGGCTCTTTGAAAAATCTACTCCAAGTGTCCACAATGATCTTCTACCCTTTTGGAGTAAGCAATTAGGTCATCCTAATACACCACCATAATTACATCAATGAAATCCTCAAAGGCAACATCCATTTCTCTTTGGAAGGTAGCAACTAAATTAGTGAGTCCAAAAGGTATTCTAGCATATACATAAGTACCCCAAGGTGTAGTAAATGTTTTCTTGCATTGTTCCTCTTCTTTTACCTTCACCTGGTTATATCATGAGAACCCATCCATCATTGATAATAGTTCATTTCCTATGACCTTTTGTAACAATGCTTCCATGTTAGGTAATTTGTAATTGTCTTTTACTGATGATATGTTTAGATTCCTGAAATCTACACAAATTTTGATATCACCATTCTTCTTCCTAATAGGGACCAAATTTCAAACCCATTTTGAGTGTCTAATTGGCTTTATTATACTAGCATCCCTCATCTTAATTAGCTCATCTTTCATTTTGGGATCTAGGGTAGGTTTGATAGGTCTTTGCCTTTGTCTGAATGGTTTGGCATTAGGCTTCAAAGGTATCTCATGTTGAAAAACATCCTCTCAGTAAGCTTTAAGGTCATCATAGGACCAAGAAAATACTTGCCTATATTTTCTTAATAATATGATGATATCTATTCTGATCTTTGGGGTTAAGCTTTTACCTACAAATACTTCCTTTGGAGTCTCTTCATTTCCCAATTTTATCCTTTCTACTTCATCCATTGCAACATTAGTGCTTTTCTTGTCCATTTTTGAATCTTTATTATCAAATAACCTCTCCATTACTACAAGACCTTTTGGGAGCTTATTGGTTTTAAGCTGAATGACTTCCTTTCCAAACAATGCTTCTTTCCCATTCTCTATTTCAACATGAGCATTCAAGTCTATCAATTGATCTTCATACTCTTGTTCACATGCTAAAAATTTGATTATATCTTTGTCATCTTCAAATATTTTCCAGTTGTTGATGTTATTAGGTATAGAAGGCCTAGTTTTAACTTCAACTTGAACTATGTATTCACAAGGGATGTCATTATTCTTCAATGCCAAATTAGCCATAAAATTTGCAAGGATATTTTATGATCTATCTATCCAGTCAATAGAAAAAGCATCAAAACATTCCATAGAATCCCATACTTCATTTCTATATCTTTTAAGATGAGGATTCTTAGCAACAAATTTACTTTTAACTTGAGAAATAATCAATTCAAAATCACCAAAGAAACTTAAACATTTTATTCCATGCTTACTAGCTATCCTCAAACCAAGAAGTAGAGCTTCATACTCTGAAACATTGTTAGTACATTCAAAATCTAGAAAAAATGAATATTTAAATATTTTCTTATCAAGGGAAATAAAATGACACAAGCTTCATTACCATCCCTACAACAAGCTCCGTCAAAACACATCTTCCAAATTGTATTGTTACTTACTTCAATATGTAATTCAATAGGTTCAATATTATGCATTGCATTTTTTGAAATACTTACCTGACATTTATCCATATCAGAATGATAGAAATGTGTAACCAAGCTTGGATCCACATCCTCAATAATATATGGACTTCTAGACTCCCTATAAATTCTCACATCCCTTCCATTCACTAGAATAGAAGCATAAGAAAGATCTAATTGAATACTACCTCCTACTAAGCTAGACCATTGTTTAGATAGAAGCATTCCATAATTGGCAGGAACATCAACCACAATAATGTCCATTTTATAAGACATTTCAGGACATATAGGAAATTTAAATTCAACATTCTTCATTATACCTACAACACAAACAGATCTATTATCCATAGCATAACATCTACCAAATTTGGTATCAACATTCATTCCTAATTCTTTCATTACATCATTAGGCATAATATTCACTACTGCACCAGAATCTATCATACAATTCTTTACCAATCTATTATTTATCAATAGAGTAAGATAGAAAGGATAAATTTGATTTCCATTTTAGCTTAAAGTAGTTCCTAGATAATTAGATGGAGGATCCTTTACTTCTTGGTTAAGACCTTCCTTATTACCTACATTAGACAATATTTTCAAAGCTTCATTTTTACATTTGGGTATTTTAACTATTTCAAGCAAAGGAACAAATATATTAACTTGATATAATGCATTAGATATGAAAGAACATTCATTGGGAAGAGATTTACTAACCACCTTTTCTCTTACTATTGTTGGAAAGTCCTAAGGTTATACCTGTTTATCTTGAGCAATGTTTTTGTGTTTCAACCTCTTTGGATCAATTCCTTGGTCAAGTTTCCCTCTGTCTACATTTACTAATCTATTCCTTAACCTACAATTACTTCTTTCTTCTTCTACTGTAGCTATTGTGTATTCTTTCTTCTCCTCTTCTGTTAATTCTCTTAATCTTGGAGTATTCTTCTGATAGCTCCCATATTGATATACTCTATGTAGGTCATCCCTACAATAGTATTCATCTAAGGAGCTATAATCATCATATCCCCACATAGGATCTATTGATAAATTATTCGTTGTGGGTTGCTGATCATCATCCTCATCTTCATCCTCTCTCCATCTTTGGGCAACAACACAATGTTCATAAGATTGTGGTAATCTGTAGGATTCACACCAAGGATAGATTTATATAAAATGGATGTTCTTCCTCAATGGATCAGGAGTATGTAATTATTTTTTCACTAGTTTCCCATCCTTCCATTCTGTACTATAAGACATATCCTAAAATTTATATCTGCCATTTTGTATGGTACGTGATTATTCTGTTTGTACTTAAAATTGTCTCTTCCATTATTCACTTAGAGGCCTTTCAGCATATTCATAAGCTTATCTATTCTATCTTCCTCTTTATGTTTCTTAGGATCTTTTGGATTGAACAACTCAGTGTCCTCCCTCTTAGTAATTATACCAGATGCCTTCCTATCCTTTTCAATAGCTATAGAAATCTTGAGAGCATGTGCCAAAGTAGAAGGCTTATGAGATCTGATTTCATAATTTGTCTTACTATAAAAAGCACCCATATAGAAATTAATTAGAAAGGCATCAACAAGCTGACCATCTCTTGGAATCCTATTTAGAACCTTGTTGAATATTTTATTTAATTTAGCCACAGATTCATTTTGATTTTTCTTCATACTTGTAAACTCATGTGAAGCAAAAGAAGTATCATTGTGATCGCCGAATTGTTCTATGAATTGATTTACAAATTCATCCCAACTAGATATGGATCTATCTGATAGAATTTTGAACCATTCTGTTGCATCTTCTATGAGGGATTGAACAAAAATCTTCATGTATACATCCTCATCGAATTCATCAAATTATTGGATAACATTCTTGAAATTTACACAGTGCACTTCAGTTGATTCTGACCCATTCCCTAAAAACTTTAGAATGGCACTCCTTAATTCATTTTTATGTCATTAGGACATCCCCTTATGCCATAAAAATATAACTGTCTATATCTGTCAGAAACCATTGGGGCTCTATAGTTGTTTCCATTTTGATTGATGGCTTCATGTCTTTGATTTTGCTGATTTGCATTCTGGAATCTCTAATTATTTCTTGGTCAAATATTTGAGTTGGTATTATAATATCTTGGGCCATAATTTTGATCCCTATTATTCTGATATCCACTATACATCCTTCCACTATTTTGATGTCTATGATGTTCATTTTTGTCATATGTGTTAGGATTCACTCTATTGTTGTGGTTATGTTGTTCTCCATTATTCCATTGTTCCCAATGATCTCTTCTTTCCCAATCACTTCTATTTTTCTAGTTCTTCCTCCATTATCTGGTTTGAACAAAGGGTTGGTATGATCATTGTTAAAACCATGCCCATTGTTCTTCCTATGAGGAGGATTGTAAACTCCATTTCTATCATCCTTAGGAGCTTCTTTATATCTTGGTGATTTGATGGTACTTCTTGTTATTCTCATTTTCCTCAGTACCTCTTCTGGTTGTCTTTTAAGAGCCATGACCATTTCTTCATCTTCTGATCCTATATTGGCCATCTCATGAAATACAATATCCCATTTTTTAATTATTTTCTCTCTTTCAGTCATTTCCTGATTTGGATCATGTTGAGACTTGTGTCCTCCTCTATTACCTTGGACAAAAGGATTACAATTTTCATCACTACTTTCATTGCTATGATAGCTTGAAGTAGGGAATTGTTCACAAGAATACTCTTGATCATCCTTATCAGGGTATATCATACGTGGTACATAAAAAATATTTACACTTGGATTCCTTCCTTTCCTTAGGATTAAGTCTAATTCAAGTTGATCTGGATGCAAGGATCTTCTACCCCACATGAGATAATCAATAACCAAATTATATGACCAAATTTATCACCACTTTAAAATTGTAGAGTCGCCACCTTCTTCTTAGAAGGAAATACTTTATATGTCTTCTAGATTCTTTTGTCCCAGCAGAGCCTAACTTCTATCACCAAAAACTCTGAAAACTATTCTTTAATGATGAATGTCCCCAACAGAGTCGCCAATCTGTTGGTTCTCAAATAAACAAATTGGCTTTCCTATGGATTTTTCCTATCCAGAGGTGAGAAACCCAAGTGATTTTCCAACTGACAAGGTTTTTTAAGTTTCAACCTTCTACAATTTTGGCTTTGCAGAACCAAGGCTGGTAATCCTATACCCTAGACTTATCTCCCAAATCCTTAGGGATTTTTAGAGAAGCTAGTGTGGGTTTTTGTACACCCTAAAATGGACAGTCTTGCGACTTTACATTAAAAACACTAATTTTCATCTATTAATTAATGGTTTTTTAATCATTAATTAATCATCTACTTTCTTCTAAATTCATTCCCCAAATAATTTAATCCAATTCCCAAAATTAATTAAATAAGTAATTTTATTTAATTAATTAGCTTTAATTGATTAATTATCATCAATTAATTAATTAAACTCAATTTCCTATAGTTTAAATTAAAATATTTAAACTTACTAATTAAAGTCTTCCAATTAAATTAATTTAATTTCATCAAATAAAGAAATTCTTAATTAAAAAAAATTATGTTATCTCACATGTTGAAAACAATTATTAAATAAATTAATTAAATATTCATTTATCTTCAAAGAGATAACTCCAATTAGATCACATGGGTTACTCCACCCATCTCTCCAGTCCACATGGGTAACTTCACCCACCTCTTCAGTTCAAAAAGGAAACTCATAATTAGCTCTTCAATTAACCAAACCCTATCTCCTCTTTACCAAATGAAGAGGTGGAGTTTACTGAGGACCTCTCCTCTTCCTTTTGATCTCAACTGTTTATCTCCCCATCTCTGGGATTGATCTCAACCGTTCATATTATCATCAAATCCTATATAATAAACCCTTCATAACCATTTGAAGGGTCTAGGATTTCAAGCTCTCGTGCACCATTACTCCGTCAGTTTGGTTCTAGCATTCAAGCCATCTTGCAACCACACACACACATTTCAATTTTCAAATTCTTGAAGCTTCTCAAGTCATAGACGATGCCCCGCCAATACTGAGCATCAAGAATAGCATTTCGGAAGGAGTAGAGAGAAATAATAGAAGCTTGAAGCATCGAGGGGTTTGCATTTATTTGTTTTCCTTTCTCTTGCTTGTACATTTTATTGCTCACGTTTCTGTTATTCATTTAGTAGTCATTACATACTTGATTTGGATTCATTTGTAAACCTTTGCTACTAACCCTCACCTTTGGAAAGTTGTGGGAATCGGAAAGAGAGGCGTACATTTTGGTGAACCCGATGTGAACAAATAGCCCAAATATCTCTTGCAGATGAAGAAAAAAATTGATCAACCATGGCCATACGGTCGTAAATTTAAAAATCAAACTTTTCTTTGACATTTGTACTATTTCACAATTGTTGGTATTTTTCCGCAATCATCCATACTGTGCCGCAATTGACTGGTTTAATACCGCAATTGATTGTAGGCTTTCATAGTTATTCTGTCCATTTCTTGTCTTCTGAGTTTGGTATTTTGCCGCAATCACCCGATCCATGCCACAATCGCAAGAATTTTTTTGCATTTGTCTGATCCATGCCACAATTGACAACACTTTGCCACAGTTGCCAGTTAATTACCACAATCGACAGAAGTTTTCCGTAGTTGCAAGTTAATTACCGCAATCGACAGAAGATTACCGTAGTTGCAGGAAGATTGCCACAATCGCAGGAAATATTGCAAACATCAGATCCAAATCTTCTACCCATCTCTTTTTAAGTTGACATTTTTTTCAGTTTATGTGCAAGATTGGATCAAAGGCACCAAAAATAGAGAAGGGTAAGTTTGGTAAGCATCGTTTTATTATTTCAAAGTTTCACATATTCTCATTTTGTGAATAATCCTTTTTGGCACTAACTTGTTTAAACAACACAAACTAAAAGGAATTCATTTGTCAATTTGGGTTTAAAAAGAATAGTGCTTGCAAAACATATCACACCTCATACTTTCTATTTGGGCTTAAAATTGACATGGGGTTTAAAATTGAACAAAAGCAAAAAAATCTTTCAATTTGGTGCATTAAAACTGAACAAACAATCAACACCTACTTTTGGGCTTAAAATTGAACATTCGTGCTTGTATGGAGGTGTAGCTTAGTTTACATTTCAAAATTTGGAGCTTAATCGATTTACCTTGTGTCTTGAGTTTTGGGTGCACTTGCACAAACTATTAGATTACAAACCTTTATACTTTTTTAGAAAGGCTTGTATGGGGAATGCACTTCTTCCTCAGAGAATGACCTTAAACTGGTAATCCTTTCGATCGGTATATAAACAAGGCGCAAACCAAAGTTCTATCTTATCTAGCCAAGCTCGGGCGAGGTGTGTTGATGATAGTCTAGATCGGGTGAATATCCCTAAGGAGCCAGCGTGATCAACTAGGCTCTTAAGTGAGTCACGCATGTACAAACTGATTGGAGAGACACCATGGACCCTTACTACAACCTTGATTAATTTATAGGCCAATCCGTTTTACCTCCAAACAGATACCTTATTATAGTGCAAGGGGTTGCAAGATTTCCCCCCAAGATTCCCAACATATGTGTCCCATGGTATTTGTGTAGTGAAAGAGATCTTCACTCCACGGCAACAATACCTGGAAACGGAAAAAACACGGGCACCTACATCATGGATCTTTGTGTCCTAGTAGTGTGACAATTGTTGTGTGAGCTAACGGACATTCAAGCATTGGGCCTATAACATTGTATTCTGAAGCCAATTTGACCTATATTAATCTGATTGTTCATTTTTGAGACCTCATGATAACCTTGTAACTTGAAAAAGTTGTAGAACATACACAATTTCAGTCTTCATTCTTCAAAACACATTGTCTATTGTGCTTGTTCCTTTGATCAATTTAAAAAAAAAAATGCAAAACCAAACATCCAAACTGTCAAAATGAGTCAAATGTGTTAAAGTCTAGGGTTGTCAACGTCAAATATCTTGCAAATCAAAAGCATTGTGTGATAAACTACCAAAATTGACCAATTATTTTACCGTAATCGGTGAAATTGTACCACATTTGACCAGAGCCACTATATTCCTGTTCTAACCTAAAACCTTGAAAGAATTATTCATTTTGTGTCCAAAACTAGTGTCTATCCGAGGAAAACATGAAGAACATTGTGTGAATCTCTAAACATTAAAGATTACCCTTTCTCTATAAAGCACGATTATTGTCAAAAACATTGTTAGTTCAAAAGCTCAGACTTGAAATATCTTGATCTCATCATTTCAATATCATCATCTTTATCAAATTGACTTTGTCCAAGACAAAGGTCAGCAAATCTTATCTTTTATCATCACCACTTTGAGATCAAGTTATATCAAAATCTGTCCTTAGAATTACCCTTGTCCAAAACATAACTCAGATTTTTCTTAGAGAGGATCCTCATCTTTGTTTGCTTTATATCACTTGTTTTAGTTACAAAACTTGGACCGCACTATGTCTCAAACACCTCATGAAGGACCTTACACAAGGTCTAAGGCTAGAACTCAACCTGATGAGTCATCTATCAACCATTTCCCCGCTTGGGAAATAGAGCAATAGAATGAGCCCTTTGCAAATGCCAGTTCTACTCTATTCATTGAACAACCCCATGGGGCAGCCTTTTTCCAAGATATCACAGAAGAAGAACTTGAATATGTGGAACAAGATGCCTATTCCACTAAGGTAGTTGATGATGTTGTAGAGAGAAATCCTGAATGTTACTTGGCCATGTTAATAAAGAAGGGAGTCAAACTCCCCGCTGAATTCAGTGTATCAACTATATGGCCTAAAAACCCTCTCGTAGGTCAAAACACTACTCACACTCCTCAGACCCTACATGTTGTGTCACAAATCTTTCCATCATTGGTTTTACCCACATCAACACAGACTGTATCCAATCAAACCAATGACCCAACCCAGGCTAGCACATCATCTACTCAAGGCATGATAGGCTCACAACTTAGTGCACCCATGGTCACTAGTATGCCTCCACCTTTGGTCTCATGGCCAGCACAATCAAGCTCTCATGCTATGCCTTCCATCCCACCAAACACCAATTATTCCAAAACTATGCCGCTACTGCAATCCATTCACACTAACGCTTCATACCCGCAAGGGTCCAACTCTGCAGGACCTACTTACAGTCAAGGCCCACCAAAAGCTACATCTTTTCCCATTCTAATGCCAATCCAACCTCTGCAACAACAACCCTAGCTTCAGTTGCCTTGAATCCAACCCCTACAACAGCAACCCCAGCTTCAGTTGCCTTAGTTCCAACCCCCGCAACAGCAACCCCAGCTTCAGTTGCCTCAAATCCAACCTCAACAATAACAACCCTAGTTTCAAACCCAACCTCCACAGCAACAATACCTACCCTAGCATTATCAACCCCAGTTTCAGGCACAACAGAAAACACATCAAAACCCACCATGGACTTCTCATGTCCCTCCTATTACAAATCACTCGGTGGGGAATCAATATCAAGTCCCAAGGATGAAAGCCTGTGTTCCTACTCAAGGGACATAGAGGCATAGCCTCATACCCACCACGACACAAATAAATGTCCATACACACTAGCCTCAATATCAAATAGATGTGCTAATGCAACAAATGCAAACCCTTCAAACCTAGATGATGGATATGCAAAATCAGGGGCAAACTAAATCCTACGCTACAGAGGATTTATACCCATACCCCTTTGACCATTCTCTTCAAATTTCTCCATTCCCAAACCACTTCTCAGTGCCAAAATTTGAAAAGTAGTGCCAAAATTTGACAAGTATAGGGGCAGTACCAACCCTATCAAACATATCTAAGAGTTCTTTGCTAGTTGTGTCAAAGTCACTCATGATGAGATGTACCTAATGCGACTGTTCCCACAAAGTTTAGCCAGACCAGCAATGGAATGGTTCTCACATCTACCTCATGGCATTCAGTCTTGGGGAGAGTTGGCTGAAAAGTTCATAGCTCACTTCCATCACAACATTGAGCACAAGGTTAGCATCAAGGACCTTTGCGACATTAAACAAAAAGATGGAGAGTCTTTTGTGAAATTCCTACAGAGATGGAGGAACACAGAAAACCATATAACATATCATGTGCCTAAACAAAAATTGATAGTCATGTTTTTTGACAATCTAATCTCAAACATGTCATTCACAACAGAGCTACAGTTAGCTCCGAACTTCACACAACTCATTGAAAGAGGAGTTTGTTGTGAGCAAAACTTGGTCAAATGAGGTATCCTTGCAAATCCTACACAAACAAACACAAATAAGAATGCAAAAGAAAAATATAAGTGGTGGAACAAGAACAAAAATGTCACTAGTGATGGTGTCATTGATGTAAAGACAGTCAACTACGCGCAACCCAAGGTGTCACTGCAAGGCGCACCTGTGGCAAAACCAAAAACCCATAGGGCCCACTCAACATGCATACATCCAGAACCAACCTCCTCTTGTACAAGTATCCGCTGTGTCAAACAGTCAACAATAGAATCAACGCAAACCACGGTTTCAATTCCAACAACGCGATTTCACACCATTAGGAGAGCCGATAGAATCAGCTTTACGCAAGTTGATACAATCAAACACTATCACTCTCGCAAAAACCAGGGACTTTGAACAAGATGAAAACAAACCAAGGTGGTATAATGACAAATATTTCTGTGAGTTTCATCGGGTCAAGGGGCACAAAACATCCAACTGCTACTGATTGAAACATGCTATCCAAGATCTTATTGACACAGGGATCATCGATGTGACGAACACTCAAGAAAAAGGCACAACTGATCACACCATTTTCAATGATACCTTTCATGATCACAACAAGGGAAAAGCCTCTAGGTCTAGTGGACAAACCAATAAAGTTAACTATACATATGCCAACAGTGACAATGTCATAAATTGCATAAATCCTTCAGATAACCATGTGGCCACAATCACCATCAGGGACCAAGTTAACAATTGCACTGTAACTATGCATCATACTAGAGTCATCTTGCAAGGAGTGCCATCCTCAGCTACTACATCAGCCAATCCTATTGCAAAATTAGATCCACAAACAAGCATAGTGGACCAACTAAAGCACACACCTTCCTAGATATCCATGTTTGACCTATTGCGCATATCTCCACAGCATAAACTGACACTTGACCAAGCACTTTAGAATGCAGCTATCCCAAGGGACATAACACCTAAGAGATTCCAAACTATGGTCAACCATATAGTAGCTAACAAACATGCCACATGCATAGATCCTAATGTGCCACCGCATAAACCACTGCATAATGATCCTCTACACTTACTTGTCTAGAGCCACAAAAGCACTATCCGTAGGGTCCTTGTTGATGGTGGAGCTGGGTTAAACATTTGTACTCTAAAGTTAATCAAGCAACTGGGTTATTTAGAATCAAGTATTGATGTCACAAGGAGGATAAATATTTGAGCCTATGATGAAGAGGAAAGGTCCTCTAAGGGTATCATCATTCTACCTATTCGCATTGGTCCTGTGGTCAAAAATACACCCTTCCAAATCTTAGACCTTGAATTGGGATACAACATGTTACTAGGGAGACCTTGGATACATGAAATGCAAGCCGTACCATCAACATACCATCAATGCATCAAGTTCCCTCACCAAGGGGAGGAGATCATCATAGAGGGAGATCCCAATCCCTTCCAATATTGTAATGCAGTTCAAATCAACATTGATAACTAGGTACCATCAAACCAAGATGCAAGCATCTCGTCCTCTTTAGATTCGAATTCCAAAGATGTCACATGAGCAGCGAGAAAGATAGTCATTAATCAAGATGCAAGCATCTCATCCTCCCCAAATCCAAATCTTAAGGATGTCAAAGAGAAAGGAAGCAAGATATCCATCATAGATAAGGGCTGTGGTGAATACAGATATGAAGAAGCCTTTACCATCACGCACATGCCTCAAAGCCCAAGAACTCATGGCATGCCACAACCTGTCATTATGACAGAAACTCCCCAGCCAATTCTATTCAGATGTCCACCCACAACCTTTGTCTGGTGGGGTGACATAGTAGAAGAGAATCCTTTTGAACAAGACATCAACACCTGGTTATATCAAGACACCCCTGAGACAATCTGACCACCACTACCTTTGGAAAACTGTGGTAATGGTTACACAATGATACAAAGATTTGGGTACGATGGTACAACTGAACTGGGGGCAAGGCAACAAGGCATATATGAATTGCCTCTGCCACCAACCCAAAGAAACACAAGAGGTTTGGGCTATGGACAACAAAGCACTAGTCCTGTGATCCAAGACATTTAGGTCAATCATGAGCAAATAGAAGAGATGCACCAGGGGCACAACACTGAGCATGTCCTAATAAGCAACATATTAGCATAGTTGTTGCCCACCGAAGAGGGAACCACACATTCCCTAATAAACCTACACTTAGAAATCGATGATAAACAAGGAAGTGAGACATCGGATGAACATTCCATTGAGACTGACTCTAATTAATATGAGTGGAGATCCCTCCATGACTCTGAACCATCAATCCCATATTTTTCCCCTTGGGCCGACATTATCATAAATCTAGCATACCTGTTTGACCAATTGACCATCGCCGAACAACCCTGTATAGAAAAACATATCATTCATCAGACCTCAAGTGGTGCATCCTCATCACAATCCAATTTCATACACACCATATCAGTGGTCTCGTTCAGTCAACCAAAGCCAAACAGTAGTGAAAGTGTCTATCTTGTACACCCTAAGCTTATAGAGTGGGATCAACAAGGACCACCTGATCTTGATGTCTTCGAAAATGACAAGGCAATAGATCATTTCATGGGACTGAGGGAAGGCATTCAGTCAGGAGATCACAAGACAAGATTCTCTATCAACCTAGATAGAGTAACATACTTCAGGGAGGAAGCTCCTCTTTCTAGTCCACAAAAGAAAAAAGAACAACAAAGTAAAAAGTAAAAGAAGACGTATCTTCTGGAAAAAACCTCACTGAGGCACTATAAGATGGAAAGAGAGAACTCCTCCCCTTAACAGAGGAGAAATCAGCATTGCTAGCTGAAGAGACAAAGGAAATAAACTTGGGGGATAATAAGATCCCAAAGAACAACTACTTGGCAAAATCCCTCACCCCTGAGGAGAGAGAACAGTTCATCAGTTTCTTCAAAGAAAGAATGGTCAATTTTGCATGGTCTTACTTAGATATGCCAGGTTTAGATCCAGATTTGGTGCTACACCACCTCCCATTGCTACCAAATGCAAAAGCTGTCAAATAGAAGCTAAGAAAGATGCACCCTCATGTTGCATTACTAGTCAAAGCAGAACTGAAAAAGCTCCTGGATGCTAAATTCATCAGACCCCAAATGGAAGGACTGCGCACAAAATTTCATTACATTCGCTTTGAGAAAGTCCCAAGAGCATAGAACAAAGTGGTAGATGCAATGGATACCATAGCATCCTTGATTGACATGCCTAGAAATGACACCAAATTCCAATTTCTAGTGTAACAACTCTTGGTACCATCACATCAGGCATCTATCACAGAATCAACATGTGTTCTTGTTGGTCCTGAGTCCCCATGGTATCAAGATTTCTATAGTTATCTCCAAAATAATGTCTTACCCCCAAACTTGTCTAGGAACTAGAGAAAAGCCCTCATCCACCAAGCCTCTAGGTATACTATCCTCTCAACTACTCTATACAGACGAAGTCTTGATGGAACATTACTACCATGTCTCACTTCCATGGAATCCCAGAAAGATTTATATGAGGTACATGAAGGAATATGTGGAACCTATGGAGGTGGCAACAACTTAGCTAAGAAAATAATCTGCATGGGATACTATTGGCCCACAATAGAGATAGATGCACACAAGCATGTTCAAAGATGTAGACAGTGTCAAATTCATGGAAACCTCATCCATGCACTAGCCTAGCAACTGAATCCCATCACATCACCACTACCATTTTCCATGTGGGGATTTGACTTGGTGGGTAAGATAACACCTTCTCCAGCAAACAGACACAAGTACATCATAGCAGCAATAGAGTACTTCACAAAGTGGGTGGAAGCAATTCCCCTCACTTACATCACTGGAAAACAGATAGCAATGTTCATACTTAACCATATCATCTATCGATACGGGATCCCCCAAACAATCCTGATAGATCATGGTACCCCTTTCTAGAACAAGGATGTTGAAGACCTATGTGAACAGTTTCGCATCAAACAAGGGTTCTCCTCATTTTATTACCCTCAAGGAAATGGCCAAGCCGAAGCTACCAACAAAACAATTTTGAAGATTCTAAAGAAAACGGTAAATGAAACAGGGTGAGACTGGCATCTACAACTTAGTCCCACATTATGGGCATACAGAACTAGTGTGAGAACACCAATAGGAGCAACTCCTTTCTCCCTAGTCTATGGAACAAAGGTATTATTACCCCTCGAAGTGGAAATCCCATCCCTGAGGATATCATTGAAAAACCTGGTTTTAGATGAAGACTATAGAATGGCATGGCTCAGTGAGTTAGAATTACTAGATGAAAGAAGGCAGCATGCTTTCGACCACTTATAAGGCTATCAAAATTGCCTTGGAAGGAACTATCATAAGAAGGTGAAACCAAGAACATTTGAGGTAGGAGATCTTGTCCTCATGGAAAATAAGAAGAATCAAGTAGAGCGAGTCAAACGTGGTAAGTTTGAGCCTAACTGGCTAGGACCTTTTGTTATTGTCAACTCTACTCAAAGTGGGGCATTCATATTGGCAACACCAGAAGGAGATCATCTCCCCAGCTACATCAACAACATGCACCTAAAGAGGTTCTACCTTTAAAGGTCTCTATGGTTAAGGCATGTATCTACCTATCCAAAAAATACCAAAAAAATCAAAAAATATAAAAGTTACCTTGGTGAAAACCTGGCAATCAGGCACCTTGGCGACAATAAAAAAAAGGAAAAAAGAAAAAAAAGTAAAGAGAAAAAATAACCTCTCTCTCAGTGAAAACCTGGCAATCAGGCGCTATTAAGTAGGTACCTTGGTAAAAACCTAGCAAACAGGTGCCAAGTGTTCAAATCCAGCTCCACCATCAATGAGCTCCAAAAACTTGAGCATACTTCAAAATGCAAGACTGACTATCCAAGCACTATCCAGAAGCACAATCTGCGGCGAGCACAAAGCACTTACCCATGGTTACTTATTGGTCCACTAGACTAGGGGGGTGATTCCAAAAAGTTCTTAAAACTCCCAAAAATCAGAAAACTCATCAAAAATCCTAAAAAGATCAAAAATAAAGAGAAAATCAATCTTCATCAAAAACATTCAAAAAATTGTAAAACCCCAAGCAATAAAACTAACTCAAAGAGAGCAAGGGGAAATCACGCCCAGTCAATCAAAATGTCACAATCATGAGCTTTGCATATTAGCATTGGGCTCATCTGACACAACTCTATCAAATCATTCAAATCAACAAGCAGTAGGCGAGCAAGCCAAACTATCAATTGTCACAATCATGAGCTTTGCGAACAAGCATTGGGCACATCTGACACAACTTGATCAGCTACCAACATGATCAGAGCAATCAAACTTATCAGTCAATACTGTCACAATCATGAGCTTTGCAAACAAGCATGAAGCCCATCTGACACAGCATGATCAACTGCCAACATGATCAAAGCCAATCAAGCCTATCCAAAGAGTTGATCCAATCAAGAGAACCCACTGAATCGAGGATCCACACAACAATGTTGACTTGGTCAGTCAAGTCAGTCAGATGTCAGTCTATATTTCGGGGTTATGTTCTTATACTACTCCAGGATCCACCATGTGAGGAGAGTAGTTATGATAGATCATGACTTATTTTCTTTGATTGTTGTCTGTTGAATGCTCATTTTGATTTTAGGGCCATGATGATTTAGGATAAATGCGGTAGGCGTTGTCACTTATCTAGCAGCCGCATAGTTCCATGATCTGAGCTTAAACCTGGAAAAGAATTGGACATTCCTTCTCTTTTATTTTTCTTGTTTGCTTTATAGAATCAAGAGCTCACAGCACTATTTAGATGGACTATCAGTTGCTTTGGAGTTCTATCTTGGTTTCTATGGTCTTTCCCTTTATGTTACAAACAAGAGCTCACGATGCTATCCAGATGGACTCTAGGGGCGTAGGAGTTCTATCTTGTTTGTTTGGATTTCCCTTTTCAGAAATCAAGAGCTCATAGTATTATCCAGATGGACTTTGGGTAAATAGGAGTTCTATCTTGGTTTCTTTGTTTTAGATTAATTCAGAGGGCAAGTGGTATCCAGATGGTCAATATCTGGGTGCTTTTGGCTCTCTTTCTTTTCAAATAGGGAACATAGTTGAATCTAGATGGTCAATAGTTGGGTACACTATGGGTCTCTTTCTATTCAATCTCTCTACTCCTTCCGCTATCAAGAGGTCATGGTGGTATCTAGGTGGTATGTGATCAGGATCATTCGATGCTCTTCCAGGATATCAGAAAATACAAAAAAGATGCAATGATGACAAATATTGGAAATAGGGGCAGCAAATTGGGACATTCATCCTTTCTATCAGATCATATCTATCCAAAAATGCAAAAAGAACATCCTTTCTATCATTCCATTCTATTAGGTCAATCTCAGAGCACATCTATCCAAACTAACTTCTTTCTAACTAACACATGCATTACTCAAATATTTTATGCATAATAGATTGAATACATTCCATTTTGTGCATCAGAAGAAAAAAAAGAAAAAACATGGTAGTTGCATACATGATAAATCATAAAATCACAGGCATCCATAAAACATATCATTAAAATAGGCATTTCATTTACACCATCCTGCATAACATGTCAGTATCATAGGAAAGTAAATCATCCATATACAATTCTGCATATTAGAAACACATTGCATATACATCTCATCTAATCATGTAGAATCATACATATAGAAAGTAAAACCATTACACATCATATCAAAGCATAGCTGCATCTCATGTAAATCAAAATATCTGAGTACAAATGAAAGGTCACAAGTCTGAACACAGAAGGTAACCAACAGGTGAATCATATATATATCAGTGTATCGAGATACAAAAATGGTACAACTCAGAGTATACAATGCACCACCACAAAAATGGTACAGAGAGCAGAATCAACAGGAGCTACCCCCACCCTCACCAGGAGGCACACGAGGGGGAGGCATATCAGAATCTATCCTATGAGAGGACTTAGGAGCTTGGATACCACTACTCTAGGAACACTAAGCCCTACTAGATCTCTGCAAAGCAGTATAACTCAGAACCCTCTCTACGGCAGGAACTACACCCTCATAGTGTCATCTCCAATAATCTATCTCCCGCTGAGCCTCTCGCCCAGATCTATAATATCTATCCAAAATATATCTATCAGATACATCTTGTAGACTTTCAATAAATGAGTGGACCTCAGCCCAAACCTGTTTCTCTCTGGACTCCGCAGCTGTAACACGGGCCTCCAAAGCAATGGCACGAGCATCAGAAAGGGAAAGATGGACCTGAAGGTCCTAAATCTCCTGGGTTAGGCACTCCAACTTTGAGGGATCATCATCCATCCCACCCATGGCTACATCCATATCTCCCTCCTTTGCCTCTCTTCCCAACCCCTCACCTCGCCTTCACCTGACAACCATGAAATCATCCTCACTCTCAGAGCTCTCCCCAGTGCTACTCCGGCTACTGCCACTCTCCTCTAAGGAACCGATCTCAACACTCTACTCATCAAGAGCTTCCACATCTATATCAGCAAGATCCACATCCACCTCCTCAATAATGACCCGATCCTCCTGTCAGGGAGCCAAAACTATTTTCATCCGCCTACGTACTCTACGCACCAATTGGGGTGCCTCCTCCTCCAAAATGGTACCTAAACCAGCTCTGGCATGTCCCTTGCTTTGATCACCTCCCATCCTCACCCCACCTCTAGCACCCTCAGGACCAGGATCATCTCCTCCATCATCACCTCTCCCTCATCCTCTGTCCCTCCCACCATCATCACCCCTCCCTCGTCCACCATCCTGTCCACCATCCCTCCCTCCCTGTCCACCACCCCTCCCTCCATCACTGCCTCCCCTTACACACCGTACCCATTGAGCCCTCCACATGATAGTCCTAGGCACAGGACGTGAGACATCTATCAAGGAAATAGGATGATGCTACAACCAATGGGAATCATATTGTGGAGTAGTGCTTGCAAAAGATAATTCAACTATCAGTACCAGAGTAGATATACAAGTATCAAAGCAAGATATGAGCACAAATCAGAGAGAAAAAAAGAAGTAATAAGAAATCACAACAAAGACAAACCTAGGTCAACAGTAGTAGAACACCAGGTCCATGCTACAGGAAGCAGTCCTAAAAACTTAGTGCGAGTAGCATCAAGTGACACTACAACACCCCAGACACAAGCATCCCTCGATCGCTGAGAAAAATAGGCATATGAATTGGAGACATCCTGCTGCTCGCCAAACTGTCGTAACAACCTATCGGTGTTATGGAAATAAATCATATGTACATGGTCACTAACGTGACCAATCAGGTATCTGCGCTATCTACAAAAAGGAAGATGGATATCCTCACCATCCCAAATAGGACAATCATGGTAAGGTCTCCAAATAAAATAAGGAATCATGTCAAGCTACTGTCGCCAATAAGAAAGATGACCCATATGGGTCTACACAATCGCACCATCATACATATATACATATGGCCTATCAGTCGGGAGAGCACAGGCACCTACAGGATGACAGATAGCTATATGCTCCCACGCCCAAATCTGTAACAATGTAGCACCATAACCAAGTGACTTACCATCAAGGTAAGCCACATACATCATATGGAAATGTATGTGCGCCAACATGCATGGGCCCCATACAAAGATAGTATGGTCTCAGACCATACTCTGTAAGACACTACTGAACCCTACAAAAAACCCATGCTGACACTGATCGGGGCAAAGGATCCCACAAATCAAACTACCCAATAGTGTGGATAGTCTATCTAAGCCCAATCCAAACCTCGACCACGGAATGTCATAACCACCGACAAGCCTGAGCTGATCTTGGGGCAGTCCAGTAAGCTCAGTCAATGCAGGGACACCAGTGCACATGGAATACTCCACCAACTCGCCCTGGATAGGGAGTTGGAGGATGCGATACACATCCTCCAAGGTCATAATGCACTCCCCGGTAGGAAGCCAGAAGGTACAGGTCTTTGAATGTCATCACTCTATAAGAGTGGAGATTAGACCCCTATTGGTCATGATCTTAGGCATATAGTAGATCCAATATAAACCCAGGTCATGAAGTACTGACCTCTCATCCTCTGAAAGCTGAAATCTGTAAATGAGTCCCGCTGGCCTGGACTCTTGACACTGTAAGATACACCCAGTGAACTGAAAATACAACCAAGACCATGACAAATATCAGTTTTAGTAATGTTAGAAAGTAACAGAAGCAAGAATAAGCAGATAACAGGCAAAGAAATCAGGTAGACAGTGTTAAAAAGTCAATTGCGGTAATAAACATGGTCAACTGCGGTACTTTTATGTGATTGCGGCACCTAAACTACAAGTGCGGCACTCAAATAGCAATTGTGGCATTTTACATAATCAAATGCAGCACTTTTATCAAATGTGGCATAGAACCAGCAATTGCGGCATTTAATCCGCAATTGCGGAAAAATCGCAGGCGACTGCGGCAAAGGAGTATTTTTTCCTAAAAAGTACAATTTTTCAAAGCAATAAATAATGTAATAAATGACATGCAAAAAGAGGAAACTCACCAGATGTCTAGAGCCAGGAGGTCAAAAGTATGAACCGACCCAATCAGAAATGTGTACAACACCTAGAAGCCCCGCCATCACTCGAAAGAAGGAAGAAAATGAGGCAGAAAACAATAAACAAACTCACCAATGACCCAGAGCTCAAAATCACAAAGTGACAAAAGAAGATCTCTTTTAGCTACTTATAGGGGTTCTGGAAAACCCTAATTTCACCTAGGTTCTGAAATTTCTTCCCGGTCCCCAAAAAATTCAAAGATCAATTATAGGGGCAATTCTAAGTATTTTTTCAGATCTGTCAGCTACCTAGTTCCATAATTTGTAGGTTCAACAAATTAACGCTCGTCTCGTGACTTTTTGCTCAAATTTGTTGAGGGGGCATAAATACACCTACTAAATGTCGGGGCAAGCTGGGGTAAAATCAAAGAATCTTTGACACACTATGACAAGTCACATCGCATTAAAGAGGGGCAAATGTAGACACCCTCAAATGGACAGGCTTGCGACTTTACATTAAAAACACTAATTTTCATCTATTAATTAATGGTTTTTTAATCATTAATTAATCATCTACTTTCTTCTAAATTCATTCCCCAAATCATTTAATCCAATTTCAAAAATTAATTAAATAAGTAATTTTATTTAATTAATTAGCTTTAATTGATTAATTATCATTAATTAATTAATTAAACTCAATTTTCTATAGTTTAAATTCAAATATTTAAACTTACTAATTAAAGTCTTCCAATTAAATTAATTTAATTTCATCAAATAAAGCAATTCTTAATTAAAAAGAATTCAATTATCTCACATGTTGAAAACAATTA
>MU224790.1:3986227-4032680 GCA_018584345.1 Thuja plicata
GGGAAACTTTTTTTCCTCCCTCTAAGTTATTAAAATTTATTTTATCTTTTTGCCTCCTTTTATGGGAAGACTCATTCCCTTATTTAGTGTGTTATTAGGTATATTAGTTAAGTTATTATTTAAATAGGTTTTTTTTTTGGGGTTGTAGGGATGAACTTGGAAGTGAAATAATGAGGAGGATTATATTAACTAAGGGAAATGCATGAATTAAATAATTTCCCGATAACAATAATCTTACTCACTCGTAGTGAATTTACGAAATGAAATTGCTACAAATTACTAAGTTAGAATGAACATTTGTGATAGAAAATTATATCCACAAAATATTATATCTGACTTGTCATTAATAAGATGATAATTAATTAAATTAAAATTTAGATATTAAAGAGGAAGATTTAATTGGTTAATAATTTAGGGGGTGAACCTAATTAAAGTTTTTAAATAAAACATATGGACTCTTAATGTTATTTTTATGTGGTCAATATATGTTGCCAGTTTACTGAATATTATAAGAATAATATTATGGAAGTGTCTTAACCTAGAGGATTAGTTCAATACAGAATCCTTAAGCTATCAAGTAAACCAGATTTTTGGAGGACCCTGGAGACCGTAATTAGGGAGTCTCTCTCATTCTCCACATCATCAAACTCTATTAATGAATTATTGGGACGACATGTAAATTCAAATAATCCTCACCTTATGTATCTAAAAATTTTAGGAGAGGACTAGGGTTAAGGGAGGTTGACACTTAGTCATGATTCCCCTTAGACCCTCTTGACAATAATATCACTATTTAATTTCTCTTTTTAAAAAAAAAGTTGTTGCATTTTTGGGCGCAAAATTTTGGGCATGACATTTGGTATCAGAGCCATGTTTCAAACACTGGAACCTTAAACCCACTATGTTTCTTAAAACTTTAAAATATTTATTTTAACTTTCTTCAAAAGATCAAACTTAGTAGAAAATTTGTGCAACAACTTTCAACATATTCATTTCAAATCAAGATACTACCTTCAACTTATACCACCTTCCTATGTGCGTAGGATGCCTCTAGTAACACGGCAAGCTCACGCCCATGGGAGAAACTCTAGACGTGCTCCTTTGGCATGAGTTCAGTTGGAGCAGAATGTAGGGGGTAATGATGAGGAGCAGAGGCCTCCTCTCGAACAACCCGCCAACCCCAACTAGGAAATATTGAATGAACTTCAGAATCTAGTCAGGATTATTTTAGACAGGATACCATAGGATAATCAGCACGCAGGACTCAAGGGTGCAGCACGTGAGCGCAATAGGAGTCCCCCACCTAGGATTATAGAGGACCAGGCAGATCATGAGGGTGAGTCAGTACACATGCCACCTCTAGAGGCAGTTGTTCCAGTATTTGAAAGGGTATCCCGTGACACAGGGGACCATATCAGGGAACTTATACGCCTTAACTCACCACCTTTTTTAGGAGCCATGGGTGGGAGTGAAGCTGAGGCTTTCCTTTTGAGCCTCAAGAGATGTTTTGGATTGCGCCCTTATGGGATCAATACGAGGGAATACTTTTCTATCCACTTGTTGAGAGGATTAGCAGCTATTTGGTGGAGAACAGAATAGTTAAAGGGTAATATGTCTATGGATACCCTCACTTGGGACACCTTTCTCGAGAGATTCAGGGATCGTTACCTATCTGAGCACTATAGGCAGTGACAGATTGATGAGTTTCATGACCTCAGCAGAGAGGGCTCACTGTCACACAGTATGAGTGTAAGTTCTTGGAACTTCTACCTTATGTAGACTATATGAGAGATGAGAAGATCAAGGTTAACCACTTTGTTAGAGGGTTGAATGCATCTATATCAGGTTCAGTGCACATGGCAGCACCCAGGAACCTTCGAGAGGCCATAGAAAAGGCCTTAATTGTTGAGGAGATTCAGGGTAGGGGAGAGGATACATGAGATTGGTCACAGAACTGAAACACCACACCACATAATTCAGGGTATCAGGAAACACATTGGAAAGGGAATAAAAACAACAACCAGAACAATAACAGGCATTCCTCAGGATCTTACAAATCCCCTCCATCTCAGCAGTAGTCATATTAGGGAAAGAAACATAAGGCCCCTCAAGGGAAACAGGGCTCCAAGCCCAAACAGTGGCAGTCCCAGGCTCCTAGTAAGGACCACAGGTCACAGGCATCATCAGCACCCCCATATAAGACTCAGCAGTCCTCCAGGGGTGGTTATAGTGGTTCTAGCAGGACAGGGGCTCACAGTATTCTAGACCTTAGGGTACCCAGTTTCAAACTCGAGGGCCATGTTATTCTTGTGGTGCCATGGGGCACTTGGCTAGAGAATTCCCTCAAGGGGGTGGACAGCATACCATAGCATTAGAGCCCACTATTGGTGATATGGGTGGGTCCCACAGTGTTTTTGCAGCGGTTGACAACCGCTAGGCAGAACATCAGGCTACTGTGATTGAGACTATAGGTATGATTGGAGGTAACAAAGTTACTATTCTATTTGATTCAAGTGTTATAGATTCTTTTATGTCTCCATTGGTTGTGGAGTGTTGCGGGCTAGTGGCAGCTAGACAAGAAGTTAGTTTGGAGGTAGAGTTAGCCTCAAGTTCCAGAGTACCCATCACTTCCTTAGTTACAGATTGTCAGATTCAGATTGGTTCCATGACCACCATTTCAGATCTACGTATCACTCCTCTTGGATCCTATACGATAGTACTTGGCATGGATTGGCTTTATGCACACAAGGCCAAGCTAGATTTTTGGCAAAAGAAGGTAGAATGTTTAGATGACAATGGCAATGCTATAGTAATTCCAGGGGTTCAGAGGGTAGTATCCATTCATATGATTTTTGCTATGCAGCTTAAGTGGTGCATACGAAAAGGGTGCCAGTTATTTGCCATCACAATCAGTGATAGGGAGGAGGAAGTAGAAAAGGAAACTTCTCTTGATGATCATCCCATGTTACAGGAATTTGCAAATGTGTTTCCTTCAAAATTACCTGGTATGCCTCCCCATAGAGCAGTTGATTTCCATATAGACCTTGTGCCAGGTGTTGCACCAGTATATAGGGCACCTTACATAATGTCTCCTAATGAGATTAATGAGCTCAAGATTTAACTTGAGGAGCTCCTTGAGAAGGGGCACATACGACCTAGTGTCTCTCCTTGGGGTGCACTAGTTATCTTTGTCAAAAAGAAGGATGGATCACTTAGACTATGTATGGATTACAGGCAGTTAAACAAGTTAACCATTAAGAATTGATACCCACTGCCTAGGATTGATGACTTGTTTGATCAGTTGTAGGGTTCCTGTGTGTTCTCCAAGATAGATCTTAAATTAGGGTACCATCAGTTGATAATCATGGAAAGTGATATCCACAAGATAGCTTTCCAGACTAGATACAGACATTATGAGTTCATGGTTGTGCCTTTTGGTCTTACGAATGCCCCTGCTGTGTTCATGAGACTCATGAATGGGGTATTCCGCACTTTCCTTGACAAATTTGTGGTTGTGTTCCTGGATGACATTGATTTATTCTTGTAATGAGAAGGAACACAAGGAGCATTTGAGACAGGTATTACAGTGCTTGAGGGATAACCAGTTGTATGACAGTTTGTCAAAATGTGCCTTCTTCATAACAGAGGTCTGATATTTAGGCCATGTTATTTTAGTTGACGAGATATTAGTGGACCCATCTAAGATTGATGCCATTATGAATTGGCCAGCACCTACTTCCGTGACCAAGGTCAGAAGTTTCATGGGTCTTGCAGGATATTACAGGAGGTTTGTACAGGGTTTCTCTAGAGTGGCTCATCCTATCACATCCCTTCAGCGAAAGGGAAATAAGTTTGATTGGACAGAGAAGTGAGAGAGGGCCTTTTAGGAACTCAAGAAAGCACTTACCAGTGCACCTATTTTAGCAGTGCCAGAGCCTACAACGGAATTTGTAGTCTACACAGATGCTTCCTTGGATGGTTTGGGGGTAGTTCTTATGTAGGATGGGAAAGTTATAGCATATGAGTCTAGGAAACTTAAGACTCACGAGCTCAATTACCCTACCCATGACCTTGAGCTTGTGGCAGTAGTGCATGATTTAGTGCGATGGTGACACTTTCTCTTGGGACATCAATTTGAGCTTCATTTAGACCACTAGAGTTTGCAGTATATATTCACTCAGCCAAACCTCAATGCTAGGCAGAGGAGGTGGATGGAGTTCCTATGTGAGTATGACTTTGATGTCCATTATATCAAAGGGAAAGAAAATGTGGTCGTTGATGCTTTGAGTAGGAGGCGACATGAGTTATCTTCCATGATCACTGGTACAAACTTAAGAGATCGTATACTACACCATTTGTAGGAGGATGCCTTATATTTAGAGGTTTGTCAGTTGATCTAATCTCAGAGACCCCTTGTGGGTAGATTTTTAGAGTATTCCTTGAAGTCCGATGGACTATTACATCGTAGAGGATGCATATATGTACCTTCTTCTGGGGATTTGTGTAATATCATCATGCTAGAGGCTCATAGAGCCCCTTATGTGGCACATCCTAGAGTTAAGAAGATGCATGCTGATTTTTAGATAGCTCTATCATTGGCTGGGTACGCGGAAACACATTGCAGAGTTAGTAGCCTAGTGTCTTGAATGCCAGAAGGTGAAGGCCGAAGATGGTCATCTTGGAGGGCTCCTTCAGCCTCATGAGGTACCTATGTGGAAGTGGGATGTTATATCCATGGATTTTATTGTTGGTCTCACTATTTCATCTCATCGCCATGATTCTATCATGGTGACAGTTGAAAAATTGACCAAAGTGGCCCACTTCTCACTCGCTCATACCACATTTATAGCCCTAGCAGTGGCTCAAGTCTTCTTGAGGGATATAGTTAGACTACATGGCATTCCTCAAAAGATCATTTCTGATAGGGATTCTCTCTTCACATCATCTTTTTGGAGAGAATTACAGGTAGCTTTGGGCACCAGGCTCAACTTTAGCATAGCTTATCACCCAGAGACCGACGATCAGACTGAGAGAGTGAATCAGGTTCTTGAGGATATGCTCCGTATGTATGTTATGGATCATCAGGTCAAGTGGGAAGAGTATATTCACTTAGCAGAGTTTGCCTATAATAACGGGCATCATTCCTCTTTGGGTATGCCACTATATCAGGCACTTTATGGTAGACCTTGTAGGACACCTTTGAGTTGGGATAGGATTGAGGATAGAGTTACCATTGGACCACAGCTAGTCCTAGAGATGGAGCTGCAGGTAGCCTTAATTAGGCAGCGTCTCCTAGAGGCACAGGATTGACAAAAGAAATATGCTGATGCAAAGAGGATATATCAGGTATACATGGTCAGAGATAGGGTCTTCTTGAGAGTGCAGCCTCATGAGAGTCATATACATTTCAAAAAGGCCTCTAAGTTTTCACCTCGATTTGTGGGACCATTTGAGATATTGGAGAGGATAGGACCAGTTGCTTATCGTCTAGCCCTGCCACCTAGCCTATCATGCATCCATGATGTGTTTCATGTTTCTATTTTGAGAAAATATATTTATGATGAGTCTCACATTATAGATTGGGATGCCTTATAGGTGGATTCAGACAAGTAGCTAGCATTGGAGCCTATTCACATTTTGGCATGTAGGACGCTGGGCCTACGAGGCCGAGAGTTGAACGAGGTTAGGGTTCAATGAGATTGCTATGATGAGGTTACATCTTCATGGGAGGATGCAACGCAGATGAGAACTCAGTATCCCTAACTTTTTTTTGTACTCCAGGGGGAAGTTCAGGCCTAGGGGGGAGGATGTGAGGCCTCACCCTGAACCCCATCATAGTTTTCCAATTTTTTGCTTATGATAGATTTAGCATATGATACTTTACTTTTGATGCACTATAGACATTATGGACTTTATGCTTTATGCCATGGATTTGATTATTTTGGTTGTATGGACACATGATGCTTTATGATGGACCTTATGGACTATATTATGTTTTCTTTTATGGACATTTATTCTGAGACTACTGATTTGGAAACTCATTATGATTATGCTATGGTTATTGATGAGATTTGGATTTAGTTGATATAGATGTTGAATTTCAATTCATTACAATGTGAATTTAACCTTATGATAAATGCTTAAAATAAGAATTATGTAATATTGTGATCTTTAGTAATAACTTAGTATATTGATGATGTCCTTATATTTTGAATATTGCTTATTTCTTTATGATGTATATTTATTTCCTCAGACTATTGATATTTGAATTGAGTGTGTAGGTAAGAAACCATGGTATTTTATCTGGGGAACCAAACAAAGGGAAATGTGAACTCAGTTGAACAAGGGTTGCATCTAATGAAAGACAAGGCCTCGTTGTTTCGTAATTTTATTTGTAAACCTATTTGGATGAATTGTGGAAGTGAAATTTCTTATATATAATTCTAATTTCTTGTGAGTTTTTCCTAAGTGGATATGACATGTCCTAGTGATGTGTAATTGTTGTGTGTGTCATTTGACACTTGTGCTTTGTACTTAAGGCCATGACATGTCAACTTGGGAATGGTTGTCCACCTACCTAGATTAGTACATTAGTGAATCCCCGTAAGCATACCTTGGTTTGGGAGATGGGAGAGTGGTCACCTCATTGGAATTTCGAAATTTCTCTTAGAGTGGACTTTTAGAGGGGTTATGGAGTGTCTAGGGGTGTTTTGGGGTCATTTTTAGGTATCCCACTTGTTATACCAATAGTTAAGGGCCTTTTTAAACCTAGGATAGCCCCTATTTGACCATGTGACCCTTCCAAAAAGTGGATTTCTCAAGTTGGACGAAAATCAACTCTAGTGAGGCTTGACTTGGGTAGAACACCATTCCATATTTGTGTTAAGACATGATTCACCTTTTTGAAGCTTCCTTCTTTAGTTCCATTTTTGGTAAGGTGTAAGGGTTTAGGGAAGAGGGATCAATTAGAGAACTTTTCTTCTCCCCATGATCTTTCTAGAGGGCTTTTTAGTGGGAACTCTCCAAGTGGGAGAGTTTGAACACCCACTCCCTAATTTAGGGACATAGCTAGAGTTGGTGATCTTGGAAGGAGGAATTTGGCTAAAAGGGATCTCTTCTACAACTTTCTTTCTTAAGCTTAAATTTTAGGTTGGTGGATATTATGCAACACTCTCTCTCTCTCTCTCTTTCATGTAATCTTATGTGCTCTTGTTATATGAATGTGGTTGTGTTTATGGGCTTGTTGAAAGCCATGAATCTTGTTGTTATTGTAAGGTTTTGAGGTTGTTACAAATTTTTTCATTTGTTTTTTCCCTTTGTATGTTTTGTTTATGGGAGTATCAAGACTCACTCACCCTTTGGAGGGGAAGAGTAGTCTTGAGGGTGGAGGAGTTATGACAGCCCTTGGTGTAGAGTCTCTCCTCAAGGAGGAGAGGAAAAAAGCATGGAGTATGGGCTCCATGAAGCCTCCCTCTTTGTTGCTTCATTGGGGGGCATAAGGGTATGAAGTTATTTGTGTTGCAAATGTGGAAGTATGTGTTTTTGGACAGCCATGTGATGGCTGTGATTTTTGAGTTATGGGTTGGCCTTCTCCCTTGGGTACTTGGTCCACTTCACCCCAAGTAGGATCATTGAAGGATCCTTTGTAAAATCCTTTGGATTGGGAGTTTTATGTAAATGTTGCATGTTCTTGTTGTTGATGTTGTATGAGTGTTTTCCCCACCTTTGTTTGGTTCCCCAAGCTCAGGGGTGTCCTCATAAGAGGCCTAGGTTGGGTGGAGAATAGCCCCATGGTTTCTTGTTTCCCCTTATTTTTGCTCTTGTATGCAGATTTGAAGATGGAAAAAGCATAAAAGTTGGAAGGAAGAAAATGTCGTGATAGAAATTTCATCATTATGTTATCTTGTTGTAAAAGCCTTATGGCATGTGCTAGTAGTATAGTTGCAAAATGAAAGTTTATTTTTGCAAAAAGCCATGTGGCTGTCTTTAAGCTTCCCTTGAAAGCATTTTGTAAATATTGGTGTTGTCATCTCATTTGATTTGTTATATCCTCAAGATTAAATAAAAGTTCCTTTATGCTGAAATTTTTATGGAGTAAATCTAGTTATTTGTTAGGTTTATTATTGTTTCCAAAGATAGAAAATAATTTTGTTTCTCCTAAATGTATGATCTTATATCTAAATAGGAATTCTGAAAACTAGATTCATCTATATACTTAACATAAATTTACTTCACTTGTTAATTTAAGGTGAGCTCTATATAGTTAAAAGAAATAAGATTTCATAGAAATGTATATTAATTTCTATAATTCAATGTTTATTTTCTGTTATGGTTTCTCATTGCTGTTATGAATCCTAAGAAAGTTAGTAGAAAAAAAAAAGGGGGGGGAAACATGCATTTAAATAATTGTAAATATAAATTTGCATATACCTATTGTATTTATCTTATGTTTTTCTTTTAAAAAAAAAGGGAACAAACTCTAAATCTTTGTTCATACCTTGAAACAAACTGTTGTGTATATATATATGTGTGTGTGTGTGTGTGTATTTTATACATATATATTTATATATATACTCTGTTGTATAACAGTTATATATATATATATATATATATATAATCGAATGCCTTTATATATAAAATTAAAACCGTATTAAATAAACTGAGCGAACCCTTTTGGCAGCCGGTGTGCATTTTTTTTATAACAAAAAGAATTTAAACAAAATAAATAAATAAATAAAATTTTGGATTTGGGGGAGGGGGCCGTAGCCACCCAACCCCCCCGCGGCACTGTCTTTGCTTGTGGGCAGCCCGTGGTGGGCGCGGCCACCACAGCTGCACCACAGTCAGCGGCTCTGCCACCATTGTGATGGGCTGTGGGGGCGACGCCACCCACGGGTCGGCCCAGCCGTAACCCCCACCACCAAAGCAACCCGTGCGGCAACCTTAAAACCGCGACCCACCGAGTTGTATAAAAATCACAGTCTACAATAAAATATATACGCCACCTCCCTTGCGGCCTCTGCACTTATCCGCCATATTTTTGGCTAGGGTTTGACATACCATATATATATACATACTTTATTATACGAGACTTATTCTTCTTCCATCCTCCATTGTTGACCTGCATAAATGGGGGCTAAAAAAAATAAAATATTAGGGTTTGGTGGAGGAAAATTTTGTAGTAGCGAAAATAAACAAAATAAATCTTTTTGGTCACACCATATTTTACCCTAACCCTAATTTCAAATTAGGGTTAGGGATTTCTTTTTGAAATGGAAAAGAGGGGGAAACTTTTTTTCCTCCCTCTAAGTTATTAAAATTTATTTTATCTTTTTGCCTCCTTTTATGGGAAGACTCATTCCCTTATTTAGTGTGTTATTAGGTATATTAGTTAAGTTATTATTTAAATAGTTTTTTTTTTTTTGGGTTGTAGGGATGAACTTGGAAGTGAAATAATGAGGAGGAGTATATTAACTAAGGGAAATGTATGAATTAAATAATTTTCTGATAACAATAATCTTACTCACTCGTAGTGAATTTATGAAATGAAATTGCTACAAATTACTAAGTTAGAATGAACATTTGTGATAGAAAATTATATCCGCAAAATATTATATCTGACCTGTCAATAATAAGATGATAATTAATTAAATTAAAATTTAGATATTAAAGAAAAAGATTTAATTGGTTAATAATTTAGGGGGTGAACCTAATTAAAGTTTTTAAATAAAACATAGGGACTCTTAATGTTATTTTTATGTGGTCAGTATATGTGGCCAGTATACTGACTATTATAAGAATAATATTATGAAAGTGCCTTAACCTAGAGGATTAGTTCAACATAGAATCCTTAAGCTATCAACTAAACCAGATTTTTGGAGGACCCTGGAGACCGTAATTAGGGAGTCTCTCTCATTCTCCACATCATCAAACTCTATTAATGAATGATTGGGATGACACATAAATTCAAATAATCCTCACCTTGTGTAACTAAAAATTTTAGGAGAGGACTAGGGTTAAGGGAGGTTGACACTTAGTCATGATTCCCCTTAGACCCTCTTGACAATAATATCACTATTTAATTTCTCTTTTAAAAAAAAAAGTTGTTGCATTTTTGGGCGCAAAATTTTGGGCATGACAAGAAAGGTCTTGAAGGTCCTTAATACATACATGGAGATAAATAAATACAAAAATGATACCTTTAGACAATATTTTTGATTTTATAATCCTCAGGTACTAGATTAGGAAATCATTATAAACAGAATATAGGAATAGATCAAAAAATTACCATGAAACACTTAAGTAGTAAGAAAACATTGAAAGATCTTACTTATTTAAAAATCACAAAACTTATTTTAGGGTTAGACATCCTCCCCCCTAAGATTCAACTTACTTCAGGAAGTTGGAAGATATAAAATGAACTATATATCACACATAAGTCATAAATTATTATCCAACATAATTGCAATATTACTAATCTAGAACCTAATTTAATGACTGCACACATAATTCTCCTATCAAGAGTTTTGGTAAATGCTATCTTATAGAATTTTAGTGTATATTAACTCAATTCCAATAGTAAAAAAATTTCAAAAGAATTACCTATGTTATTCTTTCACTTTATGCAATAAGTTTGTCAACAAGATACTTAAAATTAGAGTATTACTTAAAAATTACTATCATCAACTTGAAACTCTAATGTATTCATGTTTACTCACTAACATCAATATATTAGGAAAATGCATTTTTTAAAAATTAAAATTATCACTTCATTTCACAATATCAAAGTTCCTATCTATGGTAACTAATATAAAAAGATGGAATTTATGATATATTTTCCCTTTTTGAGACATAATTTAACACTACACAATACAACATGTGAGACTTTATTACAAATAGGGTTCTAAAATTTGAATTCCTTAAAAAATATGTATATCAAACACAGAGGGGTATATAGATTTATATTTATTATGTTTATGAAGGGAATACATCAAACAATTTTTATTTACTTTTGTAATCATGAACTAAAGCATTCGAGATACTAAAAAATTACCATTTTCATTAAAGCACAGTTCTATAAGAAATATTTTAGGAGACATAAAACAACCTCTTTTACCAAGTAAACAATATTCCTTTCCATAAAATATTTAAGTAGAATTCCAATAACATAGAACACATACACCCTTTCACTATATATTCTAAGTCATCTTTCATAATAGGTGTAGTGTTGATTTCCAAAAACACATTCATACCCCTAGAGGAGATCTAATCAATTTTTAATTTTTTGCACCATTATTCAATACTTTAGGACCCCTTACCATACATTAGTGTATGGTAATGTGTTGAAAGGGGTCTTAAGGGGTCCTAGGAAACATTAATGTGTTCAAGGACCCATTAACAAGCCTTAGGACCCATAAGATATAGAGAGAGGGATCCTAGAGGGTCCTAAGGAGTCATAGAAGGTCCTAGGACACATTAATGTGTCCTAGGATCTCTCTCTCTCTCTCTCTCTCTCTCTCTCTCTCTCTCTCCTATTCTTATATTTAGCGTACACCCTATGCAAAAAATGAAAGTAAAACATTTCTCTGAATGCAACATTGCACATTATTTTTACATATATAGGGTGTACGCCCTATAGGGCATACACCCTTTTAACAACATTGGGATCCAAAAATCCTAAGGCTTAGATTTTTTATAGGGAGGATCCAAAATATAGAGTCATCTTGAATCTTCCTAAGGTCACTTTCTAGACCTTCTAAGAGCTTACTTCACAACCCCCAACCTAGGAGAACACACTTTGTTTCTTTCCCTAATCCCTTGCACCTCTCTATCAAAGGTGGTACAACTCTCTCTTGGACTTACTAAGTTAAGATCACCAACTTACACAAAACATAAATTATCCAACTTTTAGGATTATATTGGACCTAAATCATACTATTTGAATAAATCTTGGTGTTCTTTTGTCCATCTGATTCATACTTTTACCATCGAATTAAAATATCACTGGTTCTAAGGGCTAGTAGCCCTTGCAGCCCTAATTAGGTCCCTAAAACCCAATAGATCAAAAATTTCCAAAGAAATCCCCCAAACTGATCACTGTTCCATACAAAATTTTGGCCATACTTAGAGAATTTTAAGTTTTGGGGTCTTCAAACTATTTTTACAGTACTTTATGTGGATTGTGACACTGCCCTTAAAAATAGGGCTAATTGGGCTAGTTGCATAGTTTTCCATAAATGGTGATTGAGATAGAATTATCAGATCTATCCAATAGCTCTATGGATTCCTCAACACCCTAACACGACTCTCCAATCATTAATTCTTCCAATCCAATCCAACCATGCATTCATAGGCTCACTGTTGTCTTCTTGCTCCTAATTAGGCACAGACTATCTCGCCTAGGGAAAGCTTGAAAACATAGAAAAATATACTTTTAGAACCTATACAAAAAATAAAATACTATATAGGGGCTCTAATTTCCATCCCCCATGGGCCAAAAGGATCCAATGGAGGGAGCTCACCATAGAGCCATATTTACAGACCAAACCCTTACAATGGAAGACAATGGTCCAAGAGGGATTGGTTTGTGTTTATACACACAATACTATACAAAATCAAGAATGAAGTAATCAAAAAGAAAGGGAAAAAGTATCAAAAACTCCCCCATTCATAAAATTGAGTGTTTCATTCCATTTACAATGATTCAATCCTAAAACTTTGAAAAACTAAAAAGTATAGTAAACTGCCAAAGTGATCCTTCTTGAAAATGTAATGAAAATTTATCCAACCTCTATACAATGATTTGGAAATCCTTAAATATGTCCCTCAGACCCAAAAAATTTCCCAAATTGACCCATAAATTCCATTAGGGTAGTTTGCAACTTTTGTCTAAATGTTGTCGAGCAACATTTGAAAGTTGTAAAAGTTGCTTAAGCAACTTTTACAATTTTTACAACTTTTACAATTTCTTCACTTTGACCCAATGAATGGGTTCCACAAGGATAAAAACCACATCCTTTACCTAATTAAACTTCAGTTAGGTCCTATTAGACACTATAGGCTCTATTTTCTTAGTTTTCCCTATTTTGGCATTCAAGACATCAATAGGGTCTCTTGGACCAAAATCACCGCATCCTACACCACAACCTATTAAAACATCATAAAAACATCCTAACACACCATTATTTATATACATGACCTAGAGTAGGTCTTCCAAAACAAAATTTGAGGGTCCTAACCCCTATAATGTGCTCCTACACCATACTCCCTTTGAACAAAAGAAATCAAGTTATATCAAGAGACAGTAGTGAAGAATCTATTCCCAGCTTCTTGAAGTCAGCTTCTACAACCCATGTAGCCTTTACATCAGGTAGGTGCTTCCATTTGATAAGATGTTAAATATACTATCCCTGTTTGGTTTTCTTCTCACCTATAGAATCTAGCATCCTCTCTACTTGTGGCTTACTTTTGGATGGTAGGGATACATCCATAGTAACCTTCTCCACATTAGAATTATTCTTAGTCTCCTCTGGTATTGGACCTTTTATTTGACTAAGTATTGCACATTTAACATAGGTGAAATTGCCAAATCTTTGGGTAGATCTACTTTGTAAGCATTTATTCCATATTTTTCTACAAATTTACAAGGCTTTATCCTTCTCATCTGCAACTTACTAGGTACACCTTTCTTAAATGTATTTTTGTTTAGATGCACCATGACCAAGTCCCCAACCTCAAACTGTAACTCCATCTTTTCATCCACTTTGGATTTCAATCTTTGAGTGACTTCTATGAGGGTTTTCTTGACTTGATCATGCACCTATTTCATTGATTTCATGAAATCCTCTACATGTACACTTCTACCCAGCATGATTTCTAAGTCTGAGTTCACAAACACCCCTAGGATGAACACCATAGACCACTATAAAAGGACTCTTACCAGTGGTTCTGTTCACATTGTCATTATAGGAAAAATCTGCATATGGTAACACTTGGTCCCATACTTGTCCATATTCCTTTGTCAAGAACCTCAAAAGGTTACCAAAGAACCTATTAATGAACTTTGTTTTTCCATCAGTTTGGGGACGATAAGATGATCCAAATGGAAGATTGGGTCTCAGTCTCTTCCACAATGTCTTCCAAAAATGTCCCATGAATTTAAAATCTCTTTCTGAGACAATGCTAAGGGGAAATCCATGGATTATAACAACCTCTATAAAGAACAATTGAGCAATATAACTAGCATCATGTGTAGTTTTACATGGAATAAAATGGCTCATGTTACTGAACCTATCAAAAAACTACAAAGATACTATAAAATCCAGTATTTGTTCTTGGTAAACCAACAATGAAGTCCATGTTGATACATTCCCATGGCTTATTGGGAATTGGTATGGGTTGATAGAGACCAACTTTAGTAGTCGTACCATTTTCCTTTTGACAAAGTATACATTGTTCCAAATACTTTCTAACATCTTTATGAATCCTAGGCCAGTAATAGAATCTTTGAATTAACTCAAGGGTCTTATTGAGACCAAAATGTCCAATAAGACTACCATTATGATTCTCTTGTATGATATTTTCACTCATAGATCCCTAAGGCACACATAACTATCCCCCTCTAAACAATAACCCATTCTGCAATGTGTAGTCTATAAACTGACTATGGAAATGATTGTTGAACTCTACTCATACCTTGTAGGCCACTAAGAAGTCTTCATATTCTTGGTAAAGATCTTTGAAACTCTCCACTCCTATATTGTGCACTTTTACTTCTTGGATAGTGAGAATTATTCTTCTTAAATCATCTACAACCTTGTTCATTTGACCCTTCTTGTGCTTAATAGTAAAGGTATAGGCTTGTAAAAACTCCATCCACTTAATATGCCTATTTCTTAGCTTGTCTTGGGAGTTGATAAAACTTATAGATTAGTTATCTATAAAAACTATAAATTCTTTGGGTAGGAGATAATGTTTCCATTTTATAAGGGTTTTGACTAATGCATAGAGCTCTACATCATATGAGGAATAAATATTATTGGATTCATTTAGCTTTTCACTATAGAAAGCTATTGGTTTTCCCTCTTGATAGCTCCCACTTATATATTGCTTGCATCACACTCTAGAGTAAACAATCTATCAAAACTTGGTAGTACAAGGATAGGTTGGGTGGATACTTTTTGTTTCAACATTTCAAACCCCTTATTGGATTCTTTATTCCACCTAAATTTAGTTTTCAATCCACCCTTAATAGTATCTAAAACTGGGTCACAAATTGCACTAAATCCCCTAATGAACTTCCTATATAATTGGGCAAGCCCATGAAATTTTTTTACCTCTATACGAGATGTAGGAGTAGGCCAATTGATTATAGCCTCCACTTTTCTAGTATCCATCTTCAAAGTCCCTTGTGAGACCACAAACCCAAGGTATACCAATTCTTTCTTTAAGAACTCACACTTCTCCAAATTGATGGCTAACTGCTCCTCATGCAATCTCCTCAACACAATCTCCAAGTGCTCAATATGTTTTTCTTTAGTCTGGATAAATATGATGATGTCATCAAGATAAACTACCACAAATATCCAAATGTAGTCATTTAGCACTTCATTCATCAACCTCATGAATGTTCTAGGTGCATTTGTAAGCCCAACTAGCATGACAAGACATTCATACAAACCTTCTATGGTTTTGAAGGTTGTCTTACATTCATCACCCTCCTTAATTCTAATTTGGTGGTAACCAGTCTTGAGATCTAACTTTGTAAAATACTATGCTCCTCAAAGATATTCCATTAGGTCCTCTATTCTATGATTTTGGAACCTATATATTATTGTGATCCTAATTATTTCTCTACATTCAGTGCATAGTCTCCACTTACCTCCTTTTTTTGATGCTATCACCACTGGGACTGCACAAGGACTTATACCCTTTTTCACTACACCTTGGTCAAGTATTTCTTGGACTTGTCTTGCCACCTCCTTAATCTGTTCAAGAGTCATTTATAGGCTTTTTTATTAGGAAATGATGACCCTGGAATGAAATCAATTAGATGACTCACTATTATCTGTGGTGGTAGAACTACAGGTGACCCATCACTCATAATATCTTTGAACTGCTACAAAAAAAATTTGTATCTCCTTGGATAAAAGTGTTGGTTCATTTGTCTTCTCTTCTTTAGGCTTCATCATAACAATAAATCATTATACTTCTTCTTTCTTGAGGTCTTGTAGGAATTCTTTTCCACCAACTACCAGCACATTAGGACTAATCTTCACCCCTTCTTCCTCTACCAAAGATTGGATCTTGTAGGTTATCCCATCCTTCTGAAATGAATAAGAGTTCTTCTCCCCAATGTGAATGGATTTCCTATAAAATTTCCATGGTATTCCCAATAAGAGATGGCATGTATCCATAAGTACTACATCACAGAGAATGTTATCATTATATCCTCAACTTGTGAATTAAATCCATGCTTGTTCATTGACTAAGAAATGTTTTCCTTTATTCAACCATGTCACTCTATAAGGATGGTCATGAGGTATCCTCGACAATCCAAGTTTACTCAGTGCTTCCTCTAAGATGATGTTATCAATTGACACTGAGTCAATGATCACTTTAAACACTTTTTCAAGAATCTTGCATTTCACTTTCAAGAGTGATCTCCTCTTCTTAGGCTCTTCTCTAACTATTTCTCTAATCATCACCCTTCATATCATCAAATTATCCCCTCTGAATCAAGTTTGATCTTAGGAGGTTTGACACTATTGATATCTTCTTGTACATAGTTTAACCTTCTTTTTATTTGAGAAGAGGTTACTTTATCAAGGCACCTATAGTAGGATGAAAAAATTGGTGACAACTGTAGCACTTCATGTTTTCAAAGGAGGAACCTCTTTTAGAACCTCCAAATATTCTTCTACCATTATTGTTAGGAGCCCTTCCTCTATTGTGAATACCTCTACTACTAGGCCCACTACTCTACTCTGCTAGTCTTGATTCGCCTTGTGGTATAGATTCATTCCCTCTACCACCATACTTTTCTCTATGGCCTCTTGAGACTCTACCTCTTCCTCTGCCTTTACTAGTGGCTTCATGCTTATTTTTTCTATTTTCTTCAACTTTAAGAGCCAATTGGTAACACTTATGCACTATGGTAGGTGTCAACAAACTTATCTCCTCTTGTATACTCCATCTTAGCCCATTTAGATAACATTCCACTTTGATACTCTCATCCTCTATCACCTTAGATATCAAACACAATTTGTAGAAATCCTTGGTGTAGGTACTCATATCTGATTCTCTTTGTCTAAGATTCTATATTTTCTTATGGAGTTGTATCTCATAATCCTCAAGGATATAGGTGTCCCTAATCTTAGAAACCATACCCTTCCAAGTAGAGATAAGGTTCTTCCCTTCCTTTTTCCTCTCATCCTACACAAACTTCCACCATGTGAGGGAAGTTCCTCTCAACCTAGTCTTTTCTACCTTAACTTTTTGTGCTTTAGTCACATTCTCACACTCAAAATATTTTTCTAACCCTTCTATCCACTAATTTTGGCTCCATTTTTCCACTGCACAAGGGTACACCCTCTATAAATTTTCCTCCCATATCTTTCAAAGCTCTAAGGAATGGTTCTTCTTGTAAAATAGGACCAAGATCTAACACTTCATCCTCTACTACCACTGACTTCCCTTTCCCTTCTGTCTCTTTCACTTTTTCACTAACTTCTTTAGTCTTGGCTTCAAATTCACCAAGCTTACTCTCCATCTCTACTAATATTTTCTTTAGGATTATATTCTCATCTTCATGGTCATCAAACTTTATTTCCAATCTGCGTTGGTCACCATCCTTTTCTCACCTACTAATTCAAAATTAGACAAATACTTCTTAGCCAAAATATTTTAGGGCTCTGATACCAATCTGATAGGGAGGATCCTAAATATAGAGTCAAATTGACTCTTCCTAAGGTCACTTTATAGACCTTTTAAGGGTTTACTTCACAACCCCCAACCTAGGAGAACACACTTTGTTTCTTTCCCCTAATCCATAGGACCTCTCTATCAAAGGTGGTACAACTCTCTCTTGGACTTACTAGGTTATGTTCATCAAATTGCACCAAACATCAATCAGCCAACTTTCAGGATTGTATTGGCCCTAAATCATACTTTTTAATCAATCTTAGTGTTGTTTTGTCCACCCCATTCATACTTTTACCATTGAGTTGAAGTATCACTAGTTCTAAGGGCTACTAGCCCTTGTATCCCTAATTAGGTCCCTAAAACCCAATAACTCAAAAAATTCCAAAGAAACCCACCAAATTGATCACTGTTCCAGACACCCTTTTGGCCATACTTAGATATTTTTAAGGTTCGGGGTCTTCAAACTATCTGTGCAGTACTACATGTGGACTGTGATAATGTACTTAAAAATAGGGCTAATTGGGCTAATTGTATAGTTTAAAACAATGGTAATTGAGATGGACTCATCAAATCTTTCCACTGGTTCTAAGGCTTCCTCAAAACCCTAACACCAACCTTAAATAATTAATTCTTCCAATCCAGTCTAACCCTGCATTCATAGCCTAACTGTTGTCTTCTTGCTCCTAGCCGAACATAGATTGTCTCACCTAGGGAAAGCTTGAAAGAATTAAAAAATCTAATTTTAGAACCTATAAAAAAAGGAAAATACTATAGAGGGGCTCTAATTTCCATCCTCCATATGCCATAAGGATCCAATGGAGGGAGCTCACAATAGAGCCATATTTACAAACCAAACCCTTACATTGTCAGAGAATAGTCCAGGAAGGATTGGTTTGTGTTTATACACATAATACTATACAAAATCAAGAAATAAGTAGTTAAAAAGAAAGGAAAAAAGTATTAGAAACTCCTCCACTCATAAAATTTAGTGTTTCAATCCATTTACAATGATTCAATCCTAAAACTTTGCAAAATTTAAAAGAACAGTAAACTATCACTGTGACCTTTCTTGAAAATGTAATATAAATGTGTCCAACCTTCGTACAATTATTTGGAAATCCTTGAATATTTCCCTTGGACCCAAAAAAAACACTCAAACCAAACCATACCTACCATTAGGGTAGTTTTCAACTTTTGTCTAAATGTTGTCGAGCAACATTTCAAAGTTGTAAAAGTTGGTTAAGCAATTTTTACAATTTTTACAATTTCTTTACTCTGACCCAATGAATGAGTTCCAAAAGGCTAAAAACCACATCCTTTACCTAATTAAACTTTAATTAGGTTCTATTAGACACTATAATTTCCATTTTCTCATTTTTCCCTATTTTGTCATTCAAGACATCAATAGGGTCTCTTGGACCAAAATCACCACATCCTACACCACAACCTATCAAAACATCATAAAAACATCCTAACACACCATTATTTATATACATGACCTAGATAGGTCTTCCACAACCAAATTTTAGGGTTCTAACCCCTAGGTTCTCTTGCACCAATTTTCCTTGGGCATCCAACCCAAAGGATTGGAGGTTCCAAACAGGCTTGAGACGCGTTTTCTAGCAAACATATAAAAAATTAGATTTTTTCATGTGTTCTCCCCCTCAAGTTTTCACATGGCTCAAAAATAATAAAATAAAACAACATGATGTTCTAGACCTATCTTTTATCTATCTAACCATATAATTTATTTTGAATTCTGATTATGTTAAGATCTTCATCTCTAATTTCTTTTGTAAGTATGTCTAATGTTTTTCAAAAACCAATGTGTAGTATTTTGGGCTTAGATTTTGGCTCATTCATTGAATTTTGAAACAAGTTAATTTTTTAGAAACTAGAATCCATTATACACACTTTAAAAAAAAAGAAATTTTTATTTTCGATTAGTTTTCAATTATTTTTAGGGGGATAACGCACAAATTTCACTTTTTGAGGATGTGTCCACTTTGAAAATTCATAAAAAATCATACATTCATAAAAAAAAAAAATTAGTAAAAAATCCAGGATAAAATATGTCGTGTTAGCTATAGACACCTAAAATTGGTCAAGATAAATCAAATAGAAATGAAGTGAGCAAATCAAGCAAATTCAAAATTAATTGAATTATCAAAATCCTTTGGATCAATTAAATCAAATAATCAAATAATTGAGCAATTGAGATTAATCAATTAATTATATAGTTAAAATTAAATCAATTCCAACCCCTTCAAGGGTGCATATGGCAATAAAAATTCAATAAATCATTAATTGGTTCCTAAAATTTCTCACCCATCACATAAGAAAATCATTTTTTACCAATGAAAATTAAGAATAGAGCTCACATGGATCAAGCCCAAATTGATCCTCCATCACACATCTTGGAGTTGAATCTTGACCACTCAATTTGTCCCCTTATTTGAAACCACCATTTAAATTTTCTTAAACTCAACCTAACTTTAATCAAGGTTTAATCAACTCTACCCCCTACCCTTGGGAAATCCTTTAAATAGAGGCCATTTTGAGTGCAAAATATATCACACACATTCATAAGCTAAGCATCATTACTATAGGCAATTTTATTTAGAATTCATAGCTTGCATTTGAGTTCAATTTGCATTTTAGTGATCATCTTTGAAGCATTTAGAGTATTTTGAGAGCTAAATAGGCATAATCATCATCAATAGCTTCAATTCTCATTTTAGGGGTGTCATTATGGATGCTTAAGTTGAGAGCATGCTATTTTCTTTCCTAGATAGAGATCCATGAGATGCTCATTATTTTATTTTCAATTCAATTAGCTAATCTTTGTTGAATTGATTAGATAGAAAGCTAATTTTATGAAGTTATGAGTTTCATATACACAAATGGTTCTCACCATGGGGCTGATAGCCTCATTTCTAACCATTTCATGATATTTTTTTATGTATTTGGGTGTTTTCTTTTGTAGGATTTGACAATTTGTAGGTAAAGTGATGTGTACAGATGCAAAACCAAACGTCTTTACACAGTGAAATCGCACGCATGAGAACTCTTATGTCTTTGTCTTAACTTCTTTTAGCACATCAGACAACAAAGTGACGCGTACAAGGGTAATGGTTGACGCCTTTACACAATAAAGAAGCACATACAAGAATAATCTAGATTCCTTTTCGCAACAAAATGACCCTTAAAAAGATTCTTTTGATGCCTGCAAAGTTTCTTTACGCGCATTTATTTTTAAATAAAACTTTTTATCTGTTAAATAATGCTTAGAAATGAAAATCTGTGTACATTTACAGTAAAGAAATGCGTAGAACTACTTAAAGTAGCATGTAGTAGGGCTTAAACTAGCGCATAACACTGTCTATTAATCTGAAATTTAAATTTGAAAAATCAGTAAGTTTAATGATAAATTTTGACTTTTCTGCAAATGTTAATCCACAGAAAGGTGCGAAAAGAAGGTCATTACAAGAAATTGGAAGAAAAGAGGGCAATTAAAAGGTGGAACAAGGTAAAGTTGGAATAAAATTATCATCAAAAGTATTTATAAAAGGAAATCCTACATAGGTATTGGAGGATTGTAGAATTGTATCAAGCATTTTATAACATTCCTCCTTATCAATTGGATACTACTTTCTTTGATGCTCCTTTGTAAATTGCAATTGCTCCAATTTGATTTCTTTTTTTCCTCAATTTTGTGTGAGTTGTGTTGAGTAATTTGTTGGAGGAGAGGATGATAAGGAGCTAGAACTCTAGCCACTAGGTGAGTAAAAAGAAAATAAATGTAAAAAAGTGCTTAGCCTTTTCTATCTTCAAAATGAGGTATTCCTACATCTTTTCACATTTTCTTAAACTACGGCATGTAAAAGTTGAAATCTAGGTAATTAAAAACCTATTATTTTTCATCAAAGGAGACATTAGGCCTATGCTCTCAACTTTTTAAGTTTATCAAAATTCCAAACATGTTAAATTTGGTGATAGAAAGAAAGGTTGGAAAGCACAAACACTAAGATAAACCTCCTTGTTTGTGGAAGTGAAGTGTTAGGTATTTTCTCTTCACTCTTTGAGTAAATCAAAAAGCCAAAAACACTTAAAATCCCTTTGTTTAAGAGGTGGAATGAAATTTTTTTTATTTTGTTTAGAATTGTCAAAATAGTAGGGACATGCTCTTCACATTTTGGTGAACCAAATTCCCAAACCTATTTGAGCATTTCGCTTTCTTTCTTTACATGAACATGCTAGAAAACTCGTGGGCCTACCTCCCAAGATTTTCCTTTTCAAGGATGGTGAGAGGGAATGACCCAAGTGTGATACAACCATTTTAGCCATGGTAATCCAACCCACTATAAAATAAAATGCATTCATCCTTAATGGGGTGAGTGATGAAAGGAATTGAGAATTGAACCTCCTCTAGTAGTCCTTCGGGATTGCGCAAAATCATGTTTTTATGCATGTGGGAGCCCTCTTTAATGGGGGACGAAACATAAAAGTTTTCAAATGGAATCTTGACTAAAACCTAGTTAAATTAGAAATTCTTACCTTTTAGAGCCATTTACAAGCCAAATTTGTCCATAGGTAGATTGCTTGGAAGACTTTCTTGTTAATGACCCATGGAAATGATTGAGAACATGCACTTTTTGTGCAGATTAAAGAGATTAAGACTTTGTTTTGTTGTGTGTTGTGGTTGATGATTTATATTGTAAAAATAAAACATTCATCCAAATCTGATAAAACTTTAAAAGTTTTAAAAAGCAATCAAACGGTTATCTAAAACAACAACATATTCCTATTTTGGAGGCCTTTTAACGCACATCAACAAAGAAGTAACACATATCAACTATTAAGTGACATGTGTAAACATAAATTTACCACTTGTGACTAGATAAGTAACATTTATAAATAGACATTTACCACTTATGAACCAAGAAGTAGTACGTGCAAACTTGTTTTAAGCTTGCTAGCTATCAAGTAGCATGCCTCAATAGCCAACCAACACGTTCTCCTTTTCCAGTGAGCATGTACAACCAATTAAAGTAGTGCATGCCAGCTCTAAACTGACATGTACAAAATGAGACACTAAAACAATGAGTATCTCCTAGGTCTTTTGTAAAAATTTAAGATTATTTTTTGATACCCTATTTGGATTACTTCCTCTCCAATGCAACAAATAGATCAAATTATTCCAAATATCTATGATGATGAATCTATTTGAAGAATGAATCAATCTTATGGTAGAGAACAATAAGGAAAACAAAGATCAAAATAACCATAGGAATCAAGATGAAGAAGCAAAAAAGAATAATTTGAGGAGGCATCCCAAGATCCTATGTTCCTTGAAATCATGAAAAAACTTTTGGAAAGGGATAAAGAAATATATTTCTTAAACTTAGCTCGATTAGGAGTTAAGCTTCCTCGTAACTATGACACATCAACCTTAAAGAAGGATGCGGAAAAATAAAATGATACATCATCTAACAAGTCCTCATTAAGATCACTTATTCCATTTCTCTATGATCATGAGCCATTCATACCTTCCTTTTATCAAAAAAAGAGGCATCTAAGCACAACAAACCCATCTTTGATCAAGAGAAGGGAGAGAAAGTTACATCATATTATGTTAAGAATTTTGTTTATCCATTATTCACCAGCTACAAATTAGATCATCATGATCTTGAAGCTCCAATATCATTGGTGAACTCAAATGAATCTAAATGTCCATTAGATAGATCATTTACTTCTTTGGGACAATATTATGAATCAACATTGGAAGAAATCAATGAAAGAAAGCTCATCACATTGCCGCAAATCACTTCATGCGGTTTTGTATTCTTGATAGAATATTGTGCATATCATAGACATAATGAACATGAAACTTCAGATTGCATGGAGTTGAAGCATAAATTTCAAGATCTCATTAAGGTTGACATAATTGAAGTACAAAATCCTAATGATTCATCTAATGAAGAACAAGATATTTCTCTCAAGAAAGATTTAAATCATGAACCAATGTCTAGTAATGGTCTACATGTAACCTCTAACTTTTACATCATTCCTCCATCTCCTAAAGCTTCACGCCCAGATACACCATCTCCATAAAAAATAAACCTAAGGATGATAATCTCCATGTTGACTATGTTTACTCTCAAGGGCTTGTCTCTAAAAGATACCCAAGCTAATTTGCATATTTTTGCAAGTCTCTTTCATGCTTCAAAGATTTTAAAGCCTAAGCTTTCATGTGCTTCAATTCCTATCAAGCCTATTCAAAATGTCCCTTCATCATCCCTTCAAGAATCTCCCATACATATTCAAAATCCTACCTTGTCGTAGGCAGAGGATCCAAGTCAAGAAGGTAATTCCAAGTATAAATAAATAAGTCTTAGCAAAGATCAAGATCAAGATACTATCTAATCCTATCAAATATTTGACCAAGATCCCATATCCATAGAATCCCACGATGATTCCCTTACCCCCTTTCACTTATTACAAGATGATATTTTTCCATCTCAAGACCAAAGTATTCCTCCAAGCTCCATATCTTGTCCACTTCCCAAGAAAGATCAAGATGTCCCTTACACCATTTCCAATGAACATATTGAAAATTAGGAGAAAAATACCCTCTCTAAACCATCCAAAGATCATTGTAAAGATCAAAGTATCCCATTAAATCCTTGTCATACTCCTCCATATTCACCTCAAGAAACCATCATTCTTCCAAATCCCTTGCATGATAATAAATTCCTTCAAACCTCACTTGATTCTATCAAAGTTGTTCCTATGAAATCTACTCATGAGCCTATTGGTATAAAGATAAATATTAAATATGAGAACCTTGGCAATACAGCTCACTCTAATGATTTTGATATCCCTTTCACACCTTATATTCCTCCATTCAAACGTAAGGATCAACCTTCACCATCCTCCAAATCCATTTTGGGTTCCTATATCCCAAAGATAAAGTCTTCATACCTTCCATCCATATTGGGTCCCTATATTCCTCCATCAACCATGCCTACCATCCTGAGCTCTCCATTCACCCTACCATATATCAAGATCAACATAAAAATTAGAAATCCAAGAATCCACATATGTGTTGGCCCAATGTTAAGATAATGAAAATGATGTGTACTGAGAGGGGAGGGGTAAATCAGTACCCTTAAAATTTTTTAGACAAATCTTTGCATTCACTGTTCAGTATTAACCAACTGAGTAGATTTCTTAATCCAAACATATATTATCAATGCTGAAAGATAAATGCATGTAAAATAAACATTACACATACACACAATTAAGTACTCTTGAAACTAGTATTTTGGTATCGCAGAAAACCCCTTTTAGAAGGTAAAAAAATATCGTGGGATGAGGCCTACAAAACTTCACTACTGCAGTAATAAAGGTAGCCTATTAAAGCTTTACAAAATGATTGAATTAACAAAAAGATCAAATATATCTATCCCATGTGAGGATTTAGCAACACAATCTAAGTGTGCACTCAGATAAAAGATTTATAAAAAGACTATCAAGTCTACTCTGTTAAGAGATTTAAGCATCTATTAAAATTGTTAGAGAGTAATAGAAAGTTGATTGAAACATATAAAATCTCAAAATTGTTGATACAAATCCATTAAGTTCATACAAAACATATCACCTCAATGTGAATGATAATACCTTTTTCTATGTTCTACTTGGTTGCCTTGCCTTAGTTCTGTAAAATGATTTATGCAATGTGGTCTCTTTTCTTGAATCCCTTGTCTAATTTTTGATGTCTATAGTATGTCATATACTTGATCATTTCTTGATCAACATACATAACAAAATTGACATCTATACAATTATATATCCAATGATATGACCTAATTAGGGTTCAAAATTTACATCCTTACCGTAAGATCAACAGTTACAAAATTTACGTTGATCAAATAAACATAGGAGACATAAAAAATAAATGTTGGAAATCCATAATTAATGTCCTCCTCGATCGTGTAAACCGTTATCTTGGTTGGCTCAAAAGTTTCTACTTAGATTATTGTGCCATAATAAAATTTTATGTGGACTTTGTTCCACTCAGTTAATGTTGCTCCTCGGTGCTCGGTGTATACTAGAATTTGGTTATGCTTGTGTAGCTCGGTGCTGTATGTGCTCGGTATAGTCTAATTAATCAGGTATCACTTTACTTAGTTAACTATGGGTGTGATCAGTGCTCTCGGTTAACTATGCACTTTGGTGATATAAACCAATTGTCTTGTGTTGACTTTGTCACTGAATGTCTATTATGTTTGCCTGATAACTAATGACAAATTCAATGTGCAAGTGGAGTAACCATATGTATAAAGAGCACCATGTCCCATCTAATCGGGATGTGAATGAAAAGAAAAAATAAATATCCAAAAGGCCACCAAGGTCCACAAAGAAAAAGGAAATATAAAAGAGACCACCAAGGTCCACTAAACAAAAAGAAAAAGAAAATAAAATGTGGGTTCCTAAATCCCTCATTGAAGAAATGAATTCTAAAGCATTACAAAAGAAATAAAAATTAAAGACTATGTGGATTCCCAAGTCACTTTTGAAAGACTTTCACACACAAAAAAAAAGTTGACATTCAAGCTTCCAAAAGATTCCACTTCATCTCCTTCCAGACATTTTCCACTTTCCAAGTCTACTTTGGGTTCCTATATCCCAAAATCCACTACCTTAGATACATCCTCACCTCCTCCATCCATTGTTCTTCCATAATTCCACCACCCTTCAAAGTGTATGTCAAATTTGATCTTTCCAACATTTCCATCCACAACATATTTGCTTCTTATCCTCATATCAATTATCCAACACCTACTCTCCATCTTTCCATCCTTCTTATCCAATCTATGGCATTAAAACTTAACAACCATCTACCTTTGTCCATCATACATATCTTTTGTCATCTCCTTATCAATATATTTGAGCATCCTAGCCATAGCCATGGTTTATTATAAAATATCTTTCAAAAGAGCATTGTCCAAAGATCCAAATGTTGGAGAAATATTGAAAAATACAAAAAAAAAAAAAGAGAAAAAAAAAAGTGCCTTGGTGAAAACCTAGTAAACAGACACCTTGGTAGAAAAAGTAAAGAGAAATAAATTTTTCCTATGGTGAAAACCACTTCTTGTAGCACCTTGGGCAAGTACCACGATGGAAAATTGGCAAATAGGCATCATGCATAATTCCTCCCTCTTGCACTCTACACTTGGGGGTAAGTTTCATCCATGTTATCCTCCATCTTCCTACCATTTATCTCATTTACATCCATATTCATTCTTTCACCTTTGATCTTGACAAGGTTGAACATATCCATGAGCATCAGGTATCTGGACATCCGTTATCCTTTCCATCGGCTTATTCACTTGTGGCTTCCATTGACCATTATCATAATATTACTATCCTATCCATATCACACCCAATATACCCTTTGGTCTTGATCAAAATGAAGGACATAAAATGAAAAACAAGTTCTCAAAAAATTCTTGACATGTCCACTCTTTTGGACCACCCACTTTCATGAAATCAGATTGTTATCCTATATACTATCTAGCACTGCATCATTGGCTTTTGTTGCTTATCCAAAACACACTTCACATTGCTATATCATTTTTAATTAGCTTGGGTAATCTTGAGGAGATGGTCTTCTGGGTCACATTCACTACACATGCTTCACCCATCATTGCCTATCCATTTCTGATACATCGGCTTGTTCATCCATCTGTCAAGTCCTATACCTTGCTAGACATTGGGGGAAAACCAATGTGATCTTGTTTGAGAGCTGGTAATCTTAAAAAAAAAAAAATTAAAAATAATAAATTAAAATTTTTTTTTAAAAAAATCCCAAAAAACCAAAAATTCAAAAACTATTAAAAATAAAAAATCTTTAAAAAAATCCAAAAAATCTAAAAATTCTTTAAAAATCCAAAAATCTTTAAGTCTCTGAGCTACATCTTGTATATACCGAGCTTTTGTCACATTTTGGAAGTTTTCCCAAGCCCAACACATTTCCTTTCAACTGGGGGTATTTATCCAAATCAACGGATTTCACCAAAGTAGACACCAATTCACACAAATAAAGGCCTCAAGACACACTAAATAAACACTTGAACCTTTGATTTACATCATTGTTCAATTTCCCATCCAATCTTGACACGACGTAATCCTTGACCTTCATTGACTTATTATTATCAACATTAAAATAAACAAAACCCAAAAGATTGAAATGGATGAAGTTTTATTTGAAATATGGATACAACAACTGCACTAAGGTTTTGACGAGGTATTTTAGTTTTCTTCAGTCATGTATTTTTAGTTAATTGGTGATGTTTCGACTAGATTAGCAATGATCAAAGCATGACATCTTTTCTTGATTGTTGTGTGACTATTTTAAGATTGATTCTTTGAAGTATGTGATTTTGTTTAAGGACATGACCATCAAAGAGTCATCGAGGAAATTTTGCATTTAGAAGGGATTCAATCTTTGTTTGTTTATGCAAAATGATACCTTGGTCATTTAGATCTTTTATATCTTAATTCCAACATCCACTTGCAACATTAAATCTGATGAAAGCAGTATTCATACTCCCATGGTTGAACCAATGAGAGTTGTACCAGCTTCATTGTTGAAAACTGATGATAGCAACATTCATATCATTATGGTTTGTCAAACTTACCAGTGGTGGTTGTACATGCTAGAGGTACCAAAAATCTCGATGATGAAAAATAAATCCAAGAATTCTTTTGCAAAAATGGCAGTTAGTTGCATTCATCTAGATTAGTCTTACATTGTAGTTGTTATGTATTTTCCCAAAAGGGTGTGGAAGTTAATCATTGTTATATCATCAAAGTCCTAATAAATGTCATCAAATGTCTAATCCATCTAATAATCAATGCTACATCAAGGATATCATGACTATGTATCTTCTCACCTAGGGTCAACCTAATCATCTGATCAACTAGGGGAAACCTAATTATGTCCATCACCTATCTCTATATCTACACATGAATCATATCAAATGTCCATATCGATAAGCCTCCCACCATTAATGTTCCAGAGGAAACCTATTTTTGCAATCAAATGAAATATGAATCAGTCAAATCATCCAATTGATCATTTCATGCCAATCATTTATTTGATCATCCATTTTCTCATCTTGAGCACATCGATTTGTTTGTCTCTCTAGATCTTGAGATAAAATTATCAATTTATCAAATCAATCCATCAACCTACCTATCCTATCAGATTGGAATCAATACAACATCAACCAAGTGATTCTGACTGACATCAAGTGATATCAAAACATCATCAACATCTCTAAAACATCAATAGCATTTTATCAATCATGATATTCTCTCATGACCGGGGCATTTTCAAATTGATTTTATCAGGAAAAAAATCAAAATTTCCCAAAATTAACCAAATAATCCAAAATCATTTCAATTCATTTCCCGAGGGGGAATCGTATCCACATCAAGGATTGAAATCAAGGATTCATATCATAGTATTTTTTTCGTCATCAGGGGTAACATCCTATCATCAATCAAATCTACATCAAACATTAATCAAATCTGGGGCAGTTAAAATTTGAAATCATCATCACTGTGGCATCTCAATCAGGTTATTTTCACATCAGGGCATCACACGAGGGTTTTCTTCAAATCAGTTACATCAGTGAATTAGTCATCGAGATCAGATAGAACATCAAGCATCAAACATTCTTTGAACCAATGCACTTCGTACATCAGTTCAAAGAGGGACATTTGTAGACACCTGAAATTGGTCAAGATAAATAAAATAGAAATGAAGTGATAAAATCAAGAAAATTTAAAATTAATTGAATTATCAAAATTCTTTGAATTAATTAAATCAAATAATTATGCAATTGAGATTAATCAATTAATTGCATAATTAAAATTAAATCAATTCCAACCCCTTCAAGGGTGCACATGGCTAAAAATATTCAATATATCATTTAATTAATTCCTAAGATTTATCACCATCACATGGGAAAATCATTTTCAACCAATGGGAATTAAGAATGGAGCTCACATGGATCAAGCCCAAATTGATTCTCCATCACACATCTTAGAGTTGCATCTTGACCACTCAATTTGTCCCCTTATTTAAAACCACCATTTAAATTGTCTTAACCTTTGAGAGAATTAACTCAACCTAATCTTAATGAAGGTTTAATCAACTCTACTCCCTACCCTTGGAAAATCCTTTAAATATAGGTCATTTTGAGTGCAAAATATATCATGCACATTCATGAGCTAAGAATCATCACTATAGGCAATTTGATTTGGAATTCATAGCTTGCATTTGAGTTCAATTTACATTTTAGTGATCACATTTGAAGCATTTAGAGTATTTTGAGAGATAAATAGGCATAATCATCATCAATAGCTTCAATTCTCATTTTAGGACTGTCATTATGGATGCTAAGTTGAGAGCATGCTATTTTCTTTCCTAGATAGAGAGCCATGAGATGCTCATTGTTTAATTTTCAATTCAATTAGCGAATCTTTGTTAAATATTTGTTGAATTGACTATATAGCAAGCTAATTTCATGAAGGTATGAATTTCATATACACATTAGCTAACTTCTCATTGGAGTGATTAAAAAATTTAAAAAAAAAAAACATTTTAGGGGGAGCACACCAGATGCTATGTTATGTTTTTTCACAAAAAATAGGACCACTTTTTGTAGTCCCCTTTTTTGAGGGTCTTAATATCCACCAGTTTCAAAATAAATTAGTATTTTAGAAACTAGATTCATAGTACTACAACTCTTGTTCTTGTCGCATCTTGAAATTTGAGTCTAACTATCTTTAATTTATTGTCGAAGTTTAGAGTTTGTTTTTTTTTTTTTTAAAAGTGGCATCTTATACTGTTAGAATATTTAATCTCTCCTTGGATGTATTTGATTATTTAGCTGAGGATAATCCAAGGTATCCTTTTTCTTTTTTTAGTTAGGAGATTCTCAGGAATCCCTACTTGTATTTTGTCCTCTAGTCCAAGTGGGAGGACATGTCATATTTTTGTAATTTCATTAATAAAAAAATTATATATTCCTCCTTAAGAGTATCTTGACACTTTACACACACCTATTATGGATTTTAGCATTCATAGATTGGTGAGTTACTTTGTAACTCCTCTCTTCATCTTTATAAAAGAGATTCTCTCCTCTCTTATTTCTACTCTATGAGTTATTGTAATGAGCTCTCTCTCTCTCTCTCTCTCTCTCTCTCTCTCTCTCAGACTTTGCCATATTCATAATTTCACAAGGGGTTTTTCTTTATTTTCTCCTTTAAAAATCTTCTAGTCTCCTTACTTTGTCTTTTTGGTGCTTTCTCCTAGCTCTTGGTTTTTTCATGGTAACAATTGATTATTCACTTATCTCTCTTGATTTTTTTTCAATTCCTTTCTCTTACTATTTTTATTTCATGGCATCTGAGCTTGGGTTGCTAATCCTTGTTTGAGTGTAGTATTGAAGGTTTCCATTCTTTGGAGCACACCTTTGGGCACTCTTAGTTGGAGAAAGAAGCTTGAGTTTCATTTTAATAACTCCTTGTTCCAATTTATTTTTGTATTATTATTCTTATCTAACCCTATTTGTGTGGTGTGTCACCAGAGAGTTGCATTTGAAATTTTTTTGGGGTTTGGCTGGTTTTAGCCAAGCCCATTTCAATCAGCTTTGATTTTAACCTCTCTCAAGCAACCACAAGGTTTTACTCATTTTTCTCTCTTGTTTTGTGTAGGTTTTCATCTCATTGTTTTTTAATAACTCTATTTGAAGGATTGATATGAGTTAATATCTCACACTTTTTCCAGTTTGTTAATCTAGCTCCATATTAAATCTTTCATCTACATGGTTTATCGTGTTTGATTTGCAAGTTTGTCTTTATAAGATGTTATTTACCAATATCTTTTTTCTCTTCTCTAATATCCATTTTTGCATGGTTATATATCTATTTTTTCTATTTAAATATCTCTATTTTCATTTTAACCATTTGGTTGCAAGCTTATATCTCTCTATTTGGTTGAAGACAAAAAGCTTATTTTTCTTGCAGAGTGTTTTTTAATCTTTATCTGTTGTTTGTAGTTCTCAATATAAATATATTTATCATTACCTTTATCCATCTCATATCCATTACATTTCAATATTATTGTTGTGTGTTGTGTTTAGTAGCATTTAGTCTATTTGTTGTGTATCATATGCTACTTCACTACCTTTTACCCAGTGGTATGAATGATTTATATTGAGTTTAAAAAAAAAAACTCAATATATTTAGGAATAATGTTTCATAAAAAGTAGGATATGAGAAATACTATAGATTTGTATTGTATTTAAATGAAGAACATATGAAGAAGCATCATTATTCATGCATAAAATTGTTAGCTTCTATGATCTTTCTCATATTTGCTAATATGATTTCATCATGAGGTTGGCCACACTTTAAGAGATTGAACCAGGAAACTATCCAATCACACACAAGAATGTTTCACCTTGAGAAATAAAAAATAATGGAGATCAAGATGAAAATTAAAATGCTTGACAAGAACTTGTAATGAATTGATAATTTCATAATGTACAAGAGATTTTGTTTATATAGGCAAGTGAGGAGGGGGTAAGTAGAACTACCTTAAAAAAAATATTAAATCCATGATGTAATATAATAAATAATGATATAGGTAAGTGCACCAATATGACGGACAAAAAAATCCAAACATATTTTTTAGTGTCTGAAAAAGGCATTGGTGTGCACCATATATGGCGCATGCCATTTTAAAAAGTTATAAAATTTCAAAACTTGATTTTTATTTTCATTTTCTCTTCCATAGCCATGGGTTTGAGATCTTCTTGAGCCCTTGGAAATAGCTGACACCATATTAGAAGGATATTTTTTTTTCTCTTGGGGGCATTAGATCTTTTCCAGAATATTGCCAAGACACTAAGGAGGCTAAAGAGGTGAGTATTTTTTATTTCTTATCCTTTTATATTGATTAAAATAAATATTTAAATAGGTTTTTGAATTAAATTTTTGTTTTAATTTTCAATAATTGATAATGCACCCATGTAAAACCCTGAGTCACCTCCCCATGATGACTCTCATAAAGAAGAAGCACATGAAAACCTTGATCAATTCATAGGCATCCCTTAGGCTCCCAAGATAAAATATTAGGGACAATAGAAAATAATAAAAATATGCCATAGGAGTTAATTACAAAGTTAAAAGACTGGATACTACCAACCCTCATGAGATGATGCTAATAGATTCATTGAAATCTTTTATGAACCATGTAACTACATTTAGTAGGAAAATTTAAATTTTAGTCCAACAAAAGAGAACAAAAATAATATTATACAAATAAGTTATCATATAAGGATGCAAAGAAGAAAAAAATATTAAAGCTAACATTTGTGCACATTTCACGAACCTTAGAATGAATCAACCTCTACTTACTATCCATTGGTACCTCTATGAAGGGATAAAAAATAAGTTTTGGGATAAGTGATGGATGGTTTTGGACAAGTGTCCATGTAATAATCATGAGGCACCCCTTTAATTTTTGAGGAAACTCTATTTTGAGTTTGTCCTCAATGAGGTACCAAACTATTTTAACTATTTAGAGATATAGGGTAGAGGTGGTGGATCCTCACATGATAGGCCAGTGACACAATGTAAACCTAACATATGCCTAGAGCCATTGGCAGGCCTCATGTGAAGCATGTGACTATTCCTTTCATTGTGAAGGATATTGTTGTGGTAGAAACCTTAGGATCCATTAGCCTATTGACTTAGAACTTGATACAGTGTGCTAGTCCTTGTTAGGAAAGCTACTTGCAGAACCGCTTTCCAAATGTCAACTTACAGGAGAAATAATATCAAGTTCAAACTACTGAGATGCATAGGAAAGAAAAGAACAGAGAAAACACAATAATGCACAAAAGATAAACACATGAGACCAGATTTAACATGGGAAACCCTATCAGGTAAAAACCCACCACACAAGAACCTGACCAACTCTTTGTATTACAGTGATCAATATTACATACAATGAACAACAGATTCTTGCACAGGCTCAAAGGCTTAGATTGTCGTTACAATAAACCACACACTTCACCATCCAGCCCTTCATTCCTAATGAATCCCATAGATATTTATACACTCTATGATTCATTATAGAATTTGGTAGAACAAATGCCACTCCATGAAATGGTTACTAGCAGCCTTGGCACTCCTCCAGTCAACGGTCCCTTCGCCATCGGGTCACTCCCTTCGGCACTTTTGCCTCCGTCGGGTGATTACCTCCGACCGACCTTTTACCTTTGGGTGATTACCTCCAGGTGACCTTTTACCTCCGGGTGACTACCTCCAGGTGATTACCTCCTGGTGACGTTGGGTGACTTTTTACCTCCGGGTGACCTTTTACCTCCAGGTGATTACCTCCGGGTGACTACCTCTAGGTGATTACCTTCGGGTGACGTTTGACCTCTGAGACCTTTTACCTTTAGGTGACCATTTACCTCTGGGACCTTTTACCTTCAGGTGACCATTTACTTTCGGGACCTTTTACCTCTGGGTGACCTTTTACCTCCAGCCTTCACCACACTCCAGCCGTACGACATCACTCCATCGTACCTCCAACCTTCACTGTACAGGAGTCTCCTTGCCGTACAGGAACTCCTTTCCCTTCAAGCCATATGTGACTCCTCTTTTCCATTCTCTTCACAGTACGGTGACTTTCTTCCGTACAGTGAAAGACCATACTTCATTATCCCAACAATCTCCCACTTGATGAAGTACGGAGTTACTCAACATGGCTAACATGAAAGAAAAATCCACACCTTTACCAAGGACCCCGTTGAGCCCTCAAGATGTCAACATCTTTAGTCACATGAAGATAAACATCTCTAATTAGTACTTCAGCAAATGTGAAAAGATCTTTCTGTCATATCAAGATCTCACCTTCCACCATCTGCAATACTAATGAAGACCATTTGCTATGTCACTGCCAACAACTCCCACTAAACTGTGGTGATGAGTTACATATGGAATGTACATCACTGCCAACAACTCCTACTGTACTGTAGTTTTGAGTCACACATGGTATCGTGACCACCATCTTCCACATGAAGATTGAATTATTCCAACCAGTCACCATCAAATGACTGATTAGCCAAAGTAGCACTGCTGGCATCTTTACCGTCACTATCAGAAGACTTAGAATAAGAAGAAATCTCCACTTTCTTCTTTTCCTTCTTCTCTTTGCAATCCTTCCAGATATGACCAGTCTACCCGCAATTCCAGCACTTCACTTTGCATTTCTTCTTGATGTTGTCCTTTGATTGGTCTTGAATAGCAAGAGCCTCCTTAGCCACCTCAGAAGATCTCCTTCGCATCTCCTCTGATAGAAGTGTGAAAACTACTTCATCCATTTTAAACTGAGTAGTCATACTTCCAATGGCCATCACAAGATGGTCCCACAAATCAAACAAAGAACTCAATAATAACATGCAATGCTCCTCTTCACTTATGGACACACCAATAGATGTTAGTTGTGCAATCACCATATTGAAGGTGTTTAAATGACCAGCCACAGCAGTTTCTTTGTCCATCTTCAAAGAGTACAATTTCTTTCTTAGGAAAAGCTTGTTTACCAAGGATTTTCCCTGATAAATATCTCCCAATTTCTTCCACAAAGAATGTGCAATTTTCTCCTCATAGACATTTAACAGAAAACTATCTGCCAGTGTTAATCATATCATTCCTCTCACCTTTCAATCTGTCAAATCCCAATCTTCCTTCTTCATGCCTGAAGGCTTGTTCCCAGACACAGCAGTCCATAGAACTTGGTCTACCAACATATCTTCAACTTTAAGTTTCCACAACTCAAAGTTTGTGCCATTAAAATTTTCAATTTTTATTCTCCCTAATGTACCCACCATCTCAATTGCAAGAACAACACTTCAATAACTCCCACTAGAACCAAATTGACACCAATGACCAACCCTACCCAAACAACCAACCCTATCCAACAGAATAATGGTAATGGGTCTATCTCTGAAACCACTTGTTAGGAAATCTACTTGCGGAACTGCTTTCCAAATGTCAACTTACAGGAGAAATAATATCAAGTTCAAACTACTGAGATGCATAGGAAAGAAAAGAATAGAGAAAACACAATAATGCACAAAAGATAAACGCATGAGACCAGATTTAACATGGGAAAACCTATCAGGTAAAAACCCACCACACAAGAACCTGACCAACTCTTTGTATTACAGTAATCAATATTACATACAATGAACAATGGATTCTTGCACAGGCTCAGAGGCTCAGATTGTCATTAAAATCAACCTCACACTTCACCATCCTGCCCTTCATTCCTAACGAATCCCATAGATATTTATACACTCTGTCATTCATTATAGAATTCGGTAGAACAACTTCCGCTCCATGAAATGGTTACTAGCAGCCTTGGCACTCCTCCAGTCGATGTTCCCTTCACCATCGGGTCACTCCCTTCACCTCGGACACTCCCTTTGGCACTTTTGCCTCTGTCGGGTGATTACCTCCAGGTGACCTTTTACCTCCGGGTGACCTTTTACCTCCGGGTGACATTTTACCTTCGGGTGACCTTTTACCTCCGGGTGATTACCTCTAGGTGACTACCTCCAGGTGATTACCTCCGGGTGACCTTTGACCTCCAAGACCTTTTACCTCCAAGTGACTGTTTACCTCCGGGACCTTTTACCTCTGGGTGACCGTTTACCTCCGGGACCTTTTACCTCCGGGTGACCTTTTACCTCCAGCCTTCGCCACACTCCAGCTGTATGGCATCACTCCATCGTACCTCTAGCCTTCACTATAAAGGAGTCTCCTTGCCCTATGGGAACTCCTCTTCCCTTCAAGCCATATGTGACTCCTCTTTTCCATTCTCTTCACTGTATGGTGACTTTCTTCCGTACGGTGAAAGACCGTACTTCATTATCCCAATAGTCCTCTAGTACAAGTTGAAATGGGTGAGTCTTCTAGGCCTTGAGTTCCACTCCACTTATGTCAACCATTAAATTCTCTTTGTACATATGATCTTGAAGGTATTCGACATGCAGTGACAGAGGAGCCTTCTACTACACAAAATATGGTCATCATAGATGATTTTCTAAATGCTACAATTTGGTATTCAGTTGAGGTGATTTTTTGCAAGTTCAATTTTTTTAATATATTAATTTTGATTTTGAAATGTAATAATAACTAAATTATTAGAATGTTTGTGATTAAATTTTAGGGTTAACGTGTTCATGCCACCAAAAATAGTTCTCTATCCCCCTTTTTCATGACATCCTTGAGTTCCCATGTAGATATCTAGTAAAGGATTCTAATCATTATATGTCAGTAGTTAAACATTATATGAATGGTTGTCATATAACTCATTTTGCATGTACAATAGTTTTCTAGTGGACCTTTGACATGACACCTCATATTCAAGGCCATTATGGCACTTACCTCCATGTAACTATTACTCATTAATAGTGTTGTAAAACAATTTTAGGTGGTCTTGATAATTTAACAATGTATTTGGCCAAGTAGGAAAAATCTAGCTCCTGAAACCTTCTTTGCAAAATCTTTTGGTGTATGCAATGAGCCTCTTTAAAATTCCAGCTAAATATGCATATGCTATTTAAAATATTCAAAGAATTGTTTGTGGTTCAAAGGGGTGGAAGAAAAGAAAATAGTTTATCTAATTTCTTGGGAAAAGGTCTGTAGACCCAAATTTTTTGGTGGTCTTGGTCTAAGGAGAATCAAAACTATAAATAATGCTCTCTTTGCTAAACCAAGTTGGAGAGCCTATAATGGAAGTGGAGAATGGAACTAAATATGGAAGAATAAATATATAAACTACCTCCCTACTTTGGACAATTTTATTAAAGCTGATGAGGCCTCATCTGGATCTTATATTTGAAATCAAGTTTCCAATGATAAAAAAATCATCTCAGATGGGGTGGAATGGAAGATAGGAGATGTGAATATGGTCAAATTCTAGGAATTTAAATAGACCATGGACTCCCCCCTCTTGGATATCCCTGAGTATGTACCTTTTTTTTCAGGAGTGTAAGTGGAAGTTTAGTGTCTTTGTTGGGGATTATTGGAGGCCTAATCAATGTGTGAACTTAACTCAGATTAATCCCTCCTTATCTCTAATCTAGAATCATCTTCATTCTACAATTATTGATAAGGAGTTCCCAACTAAGCTTATCTAGAAATCCAATCCTAATGGTATCTTTTCAGTTTATTCTGTTGTCAACATGCTATCCTTTTCTCAAGATCCTCCTCCCTACGGGACAAGGGTATTATCTCTAAGATCAATATGTTTTTTTTTATCCTTCTTCAAAATAAGATATTAACTACTAATAACTTGAAGACCAGGGGATTTTGTATTGCTAATAGATATTCTCTATGTTAGAAAGATAAGGAAACTGTGGATCATATATCCCTCCATTTTTTGTATGATGTCTCTATTCAGGATAATGTCCTTAGATGCTTACATGTTAGTTGGGTCTTCCCGCAAGATATTCAATACACGTTTAAGTCCTAGAGATGCCCCTCTCATAATTATTACATTAAGAATTTATGGAATCTCTCCTTCCAAAATCTCTTATGGAGAGTGTGGAAGGAGAGAAACAAACATATTTTCAAGGATAAAACCACTCCTCCGAAGATTTTTTTCCATAAAATCTTTAGACCCATTCTGGAGAATCTTTCCCTGATAGGTGATTTATCTCCCCCATCTTGTAAGAATAATGAGATTATTTTTAACTTGTGGAATGTGAAGGGTAGGTTCAAAGATGTGACTATTACTAATAAAAGAGAATAAGCTACCTAGGACTATCTACCCGAGGGATGGGTGAAGATCAACTTTGATGGGGCCTCAAAAGGGAACTCAGGCCCTACGGGTTGTGGTGGTATAATAAGAGATGATAAAGGAGTTTTCTTAGATTTAATTTCCATTCCTATAGGAGTTCAGACCAACCATGTTGTAGAGGCTATGGCTTCTTACCAAGATACCCTTCTAGCTAAAAACTGGAATTGCAGTAAACTTTGGATAGAAGATGACTCTTATAATATTATTAGATGTATTAAGAACCTAAGTACCCCTTCTTGGACTATACAAATATTATCAAGGAAAATAAGGATATTATTGCTACCATTGATAATTATCTTATCACTCATAGTTATCAAGAGATAAATGCAGTTGCTGACTGGGAAGCCAATAGGGAAGTGAAAAAGGATGACATTGCTAGATGACATGGCGAGGTAAGTTTTCCTTATGATGTAAAGGCATTATTAAATCATGAGTGTACATGATGAGGGTTAAACATAATTAATTATAGATTGCAATTTATCTCACAAGGATCATGATTATATATTATGTTTATTATGGGAGGCCTTTTCAAAGTACAAAGAAGTGTAAGGTAATGATCTTGCATGCTTTGTGGGTGAAAATTGTCATTTTATGTATGTTGATTCTCATTTCGATGAAACCTGGTATAAGAAATTTGCAGAGTATTTGGGTGAGAAAGAACGGAGATAAGAATAGTGAAATGGGGGAATAGGAAGAGACCTTAGCCTCTATCATGCAATGAATGGAGGGATAAGAAGAAATTTTGGGAAATTCTGAAGAGGGGGTATATTATTGATTACATGGAATTAATCCATGGCCGTAATTTTTCTATTACCAAGCTATTTGTAAAAAATTGGAAGGATGGTAAACTGACTCTTAGGAGATAGGCTATTAAAATTGATTAACCCCTTATTTCTAAGGTTATGAGGCTACCAAATGAAGGGATAAAATTCTATAGAGATAGAAACCTCATCGAGGTAGCTGTGAAGAGATTATAGAAGGGTGAATAGAAGAAGCGGTTGGCGAAGCTAAGAAAAACTTATTATGCCCCAAAAATATTAAGCAAGTATGGAGAGAAGTTCTATTTTCTATCATGCATTATATTACCCTTGATGATAGGTATACGAGGGCATATGGTTACCATTTTGTTTTGCTTAACTACTTTAGTCACAATGAAAAAGTTAGTTTTTCCTATTATTTGTTGTGCTCCATGAATTATACCATAGGAGAGGCTAGGGATAACTCATAGAGGAATCCTGCTATTCATGAAGGGATAATGGTTCTTATTTATGACACTAGTACAAAAACAACAATATGTGACTAAAAAACTACTAAAAATTGTATATAAATGACTAAACTTAGTCACGTGACTATTAATAGTTAATTTATAGTTATTTATAATGTGACTAATTTTAGTACTAAATGGTTTAGTCACATATTCAGTCATTTATTTTTTCACGTATTTAGACACATATTTAGTCATTGATTTAGTCATATATTTGGTCATATATCTAGTCACATATGTAGTCATATATTTAGTCACATATTTAGTCATATATTTAGTGTCATATTTATTCATATATTTAGTCATGTATTTAGTCATATTAGGGCATGATGGAATTGGGCTAGTACCCTTTAAAGAATAAGCATACAATGCTTAATCATAAAATCATAGAAAAATAATAAAATTGAATCTAATTCCTTATCGTTCATGTTTGAAGGATTTTTGCGTTGTTTGTGAAGATTTATTTCTATTTTAGTGACTGACAGTCCAAACCCTTACTAGGGTAATCCATGGGTAATAAAAAATTGCATATCTTGTGATTAAACTATGTGTTAAGCCTAAAAATTGGTGTATTTCTTCCTTATGATGTATAATAAAATGTGGTTAAAGGAAGGTTGTGAGGATAAAGTTTTCAATGTGTTTGAAGAGGCTCGATTGTTGTCTATACATGTTCAAGATTAACAATGACAACAACAGTCACTTTGTTTGGGAATTTGTTATGAAGATAACATGTTGTAGGGGTGTATGATTTTGAGAGAATATTTAAACACTCCAATGGTTTCTCTCTTCAAATAAGTTCCAAAGATAATGTGTTGGGTATGGTTCTTATTTCATGTAAACCCTCTATCCTGTCTACTCAAGTTTGTAACAATCATGTCTAGGACTACACATTTTCATGTTTGGGACTCTGCCCTACCTTGACATCTCATAGGAGGCTTACCAAAAATTATTTGGGTGCATTATAACCCTAGGAAGAGTTTGGAGGAGTTTCCCTTTTGGTGTTATTGGGAATACCCAAATGGTGGTGATCTTATAAGTCTGTCAACCCTACCTTGCTTGTGAACATCCACTTGAAAGCCTCAAATATCCCTCTTTTGGTATAAATGACAAAAATCCACTTTCCATTTTTATTTGATGGATACCCACACCCTATTCAAAAGCTCCCATTTTATCATTGGTAGGGAGGATGGTGGAAAAATTATGAATATCCACACCCTATTCTAAAGCTCCCATTTTATTCTTAAGAGAAAGGAGCATTTTCATAAAGTAGTTTTGATTGCTCTTGATGGATTTGAAGTTATTAGTAATGGTATTAACCGAGATCATTTTTATAAAGCTAAGACTCAAGAGTATTAACAATGACATCAATGATCAGATAGTGATTATAGAGATGAGATAAAATAGTGCTAAAACTAAAAGAGCAATATTGATAGCAGTAATTAATGTTTGCAATATAGTCATATGAGCAAAAATTACAAGTAATGCAAGATTAGTGGTGTGCGGTGTAAAAATTAATGTTGAGAGATAGTCCTAGTAGAGTATTTAATGAAAGTTGTAGTAATACATGGCTGAGAAATAGTTATTGCATGCTAAAGCCCAAAGATAGTCATGTGACTACTAAAAGAGCAACCATGATAGTAGATACAACAAATAGAGTGATTGAAGATCATAAAACAATACCATGCACAATCATGCATTATTAAATGAAAACAACAATACTTTGGTAGGGTAGCATAGAGGAGGTTAGAAAAATGGACACACTAATATCTCTTAAGTTGTCTAGGCATTGATTCATCTCAAATGGAAATATATTATTAGGATTGACAAGGGAGAAGTGCCATAGTGTCAAGGAAAATGAGATAGTGAACCCAAGGTTCAAGGATAGTGACTTTCACTATAATATGAATACATCAAGAAAATGACATTAAGGCATCAATATAGAGATCAAATTGATTTTTGAATAGTAGAGCACATCATTGTAATTAAGACAATAGAAGAAGTATCCTTACCATGAAAGGAGATCCAGATACATATGAGAGTGGGATATGACTATCATGATTATAAAAGGTTCCATAGATTCATAGGAGAAACACTCTCAATGTAGATTGATTCTGAAAAAGATCAAACTCACTGTTATGATAGTGTATAAGTGTGATGGAGGCCCACTGACTGTCAAGGACATATCTCCTTCAATAAGACTGTGATGAAAATCTAACTTGTGAGGTTCCATATATGTACACAATAAGGAACAGGCAATTTTTGTTTGATATCTAATTAGAGAATATCAAGTAGATTTCCTACAGAACTATCAAACATCACAAATAGCTACTAACATCTCTCTATGAAAGAATGCCTACACATTTATAATCCTAGTATTATTTAGCATAAAAAAAAATCAGTTGCAATTCATGTTAAGCTGTTAAATTATTTGTAATAAAATTGCTTTAGAGATAAGTGTCATATATTCAGATAAAAGGAAATGCGGTGAATGCATCTTGCCTCATCAAGAACATAAATTATTTTTTTATTGTTCTTATCACATTACTTCAATACACATCCCTCCAATACACATTTACCACACCATATAAGAAAGGAAAGCAGACAAGATTGTGAGACTTCTACAAGAAAATAGTCCTATCAAATTTAATTTTGGAAAGAAATTAGTAGCTGCCAAATAATTTAATAAACTATTGATGATGTATTCAAGAAAGGTTAAAAGATTCACCTGAAATTGTGGTACTTTTGATTTTCTCAACAACTATTTCTACTTTAGCACTAGCTTTCTCAATCCTATCAACTTGACTGCCTGCAAAATTTTTCCTATAGTATTCAACCTCTTCATCTTTCTAGACCACAACACCAGTAAAAATCACGTCTTGAAAATCATTAACCTTATAAGAAGTATGATATAATAATACCTTTTTAATTGGAAATAAAAGGATTTACATAGATTATAATGATAGAATTCAAAGGTAATGTAACAATACCATTTCTAAAAATAGTGGTTCTAGATTTCCAATAGTGTGACCAAAGGGAATAATTTACCAAGGCCTTCTCAATATCTCATTTTTCATCAAAGAGTGATAATGTTTCAAGTAGAAGATTGAACTATTCTAGCACTTGTAAAAGGCATTAAATATATAATCCTCCAGTTTCACTCAGCAATGGTAAAAGCTTATGGAATTTAAACAAAAGATTATTGAAAAACACTCATATTGAAGATTAGTGAGCTTTTTGTCCTTCTATAATACTATGAATTAGATAGATTTGTTTGTAAGAGAGTAAATAGAAGTACTACTGACATAATATTGTGTCATAGATATAGAAAAGAAAGACAGATTTGGTACCTTTCTATGTTCATAAAGCTATATTTTTCACTAAACTAAACCATATTAGAATGAGAGTAAGATCTGTAAAACAATCTAGTGTTCATACCAAGTGAAGTTAGCCACATACAATATGAGGTTAGATTAAAAAATGTATTAAAGAAATGGCTAGAAATCTAAAGATAAACTATTCATCTTGTGTCCCCAAAAGCTGTCGTATTTAGATTTTACTCTATAAGATTACAAAATTATACCACAATGAAATAAAAGTGGAACATGGAAACTCAGGTTGAAGCTGTTAACTACCTAGTTGCTCAAACAAATCTTGGCTAGTTTTAGGTCATAAGTCCTTTGTTCTCCCTCCCTATCTCAATCTTAGCTTACCCCCTCTTTACCTTTCACCTCTCTCTATCTGTATCCGATTTCCTTTGTTTCTCTTTGATCTACTCTATCTATCTATCTACACATAAATTTCTCTATATATCATCTCAAATATATTTTTCTATCTCTTTATCACACCCGTAATGATTACGTCGATAGAAGATATACCTTGTTCTTTGAGGTCTACTTCATCTTCTTGTTTTTTTTCTTCTACTCCTACTTCTTCATTTTAGTTGTTGAAAATATTTTTACTTTGTTTTAAAGTTTAAATAGATATTGTAGCTAATATTTTATTCCTTTTTTTCTTAACCAATGAAGAATTGAGATACTTATTGCTCTTTAATTTTACTTTAACTTTTCAGATGTCTCAAAATTCTTAAATATCACATGTTCAAGAATAATTTAAGTTTGTTGCTGCAAATTGTCCCTAGAAGAAGTAGTCATATACTAATCTCAAATCATAAACAATCCTATAAGGAATGGAATTTCCTTTCAAGTTCAAAGATATAATTTTGAAATGTACTTTTATGTGAGCCCAAATCAATTATCGTTGAAGAGAACAAATCAATTAGCTTAGTCTATGGGTGATTTCTACAAGGAATTGAATAACAAAAACTTATGGAAACCACTATGAATACTCCTAGTTCCTACACAAAAGAGTTGCAAATGCAATAAATATTAGAACATGATCAATTATGTTAAGAGTCGCCTATGTAACGCCCCACCAAGGAACCCAAGAGGAATTAACCTAAACATACTACTATGTTTGTAGAATAATTTTTTTTTAAAAGTTTACAAACAAGAACATACAACAAAGAGGAAGCAATTACCATTTACTCACATGAACACATACAAGCATAGATTACAAAACTTAAGGGTTCCATGACGTAGAATTATGTAAGACCAACTCAACGAGATAACCATAACAACAGATTCTCATTATTAAAAATAGATTACATAATAACATCAATAAACTAATTACAAATTACAATTGATACCCTCAGGTATACATCAAACCTACATCCTCTGCACATGTTGCAGGATATGTGGTAACCGCATAATATTATAAGATTACAGTTATCCAAAATCAAGTATCATATGTGATACGATAAATAAATGTACAATATATAAATGATAAGATCAAAACCTCCATCAGAGAAAGGTAAGTATAACCGAACCAAGGTACATCCAACACTGGCACATGAATGCAAAATCTCAAAATGGTAAAGAATTACTACCACACATCCATTTGGAACTGTAATAGTCCACCCCACCGTGTTGAGGAGATAACAAGAAGACCCCACTCGGATATCAAACCAAAATAAAGGATCATCTAAGGAAAGGGATCCTGAAAGGTCACTCAAGGTGTACAAATCAAGCTATAAGGTATGACTCACTAAACAAGAGGCAACTGACACATGTAGGAAACCTAGACTGTGTATAGGAAGGTGTCATCATATACGTCTGACCCTTAAGTCTCAGCCTGGAAGTCTCTCATGACCCTGACACTTAAGTGACCATATATGGTATCAATGACCTCTCGTATAGACAAATTCATTAACTATGTCAGAATCACACCTCGCAAGGTGACAAACATCTTCTCAACAATCAATCTTAGACTATACAAGCCCTCAAGTATGTGGGAGGCACTTTATCTTATTAATTCATTTTAAGTCCCTTAATATGTTTAATGTTATTATTGGATTAAGAAACTTGCAATAAGTGATCTTGGCAGCCAGTTGTGGGCCTTGACACATTATTGCAAGCCACTCCCTATTACACATCTAGATAACCTACCCTAGGTTCACTGATCACACATACTAATCCATAAGGGTACAAAACATAAAACCCAAAAATCCAGTTCCTCTCAACATCAGGAACGATCAAATATAAATCACAACTTAGAGTACACATAAACATCAACTGAACCAGGTTAAGGGTTGGTATAAAGGACCAAATCAGAACTGTAATTAGGACGCAACACAGAAAACACATCCCAAAGCCTCTGGAATTTTCTAGGAAAAATCTAAATCCCAACCCATAAACATAATGCAACACAAGTATACGATCAAATAGATAACACTCACGCCAAACAGAAAGTTAAAAATGATATCCTGATGCAAAATTGAACCATAAGTAATCCCAAAAATTAACTTAACAATAATATCCAGAATCTATTATTTAAATTATATCCATAAATGAAATTAAATAAGAACTATGCAACAATCATTGATACTCAGATAAATAATCCCTATTTCCAAATACATTACAATTTCACTAAAGATTTTCCCTTTAAAGTTTACTAATACTAGTAATTAATTCCATCACTAATGCCCATTTAAACAAAATACACCTTAATACTTTAGGTTAAGAATAATGACACACAATTAAACTAACCATTATAGAATTCATACAAATTAATAACATATATAATTTTGGAAAATAATTAAGTAGATGCAATTTTGAAAAATAACTAAATTAATAAGTCTGATTAAAATGATTACAAAATTAATTAATAATTTCTAGAATTAATAAAACATAAAAGACTAACTTAGTAGATAAATCTAAATCCTTATATATATATATATATATATA
>MU224790.1:4050556-4083183 GCA_018584345.1 Thuja plicata
TAATAAAATAACTTTATCCTAAGCCTTTATTTAATTAAAAGGAATTTCCTCCTCTTTTATTTAAATAAAAAATCCCCACTTTTCTTCTTATCCTATGTTGCACAAATAAAGCATTATTCTTATTTTAAAAAAAAGGAAAAAAGCACTTTTTGTCTTATATGGACACAAAAGTCAATTCTAATTTTCTTATTGGAGGAATCTTGTGCACATGGATCAAGCTTCTTTTTTTTCTCCACCCTTGATTAAGACTTTTGCCTCTTAATCTCAATGGTCCATTTCATCTTATTTCTTATAAAAGGATAGCTCTCTCCTTCATTTTCATATCTTAGGTTTTCATAGTATTGTTATGCTGCAAGTTTTCTAGGTCATTTGGAGCTCTTTGAAAACACTCTTGCTTCCAAGCTTTGAAGATCTTTGTTGCATTTCACATATTTTTCATATTTGTTTTCATAGTTGCATTATCATAGAATTCATAGCTTCATTTCATAGCTTAGTTTCCTTTTATGCAATAGAATAATCTCACATAGTCTAAATAGAAAGGCTTGGTAACACTTGTTCTTTCCTTTCATAGATTAGTTGCATTGTACTTTATTTTTCATAGTTTAGCTTGCATTATTATTTAGATTTGCATTGCATTTCATACATTTTAATTCTTGAGGATATTGGCATTCTTTCCCTTGTCTTCATTGAATCTCTTGTTGTATGGTTTATTGGCAAGGTCATGAGTTTATAGCTCTAGCTGAGAGCAATTTTACAAATCTTGCAACTCCATGCATAGAGAGCTATGGATCGATTTGTGAGGGCTCATTCTTGAGTTTCCTTGCATGTAAGGATTCATAGAAGTGCACTACTTTTGTGTGTACAGCCTTCACTAGAGTGTGATAGTATTCCTAGTCAATACAATAGAGACAAAGCTTTGAAGTGTTTGAAGCTAAATATGTGTCTAGAACAAACTCATTGACTAGCCATGATCTCTTATTTTATATAGAATATAAAAAAAAATTAAGTAAGAATACATCTAAACTCTAAACCAAAAATATGTCATCAACTAAGAAAACATGTGCAGGGAGATCCTGTCCATCGAAGTCAACCAAGTGTCAAACCTAGCCCAAATTCTTCCCTAGAGTTTGAACCTCAGTGAATGGATTTTTTACTATACACCATCATCCTCACCAATTGTGCTTAACCAATTGAGAAAAAATCGTTTGGCATGAATTATATTTCCCTAGCTGATCAATTAAGAAATGGAGTAAGTGCTCCTTGGAAATTCGTCGATGACATCTTACATCATTTTATGTAATTGTTTGTATACATAGGCCCTAGATGATTTTAAAAGTTGATAAGTTAGGATCCTTTGTATTTTTCATTATTAATAGAGTCATGTTACTATAGATACAAAATTTTTAAACACTAAAAGGATTAGCACCAGTTAGCTTGGATGTGAACCATATGTATACATACATTCCAAAACTATTTAACAATATCAAGAATGCATCAATATCTCTATAATACCAAGTTTATAACCATTATAAATATGAACAATTTCTAAAATAAATGTGAAATGGGCTAAATATCAAAAATATTATATGTTCATGCTAAGTGTAACACCAAAAAATCTTAATCAACCTCACATGACAGAATTGAGCAGTGTTGAAACTAAAATCACAAAGAGAGTTACACCCACTATAACACTTTTCTATCAACCTCCATATATAAATGGATATTATAATAAGTAACATACATGTTCTTGTGAGAAGCTTCATTGGTGATATTCTTAGCACTTTACTTAGCTTGTCTTGAAGTAAGTGTCAAAGTGTACTTGACAAAAACAAGCAATTTCTTATAAATGAGTACTTGTAATGAGCATGTAATTCCTCTTAATAGATTAAATAGGATAAATGAATACCCAACATTATCTACCTAGATCATATAAATGAATTTTACCTTAAACTAGTGAACTCATTCCAATTGATTGACATGTATAATATTTCTATTAATGTCCTTAACACACAAAAAATATGATGCAAAATATACTCAAGAAGAATGAGAACAAACCTGTCAATGACACCAATAAAGAACATTGCAAAAAGGACACCAAAAAGAATCCCTATAAGCTTGTCAAGCTTATGTTATAAAGTACTTATTTTTAAAGGAACATTCATGTGATTCATCATAACCTGCAATAATAAACTCACACAGAACCTACAATTTCAAAGAATAAATTGTTTTAAGACAACTACCAAATGGAAATATCAATGTTATATCAATTAAGAGAACAACGGATAAGTTTTGAACACTAAATTAGTCACCATAGATTCTTAGTTCACTTTCAAGATGGAATTTTTTTATTATCTTTGTTTCATGTCCTATGAAAAATTATAGCACCAACTATAAAATTTGTGTTATGATGGTTGCATCCCTGTCATGAGACATGTAAAATGTTCCAATTTAAATCAAGAAAGTTCTACACTACATAATGCTCCCATAATTTCCAACCCAAATGCAAGAAACTAGTTTAAAATTTTCCAAGGTTTCTTGTGTTTCCCATCCCATATGATATTAAGGACATAAGAGAAATTGAAAGAAAAATCCAGAAATAATTTAGGCTTATATGTTTGAGTTATCTTTTAAATTGTATTAAGCATAACAATGTGGGTTAGATATTAAGCAACTCATTTACATTGCTGATGTTACATATTTTCAATATCCATAAGATTCATATTGGAAAAAAATATCTAAACTATCACTGTTTGTGTTCCACACATCTTATATTTAGGTTATACTGTATGGTTTTGACTCTGATCTATTAATTTTTCTGAGATTAACAAAACTAGTTAGATGCCTTTGAAAACAATTATTGGTGTACTTTTTTACTTTGTTTCACTTCAATAGATTTTAATTACCCATTTTATTTTGTTTATGTTCCTCTTTCTCTAAAACAAAATCTACTAGGGATGATTTCATGCACAAATTTGCTAGATATTATTCATCAGCTTCATGTTTCATTGATGAGCCTTTATTTTTGTCACTTGGACATCATTAGCTCCATGTTTCATTGACAGACCTTTTTGTAAAATCTCCAAAAATACCTAACTATGTTTATTATCCAAAATTTAGTTGAGGTGACAAAAAATTATCATGTTCTATTTTTACATATTTCCCTAATGAGTCACAACTAGAATTGACTGATTTCTCTTAGTTAGTAGGTAGGACCATTCTAACTATTCACAATATTTAAGAGTTGGATTCAAAATAAATAAAAATAGTTTAAAAAATGCAAACTAATTGAGCAATAAAAATAGTTTAGAAAAAATTGGTAGGAAGGCACAATGCTTCACATCTGTGAGCATCACCTAGATATAATGAATACTAGATATACCATTCATTCTCATGACAGATGGGTTGTTATGAACCACTACTCATAAAACATGATCAACGAATTTGACTCCAAAACTATACATCTATCAGAGAAATGATTTTTCCATATGCCATATAAATATGTTAACATAATTGTCCAATGTTGGGCTTAAATTATATAGATAATAGATCTGTCAAGAAAAATAGAAATTATGTTTCCCACTAAGAAAAAATTTATATGAAAATGGTGTTGGAATTAATGGGAAGTGTGTACTGAGAGGGGAGGGGTGAATCAGTACCTCTAAATTTTTTTGTATCTTTTAACCTTTATCCTTTAAGTTATCAAATGTTTATCCAACCATCTATTCTATGCTATCTTCATGTAGATATATCAATTCATAAACTTAACCATACATGTGAACATTCATAGAAACATTCATGGAAGTAATTGACACATAACACAAGATATGATGTCGGAGAAAACTCCTATTAGGAAGTAAAAACTGTGGTGGGGATGGAACCCACAAATTCTTCACTATCTTTATATTGGAAGGGGCCAATTAAAGCTTACAATTTGATCACTTTTGATAATATACCTAGTTAAGATTATGTGTGGAGACCTATTAAAATCTACTCGGTTAAGAGCTTTAGCAACACTGTTGAGTGTGCACTCGCTTAAGAGATTTATAGTTGGACCATTAAATCCACCTTCCTTGAAAGGATTTTTACACTTTGATTCACTTGTTAGAATAACAAAAAATTACAATTTCGCCTGGTGTATGTAATCTCCTATTGATAATTATAGATCCATTTAAGATTACATGAATAAGTATATCACCTAATGTGATTGAATAATACCTTTGATGATCGGTAGCCTCTATTCTTGGTTCTTACTAACCAAATTCACCTTTTGTTGTTCTGGTTCATGAAAATTTCAATCTGATCCATAGATGTGCTCGTATGCTCCATTCATCCTCTCATATCCTTTCTCATCCATCTCTCGTGCATATTAATGAATTATTACATAGTCTATTTATAAGACAAATTGACCTAATCAAGTTTCACGTAAAATAATGTTAACTCTAAGATCACAAGTTTACAACTTTACCTTGATCTCTTAGACTGTGTTTTAAATCAGTTAGATTGGTTAAAGAACTTACATTCATGTTTCTTGTCCCTAAAAATATGGTTTTAAAAACAAATCAAGACTCTATAAATAACACATGATTGTTTTATTTAACGTGGAAGTCAGATCCACTTTTTGTGGGCTACAACTGAATTTTGGTTTCTAACGGTCGGTTATGCTCTGAAATTAGTTGACTGTCTTTGAGGTTCCTTGATTGAACTATTCTCTTAGTTTCCTCTTTAAATGTTCTCTCATTTTTCACTATGACCTACTTTTCGGGTTCCTCTTTATCTTTTCCATTTTTCATTTTTGGTGTACACACAAAATTGTGTCATCGGTTTTTTTTGTACTTAGCAATTTTCAGTGATCTCTAATATCTGCATTTTCAATTTTCTCTTTGTCTTGTCTTTCGGTGTATGCTTACCAAAAGTGTTGTTTGCATACTAATGGAAAAATAATGTCATCAATCTCCCCCTCTTACATTAGTATCAAAAACTGATATGTGGAAAATACTAACAAAATGTTAAGTATGTACAACATATATAATCCTTAGTCATTTCATGACTCCCCATATGTATATGTCAGTATATCATTATTTTACTCTTTTTTGTATACTGTATAGTTGACTATCTGTACATATCATTATTTTCTCCCTTTTTTTGATATTAACGGCAAAGGTGTATACCTTATAGCTTATCAAAAATGTGAGAGTGTGAAGACTTCATGTCTTCCATCATTTTCTCCCATTGTTCCTTTAGGTTCTCTAGATCCATGTGCTTGAGTGTAATCTCTGGGTGCATATCATAGATGTTGTCTGCTATAGACATCTCAGGGGTTGCTATCAGTTGACTTTCCAAACTAATATTTTGTTGAAGCAGTGTCAAATTGGGTAGAAGTTGAGCCTGTAGCTCAGTGACATCTTCTCTGAATTGTATTTCTTCTTCCCACAACTCTTGCCTTAACCTTTTTATCTCAATAATCTTTTCATAATGCAACTTAATTGCATTGTCTCTAGTGGTTAATATTTTATCACTATTAGCTAGATCAAAATCTAAATTTGATATGTTTTCACTACGCTCCTTAGTGAATTTCTCCAGTGTGCTTAGTTGTTGAATCAAGGAAATAGCTTCAACAATGATAGGATCTAATTCACTTATGAATTCTGAAAGCTTTACCTTGTTTACTGTCACTTCTTGGCTGATCTTTTCAACAAGTTCCTTCTGATATTTTTGCTCTTCTCTCTCTTCAATTGCCTTCTCTACATCAATGTTCTGCATTGTAATGGCTTATGTGATAGTGGCTAGTTGACCAAGTATCAGTTTATTATGATCAACATCAACATTGGGCAGAATATGGTGCAAGATTTCCCTAGTTGTTTCCAATACCATTGAGTCTCGGTGCTGCTTCCTCAGCTTCTCCTGTAATGCCTTCCTCTGGCATATTTCACCGTATTCCTTCATTTCTTCATAGTCAAGTGTGGTTGGGTCACATTTGGGGATCTCAATAATTTCATCTAAAGTGACTTCCAACTTACTCTTTTTGGATCTCTTCTTCTTCTTCAGAGTTTCACTTGAGTGCAAAACCATAGCCATCTTCTCGGCTTTGTCTGTGGTACTTGATGAATTTACTTGTGGTGTTGCCTCTTTTTGCTGCTTTGTTTTGGTGTCAGCTTGTCAGTTTTCTATAGAAATCTCCACATCAACCTTTACATTATCGGTAGAAACTTTTTTGGTATCCTCAGGAGTGCCATCTTTGGGTTTTCCTCCTTCATTAGTGTCCTTATGCACTTCATCTATCTTTGTCTATGCATCCTTCTTGGTTGTGTCTCCATCTATTTTATTTGATTCCCCTTCTGTGAACTTATCATTTTCTGTTATAGTTTGAATGTCTCCAATGTCCTTCTGATCATTGGTGTTGTCTTTCTTCCCTTCATCCCCTGCATCCTCAGGAATGATTGAATCTTTATCAGGTGACTTGTCTATTTCTTGTAGTATATTGATGGCTTGCATCAATATTGGCATGTTTCCTGGTATGTGCACCTATGAAGTATCAAATGTTGTGTCCTTCTCATCGGTTGTGTCCTGCTCATCGGTTGTGTCCTTGGTAATAGTGACATCTTCATCTTTCTATATTTCTTCTACTGGGTCATCGATTATGTCAATGACTATGTTATCCACAATGTTGTCCTAAGTGGTGTCTAGCCACATCTGCAACTTCCACATTCTTGTTTTCGGTTGTGTTCATTTCTTCTTTATCTAACTCAACTGATGTGTCATCTTCTGCATCTTTGATTATGATGTTTTCTTGAGTTGCATGATTATCATCTTGTTGTTGTAGGTCTTTCTCAGGGCTAGCTTCCTTAATAGGTCTATTGAGTATTTTACTCCACTTTTTGTGACTTTCTTGTTCAATCTCTATAAGCCTCCCTTCAAGAAATTTGTAGGCTCTCAACTTGGGTGAGAAATCCTTTTTATGGTTCTCCATCATCTCATCAATTTCTTCCCTCTTGGATTCAGGAGGCATAAGAGAAAAAAACACTCTTTCCCTTATCTCCTTTTCATTCTTTAATACAAATGTCCATCTGGCATATAATCTATCCAAGATTTCCCTTGGTACATTATTACGTTTGAACTAAATTGGTACATACTTGAATTTGCACATCTTTGAAATGATGGCATCTTCAACTTTATTTTGATCTTCTGGATCAATTTTTAACCATCTTCTTATCTTAGAATCTATAATAGATCCTGAATTTGAAATAGATTTGCACACCTCATTAATGCTTTCTAGAACCTTAATCTTCTCTACTTCTACACCTTCATCTTGTTTGGTTTCCTTAATATCTTCCCTTTCTTGAATGAACCTTCTTCTCTTTGATGACCCTCTTTTCTATGTGGCTGGTTTCCTCTTATAGGTTCTAACTTTTCCTTTCTTCAAGGGTGATGGACTTGAGTCCTTCATTGTTTGGCTTCTTGTTCTTGAAGTAGATGTGGTTCTTGGCTTCTTTGCTAGTGGAGGAGGTGGTGAATCTGACTCTATGGCCTCAAAGTCATTCTTTTCTATAGATTCACCGATGGGTGACTGACCTTCAATCTCTTCCTCCTTGTCAGCTTCTTCTTCCTGTTCAATTTCTTCTTCTATTGCCGACAATATTTTCTTTAGGTTCTTGACCATTTTATCATTTTTCCTGACTATTTTCTTTACAACCAAGCTAGATGTGATTTTTGATTTGGCCTCCTCATAAGTTTCAAAATTTGGTTGTTTCTTGTCTAATGGTTCATTTATCAATGCATCGATTGCCTTGGATGCTTGATCAATATTTACCTCATACTCCAAAGGTTGTAACAATGATGTCCTTGGTATAGTAGGTTTGATGTATGTGTGGTCGGTGTCAACCATGAAACATATATCATCTTTGAATTTCTCTATAAGTTGTTTAGGGATCCTTACCCTTTTCTGCATTCGGTCCTTGAATCCTACAAAGTACTCATCCATGACTGTTTCAAAGTTTTCTCCCAGTGATGTTATGTGTTCACTAATTTGCATGGTGAACAGTTTTGTGGTGTCCCATTTTACATCTCCTACTAATGGAAATGTTTCATGAAAGTAAAAGAAAATGCACATGATAAGTGATCCAAACTTACATGTATTTTTCTTAGCATTTCTTATAGTCCTCAAGTTTTCTTCTAGCTGGCTTAGTAGAAGTGCCAATAGATCCAATTGAGTACCTTTCTTTACAATATTATAGGTTGTATCTACTGCACCAGATGCTATGTTGTTCATCCTGCTTGCTTGGAAGAATTTGTAACCTAGAACACATGCTTTGAATTTAAGTTCATCATCGGTTATAGTAGATACCTTCAATCCTCTGCCATCACACTTTTCTCCAGTGTTCTTCTCAATCTTAGCCTTGGGTGGATGTTTTAATGCTTTTACCTTTTCAGTTACAAGGTAACCGGTGACTGCATGGATCACATCTTGGGTTATCATCTTAGGCTCATCCAGCCATAGTTTGTGATTGTGCATTTGACTCAGTACTAACTGAATCCACTTGGTTTTGAATTCCTTTAGGAACAATAGGGCATTAGTGAGCCCTTTCACTTGTCTACTCTTGTGTTCATCTTTTATAGATCAATCTTTGTTACATAACTTCTTGTAAGATTTTTCCACCTCTAAATCACCAATTTCTACAATCTTGCAGTGGATGTAAGCTCGCATGTCTTTGACAAGCAAAACCCTAGCTGGTATTCGCAAGAATGCTCTAGAATTTTTGGGTTGTGAAGCAACCTTAGGGTAAATCTTATAATGTGGCTCCTCACACATAGAATTATTGACGATTTTAACCTCATCCTTCATGATGTTCTTCTATTTGGTGGTTCTTGAGGTCGTGGCCATTATTTCAGAGAAATTTAGGGCTTTCTGAAAAATGCATAAATAGAGTTCTCAGTTGTCATAGTAACTTACTATTTTTACACCTACAATGATCACTGATCTATTGGAGTGCTCTGGGTCGAGTTCAAGTCGCTCTGTGCTGCTGTTTTCTATTTGCTCAATTTTTTTTCTCTTGTTTCTCTACTCTGGTTATGGTGAAGAATGAAACTCTTTTGTCACCCTTTTATAGATATTTTCCCTAAAAAGTGAGTCATTAATGCTCAACCACTCCTTGGTGTTTGAAGACAAAGTTCATCAGTTAAAAAATTAACTTCTCTCTTTGATGACAACGTGATGTTTCGGGGCGGTCATTTAACTCTTTTCTTTTACCAACAGGTTTTGTTGTTGTGCGCAGACAACTCATTCACTTTGCTTGATTACCGACGAGTCTTGATTTACACTATAAAATTTGCTTTAACATTTTAACCAACGCTTCTTGGTAAGTGTAGGAAGTTTTAGCTTTGAGCGTATACTGATGGGTTTCGATATGTATTTCCCAATAGCATAGTTATCACAGCTTTTAACAAGTAATACCATGATGCATCTTTACTTATGCTAATTTTGTATTTTATTAACATATTATAGAACTGATGTAAAATAATATAGAGGGTAATGCAGTTCCATACTTACTTATTATTCTTAGGTGGGGGTGGTGATGTCATCAGATCCATTAGATGGGGTGTCACCATTTGTATTTCTTGGTCCAACTTCATCATTGTTTGAATCTCTTCTCCATATTTTGTCTCTCATTCTCCAGATGTCTTCAATGGTGTTTCCATTGGGATATGTGTTGGTCTCTGTCATTCGATCTCTGCAGTATTTCTTGAGATGACCAACTTTATGACAATTTAAGCATGCCATTCTGGGGTTAGTCTAGCCTCTAGACTTTCTTGTCCACTGTCTCATACAGTTTGCAGCTATGTGACCAAATATTCTACATTTTTTATAATTTTTCCAAGTGTTGTAATCCCATACATACTAGTTACTAACTCTTTTCGGTTGATAGGGAGTTTCTTGACCTTTAGGCTTCCATGCTTGCCTTTTCTTTTTCCAGCATTCAATAGTTGTGTGCCCATTCATATTGCAAGTAGGAAAATATTTGTCCATGTAGGTTTCCTTCTTTGGTTGTTTCATCTTAGACTTACATTCATATGCTTTATGTCCTTTCTTGTTACATTTATAACAAAATCCTATGAATGAAGATGTAGATTTAGGAATACCTTTCATTTTGCCTCTATATACATTTGATGTGTGGCCTTGATTTCCATAGTGATTGTATGTCAGATTTCTTGGTCTTGGATTTTCATAGACATTCTTTGGATCAGCTTGATTGGGTGATTGACCATTCTTGGTAATGCCTAGACTCATGTTGTTTTTGACTCTTTGTTGTCCTTCAAGAAAATCATCAATTCTTTTATTGCTTTCTTCATCTTTCTTGATAATTTCATTATGTTGTTTTTGAATTCTTATTTCATGTTTCAACTTTTCATTCTTATCCCTTAGCTCACCGATAGATTCTATTCTTTCAATGAGTTCAACATTCATTCTCTTTGCCTCTTGACTCATAACAATAATCAGATTTGTGATCTCATGGTGATTCTCTGTAATTCTTTGTATTTTAGACTCTTTCTCTTGTATTTTTTTTGTAATCTTTCTTCTATCATCAATAGCTAGTGGTCTTTCTCTCTAAGCTTTTCTAGCATTTTTCATGACATCAATCATTCTTACCATCTGTGTCTCTTGACCGATTTGCAGAGATTTTACTTGTCCAGCCAGATGTTGATTGATTTCATTTAGGATTGTGATGCTTTCTTCTAATGTGTATGATGCTTTTCTTGTACTTGATCCTGAAGACTCAAAGAAATCTGGTATCTCTTCCTCGTGATAATATGTTTCATTATAGTGAGTTGCCATAATATTTCTTTCATCTAACAATTGTCTCATATTGATTCTAGCTTCTTTATATTGCTCATAGAAGATATAAATTTCTAGCTTCTTATTTTCAATACTTTTGTCAAGTTTGTACTTCTCTACTATATGATCTTTTCTCTTAAGCCTTTAAGCTTTTCCCAAGAATGTTGGGATTAATGGGAAGTATATACTGAGAGGGGAGGGGTGAATCAGTACCTCTAAAACTTTTTTTATCCTTTAATCAATTAACCTTTGTAATCAATTGCATGTCCATTCAATCTGATCTAAACTATCTTGGTGCGTGTTACATCAATTCATAACATTAATAAATATGTGAATCATTCATAGAAACATTCATGAACATAATTGACACATAACACAAGATATGATATCATAGAAAACTCCTGTTAGGAAGTAAAAAATGCGGTGGGGATGGCACCCACAAAACTTCACTATCTACAGATTGGAAGGGAGCCGGTAAAGGCTCACAATTGATCACTTCTGATGATCAACCTTGTTAGGAGTATTAAAATGGAGACCTATTAAGATCTACTCTGTTAATAGCTTTTAGCAACACTAATGAAGTGTGCACTCAGTTAAGAGATTTTATATTGGATTGTTAAATCCACCTTCCTTAAAAGGATTTTTACACTTTTCTCCACTTGTTAGAGTGATAGAAAATTACAAATTGACCTAGTAAATGCAATCTCCTATTGCTGATACAAATCTTATGTAGTTCACATAAAAATATTATCACCTTAACTATGATTGAATAATACCTTTGATTATCGGTTTCCTCTATTCTTGGTTTTGCTAATCAAATTCTTCTTTTTCTATTTTGGTTCTTGAAAATCTCAATTCAATCCATAGATGTGCGTGTTCTATTCTCCTCTCTCTTTTTCCTTCTCACACACACATTCTAATGAATGATTACATCATCTATTTATAGATGGATTGACTTCATCGAGTTGTGATAAAAACAATGTTAACTCTAAGATCAGGTTTACAACTTACACCTAGATCTCCTAGTCTGTGTGTTTTAAATCAGTTAGAATGATTAAAACACTTACATTAATGTTTCTTGTCCCTAAAGAATTGGATTTAAAACAATTAAATATCCTATAAATAGAATACACTTTCTTTATCTGAGGTGGAAGTTAAATCCACTTTTTGCGGGATGCAATTGACGTTTGGTTATGTCTGTCGGTCATGCTTGACTGTCCTTCAATTTTTTACTGTCATTTGCAGTATATCTGTCTTGTCGGTCTACACTGTAACTTGCATTTTGGGTTCCTCTATCGGGTTCCACTTTATCTTTTTGCTTTGTGATTTTCAGTTTACACACTAACTTGTGTCATTGGTTCTCTCTGTACTTAGTCATTTTTGGTGATCACCTAATCTGATCTTTGGTTTTCTCTTTCCTGTCTTTCGATGTAGGCTTACCGAAAGTGTTTTTTGTATAATAATGATAAATTAATGTCATCAATCTCCCCCTTTGACATTAGTATCAAAAAATGATATGTGCAAAATACTAACAAAATATTAAGTATATACAACATATATAATCCTTAGTCATTTAATAACTCCCCCTATGTATATACTGGTATATCTGTACATATATCTTTTCCATCTACATATCATTTTCCCTTTATGAATATACATATACATATCTACCTTTTTCCCATCTGAATGAATGTACATAACATTTTCCTTTTTATTTTGTGCTTATATCATTTCCCCCTTTATTTGATATTAAGGGAAAAGGTCATTTACCTTAGAGCTTATAAAAAATGTGGGAATGAGAAGACTTCATTTCTTCCATCATTTTCTCCCATTTCTCTTTGAGGTTCTCTAGAGTCATATGCTCAAGTGTTATCTTTGAATGCATATCATAGATGTTGTCTACTACACACATCTCGGGAGTTCCTATCAGTTGCCTTACAGAACTGATATATTGTTGTAGCAGTGTAATATTTGGTAGAAGTTGAGCTTGTATCTCAGTTACTTCTTCTCTGAAATGTGTTTCTGCCTCCCATAGTTCTTTCCTTAACCTTTTTACCTCAATTATCTTCTCATAATGTTGTTTGACTACATTGTCTCCATCTATGGTTAAGCAACTAGCACTATTTGCTAGATCTGCATCTAGCTTTTTTATATTGTCACTATTCTCCTTAGTGAACTTTTCTATTGTTCTCAACTTTTGAATTAAGGTTATAGCTTCATATATGATTGGGTCTAGTTTAGATATGAATTCTAATAGCTTTACCCTATTCTCTGCCACTTCTTGGCTGATGTTCTCTATGAGCTTCTGTTGGTACTTCATTTTAGCTCTCTCCTTAATTTCCTTCTCAACATCAATGTTCTAAGTTGTGATTCCGTCGGTGAGGGTAGCTAGTTGATCAAGTATAGGCTTTCTTTGATCAATATCAACATCAGGTACCATTTTATGGAGAATGTCCTATGTTGTCTCCAATACCATGGATTCCCTATGATGTTTCTTCAGCTTCTCTTGCAATGCCTTCCTCTGGCATATATCTCCATATTCTTGTAATGCATCCATGTCAAGTGTAGTGGGGTCACACTTTAGCATTTCAATGATTTCATCCAGTGTAACCTCTAACTTGTTTTTATTTGTCTTCTTCTATGAATCAGTAGAATGTAGTGTCATTGCCAATTTCTTAGCCTTTTCTGTTGTGCTTGATGATGTGACCTGTTGTGTTCCTTTTTGTTTCTTAGCGTCGGTTTCAGCTTGTTAGGTGTTTGTAGATGTCTCCACATTCACCTTAACATTGTCACTAGCATTCTTGTCTATTTTCTCAGGAGTACCATCTTTTGGTTTGTCTCCTTCATTGGTGTCCTTTGCATCATCTACCTTGGTTTTTTCATTCTTGTCTTGAGTCTCTACATATTTTTCCTTATCTCCTTCAGTAACCTTGTTAGTGTTGGTTACATATTGAGTATCTCTAATGTTTTTCTGACCATCAGTGTTGTCTTTGTTGGATCCTTCTCCTACATCCTTTAGAGTTTCCTTCTTAGGTGATTTTCTTGTTTCTTTCATGATATTGATAGCTTGTATCAATATTGGAAGTTTTCCTGGAATGTTCACCTGTGCACTCTCAATTGTTGTGTCATGTTCATCGGTTGTGTCTTTTCCAACAGTGACATCTTCATCCTTATTGATTTCATTTGTTAGGTCATCAGTAATGTCAATGACAATGGTATCCACAATGTTTTCATTTGTGGTATCATCCCATGTCTCATCTGCAACATCTGCAGTCTTATTCCCTATTGTATCATCCTCTTCTTTATCTAACTCAATGGATGTATCATCTTGAGTTGCCTTATCAACATCTTTTTGTTGAAGGTCTTTGTCAAGGTTGTCTTCCTCAATTGGTCTGTTCATGATCTTGCACCATTTCTTGTGGATGTCTTTTTCAAGTTCAATCAACTTGCCTTTAAGAAATTTATATGCCCTTAGCTTTGGTGAGAATTTCTTCTTGTGTTTCTCCATCATCTCATATACCTCTACCTTTTTAGATTCAGGTGGCATTAGAGAAACAAGTACTCTCTCTCTAATTTCTTTCTCATTTTTCAAAGCAAATATCCAACAAGAGGATAATCTATCCAAGAGTTCCTATGGTACATAACTTCCTTCAAATTGCATTGGTACATATTTGAAGTTATACATTTTAGCTATCATGGCTTCCTCAATGTTTTTCCAATCTTCTTGATTTTGTTTCTGCCATTTTCTAATGTGTGGATCTATAATGGATCCAGAATTTGCAATATAAACACAAATGTCATCAATAGGGTTAGGTTCTTTTACCTTGACATTTTATTCCTCTAAGGCTTCATCTTTCTCAGTGTCTTCTATGTCCTCTCGAGTTTTGGTGAATTTTCTACCCTTCTTGTTTTTTCCTCTTTTCGGTGTGGGAGCTTTCCTCTTGTAAGTCCTAACCTTTCCTTTCTTAAGAGGTGAAGGAGTAGATTATTTGGATGTTTGGCTTCTATTCCTTGAAGCAGCTATAGTCCTTGGTTTCTTAGATGGTGGATGAGGTGGAAAATCTGACTCTATTTCCTAGAAGTCATTCTTTTCTTCATCTTTACTGACAGACAAATTTTCTTCAGTTTCCTCCTCTTGTTCAATTTCTTCATCTTTCTCAGCTTCTTCCTCATTTACTGACAGAATCTTCTTGAGATTCTTCACCATTTTGTCCTTCTTTTTGACTATTTTCTTGACAACTAGGCCTGATTTAATTCTTGACTTGGCCTCTTCATATGTGCCAAACCTTGGTTGCTTCTTTTCTAGTGGTTCATTGATTAAGGCATCAATTGCCTTTGTTGCAAGATCAATGTTGATCTCATATTCCAATGGTTGCAACCATGTTGTCCTTGCTACAATAGGTTTGATGTAAGTATTATCTATGTTAACCATGAAGCATATCTCATCCTTATATTTCTCAATTCTTGACTTGGCCTCTTCATATGTGCCAAACCTTGGTTTCTTCTTGTCTAGTGGTTCATTGAGTAAGGCATCAATTGCTTTTGTTGAAAGATCAATGTTGATCTCATATTCTAATGGTTGCAACCATGTTGTCCTTGCTACAACAGATTTGATGTAAGTATTATTTGTGTCAACCATGAAGCATATCTCATCCTTATATTTTTCAATGAGTTGTTTGGGGATTCTTACCCTCTTTTGCATTCAGTCTTTGAATACATTGAAGTATTCATCCATGACTATTTCAAAGTTATCCCCTAGTGAAGCTATGTGCTCACTGATTTCCATGGTGACCGGTGCTGTCCCATTTCACATCTCCTACCGATGGGAACTTTTCTTGAAAATAAAATAAAATACACATGATTAGTGAGCCAAACTTACAAGTGTTTGACTTTGAATTCCTGATATTCTTTAGGTTGTCCTTCAACTGATTCGGGAGTAACTCAGATAAGTCTAACTGTGTACCCTTCTTCACAATTTTTTAGGTTGTGTCCACTACACCTGATGCTATGTTGTTTAATCTACTTTACTGGAAGAATTTCTAACCCAAAACACATGCACCAAAATTAATCTCATCATCGATTATTATTGTTACTTTCAATCCACCATCATCCCATTTGGCTCTTGTCATCTTTTTAGTCTCTGCCTTTGGTGGATGCTTTAGTGCCTTAACTTTATCAGTTATGGGGTAACCAGTGACTGCATGGATGACATCTGGGGTTATTTCCTCTGGTTCATCCAACCATAACTTGTTGTTATGCATTCTACTTAGTACTAACCGAATCTAATCAGTTTTGAAGACCTTCAGAAACATTAGGGCATTGATGATCCCTTTCACCTTAATGTGTTTGTGATCTTCCTTAAGTGTTCCATCATCATTACAAAGCTTATTGTCAGCTTCTTCTACCTCTGACATTCCAATCTCTGCAATCTTGTAGTGTATGAAGGATCAGACGTCTTCAACCAGCAAAACCCTAGTTGGAATGCACAAAAATGCACCAGCATTGTCAGGTTGTGAGGTAACCTCTGGGTGGATCTTATAATTAGGTTCCTCGCATGTCGTGTTCTTGATGAGTTTTAACTCACCTTTCTTTGCATTCTTAGATTTTATGGTTTGTGAATTTGATGTCATTTTTAGAAAATGAGGGCTTCTACGTAATGCATAAAAATGGAGTTGTCAGTCTCGAAGAACTTACTGTTTGTGTTTGCAAATATCTCTGAACTGCTTTGGAGTGCTGGAGGTCGAGTCATCATCACTTTGTAGATTGGTTTCTTTCTGCTCAAAATTGCCTTTGCTCACTCTGCTCTGGGTGTGTGACAAATGAGTCATTTTGATGCCCTATTTATAGTTATTACCCTAAAATGCATGTCATAAATGTTCACCAACTCGTCAATATATAAAGACTAATTTCTTTGGTGAAGACTTTACTTCCATCAGTGACACTTACAACATTTTGAATCAGTCAATGTTCACTTTTCTTTTATCGTTAGGTTTCGGTAACACTGACAGCTTGTTCATGTGCTTGTCTACCGATGAGGCTCAGTCTATACTTGCAACTTTTTCTTTTAACCAACGCTTCTCGGTAAATGTAGGAAGTCTTAACTTTGAGTGTATACTGACGGGTTTTGGTATATATGCCTGAAAGCATAGTTATCACATATGTCAACAAGTACAAGCATGCTTTCTTATGCTAATTTGGAATTATTTCAACATATTATGGAAGTGATGTAAAGTAATAGCTTGGGGGTAATGCAGTTCCATATGTACTTGTTCTTCTTAGGTGGGGTTGGTGATGTCACTGAATCCATTAGATAGGGTGTCACCATTTGCATTTCTCATTCTAGCTTCATCATTGCTTGAAACTTTTCTCCACATTTTGTCTCTAGCCCTCTGGATATCTTCAATGGTGTTTCCATTGGGATATGTTCTTGTCTCTGTCAATCAGTCCCTATAGTCTTTCTTGAGATGACCAACTTTATGGAAGTGTAAGCATGTCATTCCAAGGTTAGTTCAGCCTCTAGACTTTCTAGTCCATAGTCTCATACAGTTTACAACAATGTGACCATATCTTCCACATGTTGTACAATTTTTCCAAGTATTGTAGTCCCATACATATTGATTACCGACATTCTTCGGTTGATAGGGAGTTTCTTGACCTTTAGGCTTCCATGATTATCTTTTCTTTTTCCAGTATTCAAGAGTTGTGTGCCCATTCATTTTGCATGTAGGACAGTATTTATCCATGTAGGTTTCCCTTTTTGGTTGTTTCATCTCAGACTTACATTCATATGCTTTATGACCTTTCTTGTTACATTTATAAAAGAATCCTATGAATGAAGATGTAGATTTAGGAGTACCTTTCATTTTTCCTCTACATACATTTGATTTATGGCCTTTCTTTCCACAGTGATTGCATGTAAGCTTTCTTGGTCTTGGATTTTCATAGACATTCTTTGGATTGGATTGATTTTATGATTCTCCATTTTTGGTAAAGCCTAGACTGTTGTTGCTATTAACTCTTTGTTGTCCCTCAACAAAATCATCCATTCTTTTATTGCTTTCTTCATCCTTTTTGATAATTTCATTATGTTGTTATTGTATTCTTAATTCATACTTTAAATTTTCATTCTCATTCCTCAATTCACTGATAGCTTCTATTCTTTCAATGAGTTCAACATTTATTCTGTTTGCCTCTTGACTCATAAGAATAATCTAATTTGTTATCTCATGGTGATGCTTTGTAAGTTTCTGTATTTCAGTCTCCTTTCCTTGTATCTTTTCTATGATATTTCTTCTATCATTAATAGCTAGTGTTCTCTCTTGTTCATCCTATCTAGCATTGTTCATGACATCAATCATCCTTACCATCTGTGTCTCTTGACCGATTTGCATAGATTTAACTTGTCCAGCCAGATGTAGATTGATTTTAGTTAGGCTTGTGATGCTTTCTTCAAATGTATCTAATGCTTTGCTTGTACTTGATCCTAAAGACTCAAAGAAATATTGAATCTCTGCCTCATGATAATCTATCTCATTACTTCTTGATGCCATATTATTTATTTCATCAAGCAACTGTCTCATACTAATTCTAGCTTCTTTATACTGTTCATAAAACATCAGAATTTAAAGCTTTTTATTCTCAATATTTTTATCAAGTTTGTACTTCTTCATTGTATGATCTTTTCTCTTAAGCTTTTAAGCTTTCCAAGAAGAGACTTAGCTCTGATACCAATTGTTGGGATTAATGGGAAGTATGTACTAAGAGGGGAGGGGTGAATCAGTACCTCTAAAAAATTTTGTATCCTTTAATTAATTAACCTTTGTAATAAATTGCATGTCCATTCAATCTGATCTAAACTATCTTGGTGTGAGTTATATCAATTCATAACATTAATAAATATGTGAATCATTCATAGAAACATTCATGAACATAATTGACACATAACACAAGATATGATATCGCAAAAAACTCCTGTTAGGAAGTAAAAACTGCGGTGGGGATTACACCCACAAAACTTGACTATCTGTAGATTGGAAGGGAGCTAGTAAAGGATTACAATTGATCACTTCTGATGATCTACCCTGTTAGGAGTATTAAAGTGGAGACCTGTTAAGATCTACTCTATTAATAGCTTTTAGCAACACTAATGAAGTGTGCACTCGATTAAGGGATTTGATATTGGATTATTAAATCCACCTTCCTTGAAAGGATTTTTACACTTTTCTCCACTTGTTAGAATGATAGAAAATTACAAATTGACCTGGTAAATGTAATCTCCTATTTCTGATACAGATCCTATGTAGTTCACATAAAAATATTATCACCTTAACTATGATTGAATAATACCTCTGATTATCGGTTTCCTCTGTTCTTGGTTCTGCTAACCAAATTCTTCTTTTTCTATTCTAGTTCTTGAAAATCTCAATTCAATACATAGATGTGCTCATTCTATTCTCCTCTCTCTTTTTCCTTCTCACACACACATTCTAATGAATGATTACATCATCTATTTATAGATGGATTGAATTCATCGAGTTATGATAAAAACAATGTTAACTCTAAGATCAGGTTTACAACTTACACCTAGATCTCCTAGTCTATGTGTTTTAAATCAGTTAGATTGATTAAAACTCTTACATTAATGTTTCTTGTCCCTAAAGAAATGGATTTAAAATAATTAAATATCCTATAAATATAATACACTTACTTTATCTGACGTGGAAGTTAGATCCACTTTTTATGGGATGCAACTGACTTTCAGTTCTGTCTGTCGGACATGCTTGACTGTCCTTCAGTTTTTACTATTGGTTGCATTCTATCTATCTTGTTGGTTTGCACTGTACCTTGCATTTTGGGTTCCTCTGTCGGGTTCCACTTTATCTTTCTTCTTTGTAATTTCCGGTTTATACACTAACTTGTGTCATTGGTTCTCTTTGTACTTAGTCATTTTTGGTGATCTCCTAATCTAATCTCCAATTTTCTCTTTTTTGTCTCTTAGTGTAGGCTTACCGAATGTGTTTTTTGTATACTAATGACAAATTAATGTCATCAAAGAAGAGACTCAGCTCTGATACCAATTGTTGGAATTAATGGGAAGTGTGTACTAAGAGGGGAGGGGTGAACCAATACCTCTAAAACATTTTGTATCTTTTAACCTTTATCCTTTAAGTTATCAAATGTTTATCCAACCATCTATTCTATGCTATCTTGATGTAATATATATCAATTCATAAACTTAACCATACATGTGAACATTCATAGAAACATTCATGAAATTAATTAACACATAACACAAGAAATGATATCGCAGAAAACTCCTGTTAAGAAGTAAAAATGGGATGGCACCCAAAAATTCTTCACTATTTGCAAATTGGAAGAGGTCGGTTAAGGCTTACAATTTGATCACTTTTGATGATCTACCTAGTTAAGAGTATCTATGGAGACCTATTAAAGTCTACTCAGTTAAGAGCTTTAGCAACACTGTTGAGTGTGCACTCGGTTAAGAGATTTATAGTTGGACTGTTAAATCCACCTTCCTTGAAAGGATTTTTACACTTTGCTTCACTTGTTAGAATAAAATAAAATTACAATTTGACCTAGTGTATGTAATATCCTATTGTTTATTATAGATTCATTTAAGATTACCTGAATAAGTATATCACCTAATATGATTGAATAATACCTTTGATGCTCGGTAGCCTCTGTTCTTGGTTCTTGCTAACCAAATTCACCTTTTGTTGTTCTGGTTCATGAAACTTTCAATCTGATCCATAGATGTGCTCGTATGCTCCATTCATCCTCTCATATCCTTTCTTGTCCCTCTCTCATGCATATTAATGAATGATTACATAGTCTATTTATAAGACAGATTGACTTAATCAAGTTTCACATAAAATAATGTTAACTCTAAGATCACAGGTTTACAACTTTACCTTGATCTCCTAGTCCATGTGTTTTAAAACAGTTAGACTGATTAAAGCACTTACATTCATGTTTCTATTCCCTAAAGAAATGGTTTTAAAAACAAATCAAGACTATAAATAGAACATGACTATTTTATCTAACGTGGAAGTCAGATCCACTTTTTGTGGGCTGCAACTGAATTTTAGTTTCTGATGGTTGGTTATGCTCTAAAATCAGTTGACTGTCTTTCAGGTTCCTTTCTTGAAATATTCTCTCAGTTTCCTCTTTAACTATTCCCTCAAGTTTCACTATGACCTGCTTGTCGGGTTCCACTTTCGGGTTCCTCTTTATCTTTTCCATTTTGCATTTTTAGTGTACACACAAAATTGTGTCATCGGTTTTCTTTTTACTTAGCAGTTTTTGGTGATCTCTGATATCTGCATTTTTGGTTTTCTCTTTGTCCTATCTTTTGGTGTATGCTTACCGAAAGTGTTGTTTGCATACTAATGGAAAAATAATGTCATCAAATGGGTTCAATTGCCACTTCAACTATTTGGTGTTAGTTGAGATAGCCATGGAGGATAAAAGTATCGTTATTGTGGGGCATGACTATTGTTTTCCAATATTATCAATTACAGAAGCCTTATCTATTTATTACCAAATGTGGTTCTTGATGTGGCATAGGCAGTGTTAGGGTTTTTTTTCTTGTTGAACCTTCAATAGATGCTTGAATACTTGATTAGATCTATTACTCCCAATATTTGAAAATAATGACTCAAGCAAGAGAAAACTCTAATTGATGAGGGTTTATGATAATATCTGGGGAAACTATTATCACCTCCTTCTTTTTAGGTTCCACAAAACCCAGGCAGGTATTACCTATATAAGATTGCTATCTTTCAGCATTAGTAGAAGTGGATACCAATTTTCTACTTGTTTACTATATTACCTTACAAATTACTCTATATAAAACTAAGAACAACTTAACACAGAGCTTAACCATGAAAACTACTGAAATGATAACAACAAATAGTAGTGTTTTAAGGATATTCATCCTTCTTCCTTTTATAGTTATCAAAACTTAGGAGGGGCAGCCTATTTTAATAATCTCTTAAAGGGATTAGAAGAATGAATTGTATATCTTGATACAATTACTTGAATTTATCTATTTTGATTGTAAATGTGAAAGATTTGTGTATTTTAAATTGTTTGGATGATGATAAACCACTTGAAAGATTTTAGATCAGTGCCTATCCTTGGCCTATAGAGTCAAAGATGAAAATTCATAGAAAAAGTAAATAAAGATACTATAGATTTCCTTACAACCTATATGCAACTAGAGAAAGATGCCTTACAAATCACCCTATGACTCCAACAATGCTATATCAAATCCTCAAATACTGTTATACTCTTTGAAACTACTTACAAAACTTAGTTCTTCCCTTGAAAGAAACTTGTAAGTAATTAGATAGCTACCTTTTAACCAATATGTTTAAAATGCCTTACAGATTAAACATAGAAGAGCATACACAATAAGTAAAGAGACAACAACAATATAGAAGAGAAGTTGCACTATATTTTATTTATATTCGTGCTTCATACATATAGAGGCTTAAAAGCTCAAAAACTCAGACAAAATTTCATAGTTTGGCTTATAATTATATTTCATCACCTTCTTCAAATGTTACAATAAGATCTATTTATAGGTTCCAACCATCTTAGAATCCTTAAGATAAGGATGCAACAAGCTTCAGATGGTTTAAGAAACCTAACACTAAAAACATAGGAAAAGACAAAAGACAAGAAAGCTCCAAGATGTGAAAGGACAAAATTGAACCTTGAAATCTGATTTTGTACTTTGTCCTTTTGTGAATGTTGGCACCTTTGTCTGCATGTATTCAGGATAGTATCTGATAGTTGCAACAAGATCTAGTGACTGCCAATACAGGCTAACTTACACTAATATTTTCAAGATTACTAACCTTCCTATGCTCATAGATCAAGTGCCATGTGTCCTTTATTCTTCATCCAAAACATCTAAATCAACTGTGATAGGTTTCTTCTTTTTGGGCTTTGTCAGGATGTCCCATGTAGTCACATCTTCCTCCTTAGGCCACTCAAAATTCTGTATACTTTCTAGTTAAGTTTTCTGCCTCTCCCACCTAGCATATGTTATGATTTTAGCATCTGAAATGAATTTATTGCAGTCTATTTCTGACTTTATCGCCCCATCCAAAAGTTGGTTGAACCTCTCCATATTTAATTCTCCCTAATTAGATACATAAATTTCTTTATTGGGGAGTACACTATCAAACTCTGATATCCATAACCCTAATGGTTTAATATGATCATCCTTGGCCCTAATTGGAGGTACAAACCTACTATAAATTACTCCAAACATCTTTAAATTTGCATCAATTTGATTGTCCTTTCCATTGAAAAAAGATAAAGTGGCCCCAATCTGCTCTATCTCTATACCAACCATGGTTACTATTTCTGGTAGATCTGATCTTAATGGTTGTACTGATGCTAATCTCGCAAAAAGTAAAGCTCTTCCAAACCAAGTTGCAAAATAAGGATTCAAAATTGTCAAAAAGTTAGCCACTTCTTCTTGTAGGCCTGGCAACCTTCCATAAGCCCCATACACCACATCAATCTTGTCTTTGATTGAGTCTACCCTATGCTGCAAAGTTGAAGCTAATGCTTCCAAATTCACATTGTTATGCTTTGTGACTCCTAGCTCTATTTTAGCAGGTATCTCCCCTATATCCTCTATTTGGATCTCTATATGCTTTACCTCTTTAGGATCAATAGGGGCATGCTCTGTTATATCTTGCAATTATTTAGTAAGATAATCTATGAGCTTCTTTTATTCATTAATTGTTATTAATGCTAGCTCCCTATCCTTAACAATTTCACTAGTGTCACTAGTGAGTTTCTGCAATTTGTCTGATAGTTGGGCTATCTTTTCCTCATCAAGATGAGAAAAATGAGTCATTACTTGGGCTATTTTCATATCCCCTATATTATCTAATGTCCATATGATTTTATTCCCCTCCATCTTCTCTTGAATGTTTAGAATAGATGGATTTTGATCTTTAGGAGCCAAGCTCCACATTGCAAGTGCCTGAGATTTAGGGTTATACCCAAACCCTCTAATCATGTCTCCAACTTGAGTTTCTGATGACAATTTGATGTCAAGTTATCTTCTTATTTGATCTATTATGAATGTTGAGGACAAGTCCCAGCCTTCCACAAGTAATATCCCACTGGCCTTGACCAGTCCTCTTGCCTTTTCTTGTGTAATCTCCTTATATCTAGGATTATAATCTTGCAAGGTTTGTAAGGCTTCCTTAGTAATAGGATCACCACCTACCAATTGCAACTGCTTCCCAACTTTTTGTTGTTTATTCCATATAAGGAAATCCTTGAATTCCCTTGTCTTTATAAAGTTGTCATCCTTGATAAATTCCTCTTGATGCAACAATCTCTCATCTGTGCATGATTTAAGAGGTAACTCTTCCTCTTCCTCTGCATCCTTTTGTAGTTTCTTCCCTACCCTGATTTGTTTTCTTAATAAATGATCATAGGGTCTATCTCTAGTTATCAGGGCTCCAATTTTATCTATCCTCTTCTAGAAGACTCCCCTATTTCTATCTTTTCTTTCTTTGGTAGGGGCTCATTTGTCACTTCCTTTTCAAGGACCTCTGTTAGGTCAATGATGTCTTCCCCTTCTACTACATGCCGTAATGGAACTGCTTGATAATCTGGATAGGCATTGGGTGAAGGAAAACCTTGATCACTTTCATCATCATATTCTAATTTTGAATTCTCTCTGTGGCCCTTTTTTGGTACCACTAGTGCTTCCTCTAACTGATTACACAAAAGAGTATGGTTTTCAATCATTGCATCCAACTTTTTTAGATAAGGCATGTTAGGGTATAAACCTCAGAAATTCATCCCCTTTCTCTTTACCTGCCTCTCCAAGTCCATTAGTTCATTGAACTTAATTGCTTTCCTGTCCACCTCTTCATCGACTAAGATGTTTCTTATTAAATACTCCTCCATACATTTCTCATGTACCTTTGTGAAGGGGATAGTTTCCTAGCACTGAGAACAAAACCCTCTGTATCAACAAATTTGTGCAGGGCAACATTTATCCTATAATGGTTCATCTAGGTGTTTACAAGGTCTATAGCCCTCTTCCCAATAGTAAAATTATAGATCCTAAACTACCTAGGGGTAAAAATACCCTTCCTGTGTGGGGCTAAATGCTCCTTATCAACCAAAATGAGTTGCCTGATGAACTTCATTGCGGCTATCCTTGGTGGTACGTAAAATGGAAAAATGTGTGGAGGGTGGGGGAAACCATAAACCCTCATTATTGTGAAGTTATTTTCATAATAAAAGTCTCCCCAATTATGGTCTCTTGGCCATTTATCAAGGTATTTGCATGGCCTTAATAGTTTAATTACCTTAACAGGCAATCTGGTTTTGTCAACACCTAAGAATTTAAGGATTGGATAAATTATCCAATTCTCAAAGGCACAAAACTCTTGCTCTCTAGAGGTGTAATTCCATACCCTAATCCAAAACTGAACAAGGCTGGCCTGACCTTGATGGAACCTCTATTGTTGAAGGAATTGACAGTTCATTATTGGGAAATTGTAGTAAAGGATGAGATGCATCAAGACTGAGTAATGCATAAACCTTGGGTGAGCCTTCTTAGCTTGTATGTCCACAAAACCCTGGTGCATTTGGTCTATGATATACTGAATGTAATCATAATCAAAAGTGGTATGGAGGCTCTGCATATCCAATACCATCATCAAAATGTCTGAGGTGATTCTCTCAGCTCTAGCATCCTTTCCCAGAACTCTGCATAATGCATATGCTATGTATTTGATATAAAAATTCATGTCTTTATAAAGATATGAGGCTGCTCCTGGTAGGGGTACTATATAGGATTTCATTTTCTTGGGAGCATGGTAGTCTTTAATCAATTTGGCAGCAATGCCAGACTCCCTAGTATACCTATTCTCCAAGATTTTCAAATATATCTCAGTGGCCATGGGGTAATAAAAATTAAAGGCCTTCATGAATGTGTTTTAGTATAATGTAATCAAAGGTTTATTATCATCCCTCTTGATGGTCTTAGTTAGGGGATCATATCTACTAGCCAACTCTAAGATAAAGTCCACATCTACAAAGATGTCTAGAACAATTAACCTAGCAAGTCCATAGGTCCAAGGATTTGAGATTGGCATGGGACTATCACTATTATTCAAGAAGTAATTGAATAAAGAATATCTTGAAGAACCTAGGGTTTTAGCATCCCTTACAAAAGACAAGTCATCAACCAAGGTATCAACACTTACCTTTCTAGTTTGGCTTGATCCTGGTAGTAAAGTGAGAATCTCATCTGAATAATTTATTTTTCCCTTTGATTCATCATCGACATCATCACTCCTTCCACTACTGGATGCCATACTTTGTGCTTGGCTCATCTTTATTTTCTATTCTATTATCAACCTTTATCACCAATATTGAAACAAATATAATTGTAAACCCTAACCACCAACTATGAAAACCTCTGCAATTCTAAATTCTAAACTCTGAATATACAACAAATTGCACTCTTTGTCAAATTTTGAATTACTAAATCACCTCTTTAGTTAACTGACTACTGGAAAATCAACTCTTCTCAAAAAATGCAAAACTTTATAAGTTCTTCGCTCTAAGAAATTGGAAACTAGTAAAATATAATGACAATGGACAAGTATACTTATAAACTGAGAATTCAATGCAGATGTCTCTTCAATCTTGGTGAACTTACAATTCAGTCATTTCTGTCATTAGTTTCACATGCTTTGGCATGAATTCTGGTTCTAGCCATGGCATTCAAGTTGTTAGACAATCAAATTTTTGATGAGTGTTTTTTAATATAAAACCTTATAAAATTTGAAATGAGATCGAAATCAAATTTGATTGGCCGCATTAACTCATATTACGACTACTTTTTCCATCTGTCAAATCTTTAAAATGTGATTGGTCAGCAACTGTCCATGATAGCGTTGTAGAAAAATATTTATTTTACTCTAGTTAACATCTAGTGACCTAGTGACAGAGTGGTCTCCTTGTCGCATGATTATTTTCTTAACTACAGTATCCTTAAGAGACTTAGTGAATGTCATAGGACCAACTATTAAATCAATGGTTGTCACAATGTCGCTTAATGTTTTAACTTAACCCTTCATCTTATAGAGATATCGTGACAAAGCACTTTTTCTAACTTTTCTTTACCTTGGGTTGCACCTAGAGACTCAGCAAATGTGAAATCTCTATGCCACCTGATGATTTCCTTAACTCATGTTTAATCTATAGACAACATGACTAAACATAGTTAATCTCTTAATCGCGTATTTTTTTATCTTTATGAATTTTCATCTGCAGAAAATGTGACCACCATTGATCTTATTTTCCTCTGCATCTGATGGTTGTTGCTAAGTCTCTTAACCTTCATTACAAACCCTAATTCTTCATGAGACTTAGCGACAACTAAACACGTGTCTCATCTTTTCCTCTTGTCTCTTAATCGCTTAATACCTTTTTACTTTTCAATCTTATCAAGAAACCACGCGACTACCGTCAGATCATATCCCCATCTAATGGCTATCGCTGAATCTCATGATCATTAACTTAACCCATCTTTCATCTGGAGACCTGGCGACAACACCTTTATTTAATCTGACATCTGGCCCCTAGTTTAATTAGAGATTTAGCGACCATTGAATCTCCTTGTCGCATGATAATTTCTAAACCATAGTTATAATCAGGAAACCTCCCGACTACCATTAGATTAAAACTCTAATCAATGGTTGTCACTAAATCTCTGGTTCTTTCACTTAACTCACTTTTGATCATGAGACTTGGCGAGAACTGTGAAACTTTAACTTATGAAATTAACTCATAACTATGAGTTTCATCAGGAGACAACGTGACTGTGTAATCTCAAAGTTGCCAAACAAAATAACTAACTCTACTTTGATCAGGAGACAATGCGACTGTAGTCAGATCATAACTTAAAATCAATGGTCTGCATTAAACCTTAGAACCACTTTGGCATATTCCATTTTATCAAGAGACAACATGACCAAGGCTTTTCACCAAGTCTCCAAATCATAAAGAATATTCAATTTTTCTTTTGAGACTTGGCGACTGAGAAATAAGCACATGCACATAATACTCAACTTAAGTCATGAAAAAGGTAGCGTAAAAATAGAACCATCTTGGGAAATTTAGGGCTTAATGCATTTTGAATGAAAATGACCTAAGGGTTTAGGGTTTTCTAACCTTTTCGAAGAGATTTAAAGCTAGAGCAATACTTGCAGAAGTATGAAAACAACTTCCAATATGAATTTTGACTTTCTAAGCAAAAGAATGACAAACACTCCAAAAAAATTTACGGTAAACACCAAAATAGGAAATACAACCAACAGGCAGCAACAATATTTTCTTATTTCCATCTGCCTACTCTGACAATTTCACATTGTAATCATAGAAAGAATTGTAGAGTAAGAAATGTGCAACCACTAAGGTCTAGGGTAAGGCTTGTTTCTGTACAACAATTTTATTTTTGTTAAATTTCTTTGGAATTTTTTGAAAATTATAAAAGATGTGTTTGATACAAGAATTAAACTTGTTCCCGAATCAGTACTAGTACCTATGGATCAAGTTGGTGTGGCAATTGGTAGTTTTTATGGTGATTGCATTTGTATTAAAGTTGGTCTTATCAACAATTTTTTTTTATTCTAGCTGTAATTGGAGTTATCTTTTTGGTATTTACATATTTGAATAAGGATGAAGTCCCAAGGTTCACAACTGAAGAGGAAGATGGTAAGATTGATGAATCACTAGAGGAGGCAAGGTGAATCATGGATACATACAAGTAGTCTATTCTCATGTATTTGTCGAATATATGTTTATTCTGATTATGCAATCTTGAAAGTACAAAGTTGGAGAAGCACCTACAAGATGATCTCAGTATTCTGTTATAGGATGCAAATAACTAGAACAACAATCCACCCAATTTCCATGTTTGTATTTATCTATTATTAGTCGTAACTGGAACTTATAAAGGAGGTCAATAGCAGTTTAGGAATCCACTATAGTATTTATTTATTTGTTTACTCAAATTTGTATTAGTTCCATAGTTGAAGGAGACTACTTATGAAGAAAGAATATTTTTTATTTTCTTTGTTAACTTCGATGTATTATGTACATATACAAATAACATGCAGTCTGACAATTAATTATATTTACCTTATTTCAAATATATATATATATATATATATATATATATATATATATATATATATTAGGCTTGAAAAGGATATCAAGTTCAACTATTTTTTGATAAAAAATGTAAAGCTAATTTTTTTAAGTTACTATATCTAACATTAAATTTTGCACTAGAACAAGTTAAATGTAAATAGCTTATTTTTATTAAAAACTCAATTAATTATAGGTTACATCATTTGTTGTACACACTGCTAGTTGTTTTTTACTATTGGCTTGCAACACATTATTCAACTAAGGGGAACACTTGTCTTAATAACATTATTCCTAATTTTAAAGATAAAAGTGTATGGAGGGGATATGTGGCTTCTAATTTTTGGGAAATTACCACTGCAACAACTATTGTGTATGGAGATCTACATGCAGTAAACACTAGAAGAAAATTGTTTGCTATATTTTTTAGAAACACTGAGAGGGGGGGGGGGTGAATCAGTGTTTGTCTATTTATTATATTTCAGCAACTTAAACATAAATTAAACATACATCCAATGAAGCTTAATAAAAGAACACATAACACATGATATGTTTACGGGGAAACCTTGATCAGAGGAAAACCCTGATGGGAATTAGTACCCACAAATATTGCACTAGTATAATGAACCTGTTAAAGTTTCTTTGCCCTGTTAGGAGCAGTCTTTACAACCCAAGTAAAATGACCCTGTTAGGAGTCTTAGAACCTATTAGGAGTCTATTACAAAAACTTTTTAAAGGTATATGGCTCACTCCCTAAGCTCACTGCCCAATAAGATGAAGGCTACAACCTTCTGATAGTTGATATACACTATATCAAAAGTGAACTGTTGTGATGACACTGCTGTCTGATCAATTATGTGTATGCACGGATGCTCTTACTCTCTTAAAGAGATTTATCTTATACTTAATTCATCATACTTCTCTTCTATATCTTCCTCTTGCATTTTATTTGACACTTGTAACATAACTTTACATTACATACTTATATGTTCATACCCAAATAGACGCGACCCAAAACAAGACTTATGGTCGGCCCTAAAACATAATACACAACACTTCTGAGAAAGTCAGCTTAAGCATGTTTAAAAAAATACTAAAGAAATTATTACAAACATATAATCAAAGGCGCTTGGCCGTTACACAAAAAAATAATTTACGCTGATCAAAACACTTAGTCGGCTTTCATGCTTTGTCTTCTGGACTATTGGTCTACTGATTTGTCTATAACTTCTCTGTACTATCATGTTGTACCATGTGTGTCTGGACTTAGTATGTAGACATCTCATAGAACATATATCTGAATGCACATACTCTGATTTGATATCTCGCACATGTGCTGATGTGTTGACCGCTGTATATCTTTGTTTGCCCTATATTCCATACTTAGTCATTTATCTTCTAAGTTATCTTTGACAAAAACTTAGAATGACTTTGTTTCCATGATGACAACACAAAATAAGTCATTTATCCTGTAGGATTCAACTTTCCAATAATCTCCCCCTTTGTCATTTATGGCAACAAATGAATGTGGCCAATTTTCTCAAAATGACTTAACACACAAAATAGTTGTATATCATTGCATCTCTTAACATATGTATATATATATATATATATATATATATATATATATATATATTTCTCCCCATATATACACATTCTCTATTACTCCCCCTTTGACATTAATGACAAAGGTGTACAAAACTTGTAATTTTTCTAGATACTTACTCCATGTAAACATTTGGATACACAATCTGAAGAGATGGGATCTCTTTCTACCAGAATACCTTCATTGCATCAACTGTCTGAAGATGCACGCATAAGGCATATGTCAGCTTCTCCATCTTCATCAAATCCATGCAAGGACCTTGATCATATGTCACAATGGTGGTATCAATTTGTTTGATGTTCTCATTCAGAACTGATAGAGAGGGCGCAAGTGCATTTCTCAACTGAGTTTGTCTAACTCTTATCTTGCTGATTTCCAACTTAGCCTTTTCAATTTTGTCTAACTGACCTTGATAGACATTGTTACATATGTTCATGTCCTGAGTAGATGTCTCAACTAATTTTCTAATAGTTTCCACCATGATCTCTGCCTCTTCTATCTTCTTGATATGCTCAGAGGTGAACTTTACTCTATCCATGTAGTTTGTGATGAATTTCTTACCCTTAGCTACCAATTCTTTCAATATGGATTGCCCAATCTTAAATATTTTAGGTCTAAGGTAAAATTATTTACCAATTCATTCAACCTTTCCTTTTTGTACTCATCTTCATCAATTCTAGTAGCAGAGTCTACTAGGTCTGTAAAGTGTGCTTTGAAGCTTGTTAAAATACTGTCAACATCTTCAATTGATTGAATCTTGGCTACTTTCTTGTCTGCAGGTACTAAATCATTTAGAATGTTAACTAACTACAAGAAAAGAGGGTTCCTCATAACCTATTTTTCTTTTGCCTTTTCCATAGCTAACACACTAATCTTTATTAAGTCTTCTTCTCCCCGTGCATCTAGACTTGCAGAGTCAGGAGTTAACCTTGACAACAATGAAGTAGATGGTAAAGTGGATGGAGTGAATATAGTATTTTGACTGGTATCCATGCATTCACTCTTTATTGGTATCTCCTTGACTAGTGTCAAAATATCTTGAGTATATTTCTCATTATTCAATTCTATTGGATCATTGGAGGGAACTTCATCCTGTTGTACAGATGTATCATTAGTGCACATCTCTTCAGTACTTACAAATTCTTTATCAACTTTGTCCATGTCATTGTCAGATGTTGTCATGGATATCTTGATGTTATCAACCATTATAGTATCTTCTTAGTCTTTTTCTATATCAGAAGTTATTGTCACTAAGGGTGCTAAAACCTATGGAACTGTCATAGGTGCATTTTGAATTACTGGTTCTGTAACCTACTTGGGAGGAGCTAGAGTTACCTTAGTTGTAAGTGTCATTGATGGATACATGTGTCTATCCATAAACACTTGTGAAAATTCCTTTTTAGTTTCTTTTCCTATCTTCTCATACTCTTTGTTCATAATCTGAAGATTCCTTGTCTTGGTTCTGAGGTGAGGCCTCACCAAATCTAATAGAATTGCCTTCTCATCATGTGAGCATATAGGGAGAAGATTATCCAATGTTTCTTCTCTTATCCTCATGTCTTCCTCAATTGCATGTCTCTTCATTATTTCTAGTAAGTTCCATAACTTATCAGGTATCATTGTTTTGAGTTCAAGAGCTGACTTCTTAAACTTGATCATGTGAGAGATGATCATAGAATGTATCTCAGTTTTATCTATCTCTTGATACTTGTCATAAACCTTAGCAAGTGTGTCTAGTTTTCCTTCATTAACAATCATGTTCTTCAAGACATTCAGACTAGGTCTGAATCCTACCTCAGGAGGAGATAATTGAGTGTTCCTTGCTATTCTCCATGTGTTCCTTGAGGATGGGTGATTTGTGGGCGCTTCCTTCCTTCCTCTAGACTTCTTTCTTGGTATAGAAGGTGGAGATGAGTCTAGGTCAATGGTGGTAGAGGGCACAGAGGTGCTCTCTACTTT
>MU224790.1:4085934-4099487 GCA_018584345.1 Thuja plicata
TCACTTGTAGAACAATCTTTCAAATCTTTTCTCAATTTATTGATAAGCATTTGTGAGCCATCAACTTTCAGTCTAAGTTCTTCATTTTCTTTTTCAGATCTGTCAAGATCTTCAAGAGCTACTTCAAGATTCTTTTTCAAATGTTTTTCTTCTGCTGAGTCCATGATCTCCTCAAGTGGTTAAAATTTATTTTAGAGGACCAATGCTCTGATACCAATTGTTAGAAACAATGAGAGGGGGGGGTGAATCAGTGTTTGTCTATTTATTATATTTCAGAAACTTAAACATAAATCAAACATACATCCAATGAAGCTTAATACAAGAACACATAACACATGATATATTTACGGAGAAACCTTGATTAGAGGAAATCCCCAGTGGAAATTAGTACCCACAAATATTGCACTAGTATAATGAACCTGTTAAAGTTCCTTTGCCCTATTAGGAGCAGTCTTTACAATCCAAGTACAATGACCCTGTTAGGAGTCTTAGACCCTATTAATAGTCTATTACAAAACCCTGTTAAAGGTATATGGCTCACTTCCTAATCTCACTACCCAATAAGATGAAGGCTACAACCTTCTGATAGTTGATATACACTATATCAAAAGTGAACTACTGTTATGACACTGCTGTTTGATTAGTTTTGTGTATGCACAGATGCTCTTACTCTCTTAAAGAGATTTATCTCATACTGACTTCATCATACTTCTCTTCTATATCTTCCTCTTGCATATTATTCGACACTTGTAACATAACTTTACATTACATACTTATATGTTCATACCCGAATAGACGCGACCCAAAATAAGACTTATGGTCGGACCTAAAACATAATACACAACACTTCCAAGAAATTCAGCTTAAGTGTGTTTACAACAATACTAAAGACATTATTACAAACATATAATCAAAGGCACTTGGCCATTACACAACAAAATAATTTATGCTAATCAAAACACCTAGTTGGCTTTCATGCTCTGTCTTTTAGACTGCTGGTCTACTCATCTATCTGTAACTTCTTCGTACTATCATGTCATACCATGCATGTCTGGACTTAGTATGTAGACATCTCATAAAAAATATATCTAAACATGCATACTCTGATTCAATCTCTCACACGTACACTGATGTGCTGATCACTGTATATATTTGTCTACCCTATATTCCATACTTAGTCATTTATCTTCTAAGTTATCTTTGACAGAAACTTAGAATGACTTTGTTGTGATGATGACAACACAAAATAAGTCATGTATCCTCTAGGATTCAACTTTCCAACAATATTTAACTTGTTCTTCAATTTGGGTTTCCCAACCTACTTGATAGGAAATATAACCACCCTTCTTGTAGACACAACAATTAAGACGTTTATGTTTGTAAGCAATACTTACAGACTTTTTATGAAATTTTATGTTTTTTTAAAGCTTTCATTCATTTTCACTTGTAGTTTTACATTTTTTTTTCCTAATTTTGGTAGAGGCATACAACTGACAAAGAAGATTCAAACGATAGCTCAACTACAACTCAACTTTAAGACAAGAGAACTTCAACAGGACACTTTGGTCGGCTTACCTAAAGCCCTTTGTTCTAACATCTATAACCATCTCTTTCTACCAACTATTGAAAACACTTACATATTTAATGAAGTTTCAAGAAACATGCTTATGTAGTTTGTAAGTTTTCTCTACAATTCTACATATAATTTTACATAACCAAATTTCTAGTGTAGATATATTTTCAAAATAAATTTTATATTTAATTATGATTGCTTAACTTTTGTATAATATGTATTTCTCTTTTGTTTTATACCAGCTTAGTAGAAAATTTAAAGGATAAAGGTGATTAACATTATAGACATTATCTTTTCATGTCTGCAAGTTGTAGAGCTCAAAGGAGATTACTTTCCACCAAATGTGGATATCATTTTGAAAAATCAGATTCCTACAGATTTTTACACAATTGTTTCAGGAACAATGGTATGTAAAAAAATTAATTTCTTATCTACATTTCTATCTTATGTGATCTATTCATAAATTAGTTACCAACATATCCATCTCAACACTTATAACATCTAAATTATGTTGGATTAATCTATGGAAGGGTAAGTGCTAAGAGGGGAGGGGTGAATCAGTACTTAAAAACTTTTAACTACTATTCTTTACTCTTTACCGAACTGTATATCATTCATAAAAACACTGAAAAGCATGTAAAGTAAATTAGAAAACCATGACACATAACTCCATGATTTTTGGTCATGCATAAATCCTTTGTTAGAGGAAAAATTGTGGTGGGGATGACACCCACAATCCTTCACTATTGTAGTATAAAGGTTGGTGAGATAGAGCTACAATGTTAGCTACTTCTGATAACTTACCCTATTAGGAGTACAAAAAGACTTATGCAGTCTACCTTGTTAAAGGATTTTACAATCTCTCATCTAAGAGATGTACCCAATTAGAGGATTTAAAAAATAAGACCTGTTAGGGCCTACCCATAGAATGGGATTTGTACTCTCCTAATTATTACAAAAAATATTACAAAAATGTGTGCAAGTATGCATACCCCATAATGTTGTTCAGACTCTTTATGCTCTGTAAGTGCATTACCTCATTCTGTACTCAATAACTTATTTTTTCTGCACCTTAGAAATTCTATATTCTAACTCATTTACCTCTATCGCTATAACTTCTTTTGTCTCTGAAATTTTCACCATCATCTATCATCTTCATGTTCTGTTCCTTTTATTTTATCTTAAGGAAGTTAACCTAATTTAGATCCTTCTCCTTCTGCAGTGGAGTTAAAGCGGTGCATGGTTGGTTTCATTCCCAACTAATTTATTAGAGTTGTATTCCATTGGTTGAATTGCCTCATGATCATGTGCAATCATATTTTTGCAATCCTAATGCCCTACCTAACTTTTACCTTAAAGACTGTAAAATATTTCCTTCTCATCATCCAGTTTCAATGTATCAAATTTGAATTGTTATTTCAGCTTTGGTATACTCAATAATGTTCTCTAATCTTGCTCGATGACATAAATTCTGCTCAGTGACTAAATATGCTACGTGACTAATGTTGATCAGTAAATGTCCTCTACTTAACTCAGTGCTTATTATTGTTTGGTTCTCAGTGTCATTGATACTCTTCTTTACTGAGTGTATTCCTCCTTTTACCGACTACCTTCATTGACTATCATGAATTTGACAAAACTAATGACAACAAACTAGATTATAGGAGTATCAATCTCCCTCTTTTGCATTGATTGGCATTTTGACAAAAACTTCAAAGTCATCCAAATTTGTACAACTCCTTAGATAATTGTTCTTATAACATACCATAGCTCAGTTAAAATTTTCAAAATGTTATGTAACTACCCCTATACACATACATATATCTCCCTTATGTATTGTATCCATAAATATTATATTATCCCCAATTTTTGACAAATATGCCAAAACCAAAATTGCTTAGTGCTGGGTAGGATAAACTTATACCTTATCAAAAATGTGTGGGTACTTATTTTGTACATTAGCTAGGGATGACTCTCATGCATCTTTGAGTGTTTGAAGTACAAAAATTTGAGCACTAACATCAATTTCCATACCAATGATGGTGTCCAATGAACTACCATTGGGGATGTTGACCAAATCCTTGGCCTTCTTGAAATGCCTTTGCATTGATTCAATGTGGGGAATCAATAGTGCTTTCAGCTCTAAAAGTTACATCCTTCTCTTCTGATCTTCTTGTCTTAGTTCTTGCTACATCCCCATCAAGTGTTTCAACCTCGATTAATAGACTTGTAAATAACTAGGCTAGGTAGTGACATTTTCAAATTTCTCGGTCAACTTGGTCTCAAGAGACTCATCTTTCTTCCTTATATCCTTGATGAAGAGAGAAAGAGAACATACTTTCTGAAATATAGAAATAATATTAGACAATTTAGTCTCAATATCAATAGAGGCCTTAGAAAGTGATACCTTATCTACTGCAATGTTGTTTAGAATTGGTTCAATCATTTGTAGTTCCATCTTCCTCAGATGAACCTTCATCATGTAGTCAGTAGTGACTTGATTCATGGATTTCAAAATTGTTCCACAAGTACTTCTACTTTACTGATGATATCTTTTGTTTCATCAATAGTGGCATCTGAAACAATATCTTTTAATACATCCTTGACACTTTCCAATACATCAGTCTTCTTTCTCTTTTGAAGTAATTTCTTTTGCATCACCTTAAGTCTCACCAATTCTGCATACTCAATCATTTCATCAATGTTCATAGTAGATAGGTTTGCATTTGGTGAAATCATCATTTGGCTCATATCTACATGTTTCCTCTTCTTTTATTTCTTCTTCTTTGCTAATATACTCCCACTTGCTGAATTTTTTGGGGAATGTGATGCCTTTAGTGCATTAGATGTTGTCTTTGTTGTACTAGTTCTAGATCTTTGCTCCTCTTGTTTGTGTTCTTCATTCTTTCCTCCATTTTCTCCTCTGCTTTGGTCTCTTGCATTGTGTTCTCTTTCTTCTCATCTTTTTTATTTCTTGGCTTCCTTCTGATTACTTTGTTCCTTTGGTTCTTCTTTGTTGGGCTCTTTTTTCTATGCAATAGACTTAGTTGGATGAACTTATTCAATGTTATGTGCTGCCGGTTTCTCAATAGTCGTATCCTTCTGTGTGTTTTTCACTTCCTTAGTTTTCTTTTTCTTCTCTTTCTTTGTTTCCTTTCCCATCTCTTTCTTTGTTTCCTTTTGAGGTTCGATGGCTGCCTCCTATGTATCCATAGTTGTAACACTATCACCTTGAGTTGTGTGATAATATTGTACTTGTTCCAATATAGGCTGCATTAATGGATCAATAGTATCCTTATAACTTATATTCATTGGTTCTATATCGGTGTCCTTGGTGGCCATACCATCTTCATCTTGTGATTTATCATCTCCTAGATCCTTGTCAGTGATATCTTCAATGATAACTTCATTGATGTCAATTGTCAAATCAATAGGATCATTCTTACCTTGATCATCATTTACAACTTCATCAGTTATGTTATCCTTTTCTTGCTCAGCTTGAGATTCAATCTCTTTGATGTTGAATATCTCTCTCCATTTGTCATCGGTTTCTAACTTTACTTGCTCTAATTCTCCTATCATAATCCTTAAAGATATTCCATTTACAAGGAGTCATTTAGAATATTGTTTCAATGTGTCTTCAATTTCTTGTACATATAGGTTTGGTACAGTTAGCACAAGAGATCTTTCTCTCATTTTCTTTGCATTCATAGCATATTTCCTTCTTCGATATATGTTTTTGTATAACTAAATAGGAAAAAAATTGATAGCTTCAAGTGGTGTGTATCTAAATTTGTGTAAAGAGTAAACAATTGCATCTTCAATTTTGACCTTGTTCTCTTTACTTTGAGTGTTGTATTTTTCTTTCTTCATTCCTCGGAATGTTCTAGACTTCTTCAGTGGGTCTAACATTTCATCTAGACTTCTTGATGGTGGAGGTGAGTTTTTTACAACTTTGAATTTTATTAAATCTTCAGTCTCTGGGTCATTGCCTAGTGTTAGCTTCAGCCTTCTCCTCAATCTAGTGTTTTCCTTCTTTCTTCCTAAATATGTCTTCCCTTTCAGTTCAACAAAAATCTTCTTTTCTTTCGGTGAAGTTGTAGACCTTTTTGATGGTCTAGTAGATTTGGGGCTCAGTGAAGGCTTCAATACTTGTGGTTTCTTTCCTTCCACTTTGGAGGGTCCAACCTCATCTTCTTTATTATCAATTCCCAAATTATTAGATAGATTATCAATCATCTTGCTATATTTTCTTTGAATTTTATGTACCAAGATACCTTGCTTAATCTTAGCCTTAACTTGTTCATATGTTCCATATCTCTTGGCTCTTTTTTCAACAAGCTTAGCTAAGTAAGTTTCAATTTGTTGAGATGCAATGTCTATGTCCATCTCATAGCCCATAGGTTGTAGCCAAATGCTCCTAGGCTCAACTACCTTGACAATGCAAATGTCTACCTCAAAATAAATAATGTCATGATATTTCTCAACTATTTGAGGTGGAACCATAAATTTATGATGCATTCTTGTTTGGAACTTAGTGAAGTAGTCATTCATAACAATGTCAAGATTCTCTCCTAGATTCTGACTATACTCACTGATTTGATAAATGATAGGCTTATCAACATTCCATGTCACATTTCTAACAAATGGAAAGAAGTTCTCAAAATAAAAGTATATGCATACTGTAGACACCTAAAATTGACCAGGTGTATCCAAAGATTTCAAAATTGTAAATCTCAGCCAATTGTCTCAAAACTCATCTCAATGCATTAAAATGGATCAAATCAAATGGACATTTATCAATAAAAATGGACAAAAATCAAATTAAATCAAAGGATTAAATAATCATGAAATCAAATAATTAAATTCAAGCCTAAAAGGGATTAATCAAAATTATGCAATTGATTTTAATCAATTAATTGTATAGTTTAAATCAAAACAATCAAATCCAACCCATTCACCCTTACATGGCTAAAGTAATTAAATGATTGAATTATATAATTCCTAATTTCTCTGAGGACAACCAACCAATTTTTCCCTCCATTTGAAAGCACCTCAAATCTTTTTACTCAACCAAAGCTTGATCATGATCAACTCACTCTACCCCCTACCCTTGGGAAATTGCTATAAATACAAGTCATTTTATTTGTGTTTGGGATCCAAGAATTTCAAGAGAAAAGCATCCTTATTATAGGCATTTGGAGAGAATTTGAGAGCTTTTGATAATATTTCAGCATTTGCATAGCATTTAGAGTATCATCTTTAGAAGCATTTGTTAATTTTTATAACATATCTTGGAGTATTTGAGCTAGATTAGAGCATTGTTTATCATTTTCTTCTCATTTTAGGATTGTCCTGGAGAGAGATTAAGACTAGGAGCTCTCTTAAAAAAAATATTAGATAGAGAACCATGAGATGTCATGGGTTTAACTTAAATTCTTAGATTAAATAGCATTTTCTTTCCATAGAGTTGTTACTAATCCTAATTTCATGAAGGTGTTAATCTTACACACACAAATGACACCCACCGTGGGGCTTTAAGCCTCATTTTCTAATGTTTTAATCTTGATATTTTTTTGTGTTTTGCATTATTCTTTGTGTTATTTTGTAGGAAAATAGGAGAAGAGCTGCCTACGTAGTATTCAGAGCCGTCTGTGAACAGTAAAGCGTCGCCTACGAAGTTTCTTTCATCTCCGTCTTTCTTTCTTAAGCTGCTTGTTAGATAAACTAGGCCACCTATGAGATAAATTATGCCACCTATGAGATAAAATGTGCCACCTGTGAACTTCCAAGAGCCACTTTCCAGCAATATTTGACTGCATTTTAGGTGTTCTATGCCACCTGTCATTTTTATTTGGCTGCCTGTGGGTTTTCCTGAACTGCCTTTTAAGACTTAAAAGTCGCTTTGAAAGTTTTTGTTTATGCATAGTAACAGTTACATGTTGCTTATTAGCTATTAAATTTCACGTAGGTATTTTTTCTTTAAATCAAGTTTTTAATGGTTTACTCACTGTTTTGACTCTCTATTTTTTTCTTTGCTGCAGATGAAAAATCACTCGAAAGTGCAACAACCAAAGAAACGAGTCACAAGGCCTAGCAAAGAGGTAAGAATTAAGGCTAAAAATGATAAGCAAATACATGCAGCTAATCTTTTAGAGAGTTTATTTGAAGAAGAACACCTTTATGATCATTACATTAAAGTGTTTTTTCCTTATAGAGAAAAATTTCCTACTCTTTGAATAGATTTTCATTCTAAGTTCTTCAAGCTTTGATTTGACCAAATTCGATTAAGAGATCTTAGGAGTGTTTTATCTTTTGATATTTCCAAGTTTTCTTTAATTTGTCACTATTTGTGTTGACTAACTTGTTGGAGGAGCCGGAGTGGGAATGATTGCCACTAGGTGAGTTGAAATAAGCCAAATTGATCAAAAATGCACCTAGCCTTTGCTAGCTTCAAAAATGAGGTATTTATCTTAACAGGCTTGCATTGATTAAATTGTGCCATTTTGTTTAAATCTAGTAATTAGGAAAAACCTTCTAATTGTCTAAATTGAACAAGCATTAGGCATATGCTCTTCACTTTTTGAAGTGAATCAAAAAGTCAAACGTGCAAAGTCAATTTAGTGCAATGAAAAGGATAAGGAATTGAACCACACATCTCAATTTTAAGAACCTCCTTGTCAAGAGGTTGAAAATGAACAATTTTTTCTTGAGGTGTTTGGAACAAAGGAAGACAATAGGGATATGCTCTTCACTTTTTGAGTGAATCAGATTCCCAAACTTGTTGGACTAAGTTCAATTCTTGCTTTCCATATACATGTTAGCTAAAATAGAGCTTTAAAGGGCCTGCCTCCTGATATTTGCCTTACGAGGATAGTGAGAGGGAATGAACCAAAGTGGGAGATATTTTCTTTTTCCACAATGTCGTCCAACCCACTATAAATAAATGCACTTTACCTTAATTGGAAAGTCACTAAACCTTGTACAAGCCATCCTCACTTCCTCTAGTAGTCCTTCAGGATTGCGCAAAATTGTACTTTCATGCATGTGGGAAGCCCGCAAGGGGGTAAAGGATCTTGGCAAGATTTAGAATGGAAGGGATTTGAAACCTTGATAAAATAGCAAATGTACCTTTGTAGAGCCATTGTTAAAAGCTAAATTTGTTTGACTCTAAGGTAGATTGTTTGGAAGAAATTCTTGTGCATGCCCGTAAAAACATCCGAGAACATACACTTTTAGTGTGGTTTTAGGGATATGGTACAATTTTGATGTGTGTGTTGAGCTTGTACACTGTTTTCATGCAAGATTCTTTTTTGACAAATCTGATCAAAGCCTTTAAATTTTTAAATCCAAAAAATAACAAAAAAATGATAAATTCTGTTAGTAATAACTGAGAGGGGGGGGGGTGAATCAGTGGCCTCAAAAATTTATCCTTTAATCTTTAACCACCAATAAATACACCTCAGATTATTAAGTCCCTACAAGATGCATGCCATGAAATACTTATAATATTTGACTGTCTGTTGGTTTACCTTGTCTTTCCTTATTCTCCTTGATAACTGATAAGCAGTAAAACTATTTACTGATACTTAGTAAATATGCAAAGTATACCAATCAATCCAGAAATACATATGTGAAATGTAAAACAATAAAGTAATAAACCATACACACATAACACATAGATTTTAATGTGGAAACCCTGTTAAGGGAAAAACCACTAGGATCGGTACCCCAAATTTTCACTCTTCTGAAGTGAGCCATGTTAGGAGCCAACCCTGTTAAAGGTTACAAACACACTGTTAAGTGCGACCTTGTTAGAGGATTTTATTCATATAGGTTGTCACTTAGTATTTGGCATCTATTTTTCTACTATCCTTGAATCAGCCTCCTTCTCAGACTATCAATAGGCTTTATGCAAATCTTGCTACCATCCTTGAATCAACCTTCTTCTTAGGCTGTCAATAGGCTTTATGAAAATTCAATGCTACTTTCATGAATCAACCTTTTTGGCAATCTATTAGGATATTCCTTAATTATAGAAGATGGTTACGTCCTGCTCTGTTAGAGACTTGATGCTTCAATGGTTAAACTAAAACATTATGACCTATTTCTAATGCAACTTGAATTGTATATTTTCAAATATGTTTAAGTACAATACCTCTCTGATCAATGTATCAATTCAATTCCTTGTGCTCCACACTTTCTACTCTGTGATGTTGTGCTTCACTGTTCGTTGGTGTCTGCAAAATTCTTTAGCTCTCCTTTAGCTTGATTGATCAGGATTGTATGAAGTTATCCTTCAACAGTTTCTCTTCAGCATCCTCTTTCTATTCACTCCCCTTCTGTGTATTTGATTTCTCATTATTATGAAAATGAATTATGCTTGTCTCTTATATAGACATGATGTTCCTTAATTCTTGATTCTTGATTCTTAGTGTGAAAAACAATCTATCCAATCTCATTTATGGCTTTAACTCCTAATTTATGTCGTAGTTATCTTCTCTCCAACTATACAAATCTTTTTTAAATCAATTACTTAACTCTGGGTGAATAAAAAAATTAGTTAATTCTATCCTTAAGGCTCTGCTAGCTAGATATTTTGTCATTTTCTGAACTCTCTATTCTGTTGGTCAACTCTGCAGTTAGTCATAGGTGACAACTACCAGTTCTGTCAGTGCAACTCTAGTTAGCTTCGGGATCTCCATCTGTCGAGCATCATAGGATTTTGCTACATTGAGAAACACTATCTTCTACTTGTCGGGTATCACTGTGACTTTTTCTTTGCCTTTACCGATGGTGTGCACTCTATTGGTGTTGTCTATCTCTTAGTGAATACTTGACTTTTATGCATTGTTGAAAGCATACTCTCTATTCCATTAATTCTCTGAAGTCTTTGGCATTATGTACATGACCGTATAGATGATATCAAGTTGACATCAATGACAATACAAACCATTAACTATTTTAATGTCTTGCATCATCTTCAACTTAACATTATCAAACATTCAATCAGTTACATGTCATCAATCTCTCCCTTTGGCATTGATGGAAACATACTATATTATCACACTATACTATTTCTAATACAATATGAAATACAATTGTTGAAATTTATCAAATTATTGAACACTTTGTTTTTATAACCGATAAAAATGTCTGATCACTGGTAAGCTTTGTGTTAGCTTAGATTTTATTCTTGCAACTTTCTGTGTATCTTCTTCTGATGTGTTGTGTTCTCTTTTTATGTCAATTTCTCTCTTTTGACTATTCTTCTTCTTTAATGTCTCTATCTCTTTTCAGTAACTCTCCCTTTGTATATGATTTTTTCATACAAATTCTCTCCCTATGGATATGATCTCTCCCTGTTTGGAGTAATCTGATAATGAATAGTTTCTAATGATAATATAGATACATTCTCTCCCTTTGACAACAATGCCAAACAAATATTTTATAAATATCTGACATTCATGTCAAACAATTATTTTCTTCTATCCATAATATATTTCTCAAATTTCCCTTATCCATCAGCAATACAACAATATGATTTGGTGCTCAGTTCTGATATATACCTTTATGTATATAGATGTAGCTTTGAAGTTCATCTTTTTACTTTAATCAACATGAATGATATTCTGATAATATATAGGTTGATGCAGCCTTCAGTCCTTTACTGACTAGTAGACAAGGGTTTTACCCCTATTCTCTTTCTCAAGTACTCAAATGTATCCTTGGGCAGTGGCTTAGTGAAGATATCAGCCAATTGTTCTTTTGATTGCACATATTCAAGTATCACCTCTTTTTCTTGAACTTGTTATCTTAAATAATGATACTTGATGGCAATGTGTTTAGTCTTTGCATGCATTACTAGATTCTTGGAAATGTTTATTTTACTGGTGTTATCACAATAGATAATCACTAGTTCTAAGATCTTCATATGCATACCTTCTAGCAACGGTTTGATCCATGCAATATTTGATCAGTTTGCAGTAGCAGCAACATATTCTTCTTTTGCAGTAGACTCAGAGATGCATCCTTGCTTTTTGCTAATCCATGTGACAAGTCTGTCACCCATAAAGAATGCTCCTCCAGTTGTGCTCTTCCAGTCATCAAGATTTCTAGCCCAATCAGCATCGGTAAACACTTTTAGTTCAAATTTGCCTTCTCTTCTATACCATAAGCCAAATTACTCAGTATTCTTTAGATATCTTAGAATTCTTTTCACAGCAATCATATGTGATTCCCTGGAGTTAGCAAAAAATCTAGCAACAATTCCTACTACATGTGCAATATGTGGTCTAGTGTGTACAACATACATGAGTTTTCCTATAATTGATCTGTACAAAGTCTGATTTACCTTTGTTGTCTTGTCTTCCTTTTTTAATTTGCATCCAGTAGCCATCGGTGTTCCACCAGGTTTGGAATCTTCCATCTTGAATATTTTTAGGACCTCTTTGATGTATTTGGAAGGTGTAATGAAAATACCTTCACTTTGTTGAATGATCTATAGACCAAGAAAGAACTTGATCTCTCCAAACATAGACATCTCAAACTCTTTTCTCATCTCATCAGCAAATGATTTGCATAGCATATCATTGCCTCCAAATATGATTGATCAACAAATATTTCAGCAATCAAAGTGTTAGCATTAGTATCTTCTTTCAAATAAAGATTATTGTTTTCACTAGTGCTTATGAATCCAATACTTATTAGATAGGAATGAAGTCATTTATACCAGGATCTGGGAGCTTGTTTTAATCCATACAAGGCTTTGTGAAGTCTACATACCATGTTTCTCTTGTCTAGATCTACAAAACCTTCTGGTTGTTCAATGTATACCTCTTCTTCAAGTATTCTATTTAGGAATGTTGACTTGACATCCATTTGATATACTTTGAATCCTTTATATGCAGCATAAGCAAGTAGTATTGTTAGTCCTTCAATCCTAGCAATGGGTGCAAAGGTTTCTCCATAGTCTATACCTTCCTCTTGTGCATACCCCTTGCATACTAGTCTTACTTTATTCTTTGTGACTTCTCCATTCTCATTCAGCTTATTCTTGAATATCCATTTAGTATCGATGACATTCTTTTCATCTAGTCTTGGCACAAGTGACCATATTTTGTTCTTCTCAATCTGTTCAATCTCATATTCATAGCACTTATCCATTCTTCATTATCTAGTGCATCATTGACAGATTTTGGCTCAAACTCACAAATTAAGCAATTTGAGTTTAAAAACTTACTTCTTGTTCTTGTACCAGCTTTCTTATCTCCTATGATCTGGTCCTCTGGATGGTTCCTTCTTACATATCTTACAAGTACAGGTATATCTCTTTTTGTATTAGTTTGATCTTCATTACCTTCCACATTATTTTGATCATTATCCTAACCATCGGTAACAACATTCTGACTATCGGTTGCAACATTTTGTTGTTCTGGAATTAAGCATTGTTACTCAGGTAGAGTTATGGGTTCTTCACAATATACAAACTTGTTGTAGTCTTATGGTTCTTTTGTGCTTTCTAGCTCATTCTTTTATGCAAACTCATCAATCTTCACATTTTCACTTTCAACTATTTTGTTAGAAGCGTTGATTAGACATTTAAAACCTTTTCTCTTGGTAGAATACCCTAGAAAAATACCTTCATTACTTTTGGTGTCAAGCTTTCCATTTCTATCATCCTTTAAGACATAACATTGACTACCATATATTTTGAAGTAACTTACATTAGGTGTTTTACCATACCATAGCTCATAAGGAGTCTTCTTTGTGTCCTTCTTCAATTGTACTCTATTTAGTGTATAAATAGTAGTGCTGACAACTTACCTCTAGAAGATTTGAGTGATGTCCTTCTCTATCATCAGTGTTCTTGCACAATCAACTATTGATCTGTTTCTTCTCTCAGCAATCCCATTTTGCTGTGGTGTCCTTGGTGCAGAAACCTGTCTTTTTATACCATGCTCATTACAGAAATTAGTGA
>MU224790.1:4107206-4125895 GCA_018584345.1 Thuja plicata
CTATTTGATTTACCTACATCTCCAAGGACACATGGGAAGCCATCCAAAGATCATCAAACTCATAAATACAATTCCCATTTTGTGAGAGAATGTGACAAACAAGAAATGGAAAAAGAAGATAATGAGGCATTACAATGGCTTTATAAAGAGGACGATAATTCAGCTAATTCCAATGAAAGGGTGCAACATATCAATATCCAAACTAATAATTATGGCAAAGAATTTGATATCATGAAGAAAATGGGGTATAAGGGAAGAGGACCCTTAGGAGTTTGACATAGAGGGTTGTTAGAACCTATTGAACTAGTTTGGAGAGAAAAAGAAGAGAAATCCAGCATAGGTTTTCAACATAAAGGAGAAAGTTCAAGTCCCATGCATGATTTCCGTGCACATATTCATATGGTAGGTTCTGAAAGTGAAGATGATTCTAGGGATTATGAGTGGGATTCCTTGTCTGAAGAATCTTGTCATGACATAGAGTTTGATACCATTCACACTTATGCAACTCCTCCTAAAGTTGAGAGTCAAGAACATGTGGCAAAAAGTTTGAATTTAACTAAAACATCAAGTGCACCTCAACAAGTCAATGTAGAACAATCAGCTCTTTACACTCAATGGGTAGGTGAACCTTGGGTACCTTCATGGGTGGAATATTATAACCTAGTGTTTAATCCACATTCTTTTTTTCCCATAGAAATCTTAGAGGACTCTAATGGAGAGGATTTTGATTCTTCTTCCATGGACCATCTTAAAGAGGCACATGTCATATACCTTGAAGATATAATGTATGAACCATCAAACGAAGTCATTTCCTTAACTCCTTCAAATGAAATCCCATCCAATGAATCCTTGTCCTTAATGCACCCCGAACTTATTGATTGGGATCTTTCCGAGCCAAATGACTTACTGTACTTCCCAAATGACAATGCAATGGCCTTATACCTCAATGCGGTTGAACCCAATTCTTCCACCAATGAATTTACTCCAGACATGATGATAGGGGTAGGTGTTCAACCTCTTTATCCAAAAAATGAAGAGAAAATATACAAAAAAATGAGAAGGTCTAGTGGTGAAAACCACCATCTAGCAATGCTAGACCCAAAAAAAGTAAAAATAAAGGATGTTTCTGAAGGTGAAAACCCAACTATGGCACCTAAGGGAGAGAGGTTGGACACCTTACCAGATCATGAAGATGAAATATCATCTATAGTTATTGAACCCACAGATAAGGTCAACATTGGAACAGAAGAGGATCCTAAATTCATTCACTTGGCAGCATCTTTGAGTCCCTTAGAGAGAAGAATTCATTGAATTCTTTCAAGAAAAACAAATCAACTTTGCATGGTCATATGCTGATATGCCCAGATTAGATCCAAGTTTCATAATGCATCATTTAAATGTGAAACCTAGGGTTAAGCCTGTCAACCAGAAGTTGAGAAAAATGCATCCACATGTAGCCCTTTTAGTCAAAGCAGAATTGGAAAAATTACTCAAGGCAGGATTTATAAGAGTAATTGCATATGCCAAATGAATCTCCAACACTGTATTGGTTACCAAACATGACAAAACCATAAGATTTTGCACGGATTTTAGAGATATAAACCTTTCTTGTCCAAAAGATGACTTTCCATTGCCTAGCATTGATGCTATTGTGGATCTCACTGTGGCTCATTCTATGTTTTCACTTATGGATGGATTTAGTGGGTATAATCAAATCTGCATTGCACCTGAGGATCAAGAGAAGATAGAATTTACATGCCCATAGGGTACTTTTTGTTGGAATGTAATGCCCTTCGGTCTCAAAAATGCCGGAGCCACTTATCAAAGAGAAATGACTACCATTTTCCATGACATGATGCACACCTTTATGGAAGATTATGTGGATGAAATTCTAGCTAAGTCACATAAAAGAAAATATCATTTATCCATACTTGAAAATATTTTTAAAGAGACTCTCATGCATATTTTCTAGTTTTGTCGTCGTGCTCACAATTACTGGAATTGGATTCATGACTTTTTTCCTCCCTTCAGGCCAGAACCCTTTTCTTGGCACATGGTTCTTCTTGGTGACTCTCCCAGAATGCCTTCCTAGTTCACCTAGATTTGGCATTCCTTTCGGCTGGAAATTTTATTTACTCTGTGGAAAGATAGAAATGTTGTGCTTTTTTCTCACAGTTCTCGGGATATTCATTTTTCTCTTTTTGATAAAGCTTGTATTTGTAATAATGTAATGATGCAGATCCAAGTGCAAGATGACAAAGTGGCCTTAGAGGTTGCCCACTTACAAGAGTTTCTCCAGCACTGGGGCAATGCCCCTTGCACTGTTGCCTGAGTGCCTCCAGATTCTCTTGTAGCTGATTGTACGCCGCCCAGGGGGCGATGTCGTAGCCAGAGCTCCTCTGCCAGACACTCCAGGACCCCATGGCAATGGCGTCACCACTCCCCCTCCCCACCTCCTCAGAGGGATGTGGGTTTTAGGTGACCTCCTATGCTTGCTTCTACTATTGTTGCTTGGCCTTCAGCCTCTGCTCCTGTTAATCAGGGAAAATTCCCTCGCCTGGCGCTAGCTATCTCACCCAGGTGGGAGGAAGGAGAAGTTGAAAAAGAAGATCCTAAAGATGGCTGGGCCATTCCTGATCAAGCTCCTCTGCCCACTGTCTGGGGAAAACCAGATGACAAAGATCCTCCTCCCTCTTCTACTACTGCTCTCACAGCCTGAGGGGTTCTAGTTTTATATGTTTCTTGATGAATAGTTGTTTGTTTCTGGCCTAAGTGTTGTGTGAACTTGCGGGGTGAATTTTTTCCCCCGGCCCTTTTTTTGTGAATTTTGTACTTTAATATTTCTATTAATAGTGAAGGCCTCTATTCATAAAAAAAAAATATTTTTACAAGGCTAGAACAATTCAAAGTGAGACTCACCCCAAAGAAATGTAATTTTGGGGTACAATCTGGAAAACTCCTAGGGTATATTGTTTCAACAAAGGGTGTTGAAGTAGATCCTGAAAAAGTACAACCAATAATGGACATGGACATTCCATATAATATTATTCAAATGAGGTCACTTCAAGGAAGGCTTCAATCTATAAGGAGGTTTATTTCTCAATTGGCAAAAAAATGCCATTCTTTCACCAGATTACTACATAAAGATACCATCTTCACATGGGATGAGGAGTGTGATAAAGCCTTTACATTGTTGAAAACATACTTGATGAATCCACCTATCTTGATGTCACCTATTCATGGAAAACCTTTGTTACTCTATATTTCAGAAATGAAAAAATATTTAGGAGTCTTATTGACACAAGAAGATGATGAAGGAAAAGAAAGAGCTATCTACTACTTGAGTAGAACATTGAACAAATATGAATTAAACTATAGCTTCATGGAAAGGGCTTGCCTAGCAATGGTATTTTCCTCTCAAAATTTAAGAGATTATATGTTGTTGCATAAGGTGAAGCTCATAGCCAAAATTGATCCCTTAAAATACTTACTTAGCAAAACAACTTTAACTGGAAGAATTGAAAAGTGGGTAATGGTGCTAAGTGAATTCGATATTGAATATGTTGACAGGAAAGCAATCAAAGGTCAAGTTATTGTTGATCAATTGGTTGAATATCCTCAATAATCTACACATCCTATCCAATGGAGTTTCCAGATTATGTAATTGTTAATGTGGAATCAAAGACATGGACTTTATACTTTGATGGATCTTACACCCAAAATGGTAGTGGAGTAGGCATTCTTTTGATTACACCACAAGGTTACACAATCCCAAAATCTTACAAGTTATTTTTCCCTTGCACAAATAACATAGCAGAGTATGAAGCTTTGGTCATAGGTATCAGGATGGCCTTGGAATGGAATGTCAAAGAATTACAAGTCTATGGGGACTCTCAATTAGTCATTAATCAAGTTAATGATGAATATAATACCAAGCATGAAAAATTGATGCCTTACAAAAAATTGGTGGATGATTTGAAAAAGTACTTTTCTTTGATTACTTTTGAACAAATTCCAAGAGACAAGAATAGAGCAACGGATGCAATGGCTACTTTGGCATCTATACTTTGAATGCCCGATCAAAATGAAATGTATGAGTTCTTGGTGGAAGAATTGGTTAAACCAACATTTAACCTACCTGATACCCAAATTATTTCCCTTCTAAATGGACATGACTCACCATGGTATGGACCCATTTATGCCTACCTAAAAGACCAAACCTTACCTATAGACCAAAATCATGCTCAAAAGCGCAATTTCATAAGACAAGTGGCTCATTATACCATCCTTTCTGACACATTGTATCATAAAGGTCTTGACAGAACGCTTCTTAGATGTCTAGAGGAAGATGAATTGAATTTAGCTTTAAAAGATGTCCATGAGGAGGTTTGTGGGTCACATTCGAGTGGTTTAAACCTAGCTAAGAAAATCCTACGCATGCGGTACTTTTGGAAAACCTTAGAAAGAGATGCTTGTTAGTTTGTCAAAGTTTGTGCAAAATGTCAATACCATGGAGACATGATCCATGCATCAGCACAAGAGTTACACCCATTTTTCACAAAATGGTCATTCTATCAATGGGGTTATCATTTGATTGGCATGATTTATCCACCTTATTCAAATGGACACAAGTATATAATCATGGAAACAGAGTACTTCACTAAATGGGTTGAGGCTATCCCTTTATCAACTGCAACGGGGAAGCAAATTTCCATGTTTATACTAAATCATATCATTTGCAAATATGGCATTCATTACGCCATCATCACAAATAATGGAAAATAGTTTAAGAACAAAGACGTTGATGAAATTTGTGACACATTCCATATTACACATCACTCTTCATCCATTTACTATCCCCAAGGTAATGGACAAGAAGAAGCTACCAACAAGAACATCCTTAAAATCCTTAAGAGATCCATTGGCAAGTCAGGAAAAGATTGGCATCTTCAAATCAATCCAACATTATGGGCCTATAGGACTAGTATTTGAACCCCGAAAGGAGCTACAAATTTTTCATTGGTTTATGGGGCCAAAGTTGTTCTACCTTTAGAAGTTGAAATACCATCCTTAAGAGTCTCATTGCATGGATTAATCATGGATGAGGATTATAGAGTTGCCCGAATTCAACAATTGGAAATGTTGGAGGAACATCAAACTCAAGCCTATGCTCATTTGAAAGTGTATCATAATCAAATTTCAAGGAACTATAACAAGCATATTAAACCAAGAACCTTTCAAGAAGGAGATCTAGTATTGAGAGAAAATCCAAAAAATCAGGCTAATAGAGAAAAGAAAGGAAAGTGGGAAGAAAATTGGCTTGGTCCTTTTGTCATTGTTTCTTCATTTGGAACGGGGACCTACAAATTGGTCGATTGTGATGGTGATGAATTACAAGAACCTATCAATAGCATTCATCTTAAGAGGTTTCACACCTGATTCAAAGGAAAGAGTGTCAGACAAAAGAGTATAAGTTGAGAGTATCAGATGAGTCAGCATCACCTTTGTACATGGAAAAAAAAAGATCAAAACACAAAAAAATCAAAAAGTTCAAAAAAGCCAAAAACATTTGAAAAAGAGAAAAAAGTGCCTTGGTGAAAACCTAGCAATAGGCACCTTGGTAGCAAAGAAAGAAAAAAAGAGAAAAAGAGCAATGATCCCAAAAGGTGAAAACCTGGAAACAAGTGCCTTTTGTCCATTAGGTCTTTCCTAGTCACATTTGTACATATTGCATTTCATCATCTCATTTTTCCATATCCTCATTGCATCCATCATTTGTGCATCGTCCTAATAAAGTCTCGGAGCTGTATTTTTGTCGCATTCTAGGTTCAGTTGCCCTAAGTTTCACACTAATCACATTTATCACTTGGGGGCACACATCATAGATTTTTGGTACCAAACGGATTCAATAGTGCAACATCTTGGTCACACATCAGAAGCAAATTTTTAGATTCAGAAGAGAGATTTTTGGAACCTTTGATAGATGTCATTGTTCAACCCTAAACAGTTTAATCGTATAACATCATCCTTGAGTTTTATTGACTTATTTTATCAGGATTAAAAATTGACATACCCTAAATGATCAGACTGTCTAGAATTCTTATTTGAAAATCTTGATACATTTCACAAACACTTCAAGAATTTTGATGAGTTTTTTTCATTGCCCCTTTTCGAGTCATGTTCTTTTTAGCTAATCGATGATGTTTTGACTAGATTGGCCATGATGGAGACATGATGTTTTCTAAAGCTTCTGTGTGACTACCTTGAGGAAAATTTTTAAACTTATGTGAATTAGTCTAATGAAATGGTCATCAAAGAACCATCGAGGAAATTCATATAGGAAGGAGGGTTAACCTTTGTTTATTCACGCAAAAGGATACCTTGGCTCTTTAGATTTTCAATATCTTAATACCAACATCCACTTGCAACATTGAATCTGATAAAACCAGTATTCATACTCCCATAGTTGGTCATTCAACTAGTGAGGGTTGTACTTGGTTTCACAAAAGGGGTTACCACATGAGAGAAAGTCATATTCATATTCTTATGGTCATAGTGGCACCAGTAAGGATTGTATCAACTCCTAGTTCCACAATGCTCTATGATGAAAATATATCTCAGTTTGCATTTCTTTCGCAAACCTCAAGGATAATTAGCTGCATTGCATCTTCATGTTAGATTAATTGCATCTTCACATTAGATCAATTGCATTTGCATGTTAGATTGATTGCATCTTCATGTTAGATTAAATGCATTTTCCAAGTTATTTTAAAATGGCTTGTCTTTCTAGCATCTTTTCCAAGTTCAAGGGGGTAAATTCATGGTTGACAAAACTTCATCAATTTAATGGTTTCAAATCATCAATATGATATTATCCTTTGCATTCATAAATAATTAATCATTATTCATTATATTTACATATCAAGTGAAAAGAAAAGAAAAGAAACATTAATCATTATTCATTTATCCAAATCATTTAGAATTGCACATCATAAAATAAGTTGCATACATCTAAAAAATCACAAAGATAGTTGCATTCATTTATTATTGCACTAAGTATTGCATCCATATCATTGCATTGCATAAATCCATACATCATGGTTAAATCAGAAAAGCATATGGAAATAAGTTGCATTAACATCATTTGCATCCATTTATATATGTCCTACTCTAAGACATTGCATCTATAGCATAATAGAAATAAATGCATCATAGAAACATGTAGATATGCATAAAATAAATCTCATAACAACATCATCAAAAGAGGAATCAAAGATCATCATAGATAAATGTCCATCATCAATGTCTATAACACAAATCTGTACATCAAAGGTAAATCAACAAATGAACCAAACATTAAAGTCCTGATAAAAAAAAATACATATGACACATCATCAATGCAATATCAAGATATCATAGATCCCAATCTGTCTCATGACCTAGTAGGGGCACCTGATCCATCTCTAGCAATACCAGTACCTAAACCCCCTGCACCATCGGGATCCCTGTCACCTGATCTATCCTGTGTACTAGGTGATGCCTGACTAGTGCTCGCACTGGTAGGTAACTAAGCTAATTTAGTCAGAAACTGCTGCAGCATAGTAGAAACCTGATCTAATTGTACAATCACTACAGTCATCCCTACCTGTAAACCTTGAACATCCTGAACTAAGTCATCCACAATGGGAGGAACTAGAGGTTCCTGTGATGCTGGGGGAGCCTGAGGTGTCTGGGGCACTAGTAGAACCTGTGGTATCACCGATGCTGTGCTAATCTTTGGATCAACCTGAGGAATCTGTCCCTGTAATGAAACTTGTCTGGCCACTTGGACACATCTATGTCTCTACCTAGCCCACTCTACACCAACTCTAGTAGGAGCCTATCCCTGGGGTACCTATGCCTACGCTAATCTCTGTCTCAGCTACCTAAATCCACCATCTCGGCCTCTAACATGTCCACCCCACATCCAAGGTCCTACAACTCTCTGTGCTCTAGGAACCCTAGGTGCCCTCTAAACTCTCTATCTCCGAGCTCTCCTTCCATTGTCACCACCATCAACATCATCTTCATCATCATCAGAAAGCTCATCCACATCAAGAATAGGCTCTGCTAGATCTGTAAATCTAACAAAGTGATGTCGCATAAACCACTCTCGATACTCAACTGACATGCCTGCATCTACTACATGCGTCATCATATCCCACATAACATAACCTAGCTAATCAATCTGTAAACAAGCCAACTGATAGTCAACCTATGTTCCCCACATAGATCTCTTGGCCTATACTCTAGCATAAAGTGCCATACCTTGAGGCATTTCCTGAACCTATCCGTACTGACAAAGCACTCTCCCAAAGAAAAATCTCTCAATAACCAGTGGCGATCGGCCGATCATCTACCAAGGACAAAACATGTATGGCAACTCATCATCATCCTCTCACCAACTCTCACAAAGCAGATATGGACTCTACATGACCTGATCTATATCATCAATAGTGCATCTCCAAAATTCAACCTTGCTTAGACGATGCTGGACAACCATGCCATCATACAAAAATGCATACGAATACCCTCAGGCTCGCACTCATGCTAAAACTGGTCTCATGATAGGGATTTGATCCCAAGTCCACAACTGTAATAAAACTGCACCTGCTCATAGAGCTGCACTGCACCTATATACAACTTCATGCAAATCATGGTATAACTGTGCTAATATACAAGAACCCCAATCAAATACTCTAGTATCCAGCCCCATCTGACTGCAAATCCATGACCTCTCCTATCTAGAAGAAGTAATCCTCTGATCACTGCCCCTAACAATGCTGGCAAAATGGGAAAAGAGGTAAATTGTGCCCAAGTAATACAATCATCATCAATAGTGTTGTCTCCAAACACCCATTTGCATACACTTCTATAATACACTGAATCATAATATACCCGCTCTCCATGAGTTGAGATCCTCAATAATCTATATACATCCTTGGGCATGATAGTCATTTTGTCGAGGGGTAAATGGAATGTATTATGGTCAGAGTGCCATCGCTCTGCCATAGTTGTCAAAAGACCTCGGTTCAGCTGAAACCGAGGGAGATCTAGACAGAAATTGAGACCACATGTCTTGATAGTCTGCTTCTCAGGCGCCATGAGCTCATCAACTAAATAAAAAATCCAAGACGCAACACCCCATATCCGCAACTTACAGTAATGCTCCTACATTTTGAAACAAAGTGAATCATATTAGTCTTTCTATTGGTGGATCATTCTAAGTCAATCAAACACATTAAATCTATCCTTTCTCTATTTTGAGCGCATCAACTTATTGCTCCTAACCTCCAGATCTTGAGACACAAGGACAATTTGTAATCATTTTTAATCAATCTGATTAACATATCAAACATTCATCAATATGAATTTTCTAATATCCTAAACACTAAGTGACATTCTGGACGTACATTTTCTAGCTTGGAATTTAATTGAGTTATCTGGAAGATCGATAGAAAGGACTTCATCTATTTTCATCTCAGTTTTCAAACTTCATGGTAGGCGACACTTTAATAAGTGTACACATCTTTTTAAGCCCCGTAGCATTTAAAACATTACACTCAGCACTTTAATCATCAAAGCCAGCGCTTTTCTAAGAAGGTGGCCTTTTAAAGTCCTACGTGGCTTTTTAAGTATCCTAGGTGGCCTTTAAAATATAGGGTTTCCTAAGAGGATTTTGGCTATTTGGGTTGCATTTTTTACCTAATTCATAGGCAGCTAAGAATTGCTCCAATGTGGCTTTTCAACGTGCGAAGGCGGCTTTTCTCTACCCTAGGTGGCTTTTAAACTACCCTACATGGCTTTTCATAAATGTCTACCTAGAAAGCATTAAAAACATGTAATAAATGCTATTTAAAGAGCAATAAATGCACTAGGAAGGTTCAAACCACTCACCAGAGGCCCGTAGTTAGGAGGTCTCTGATATCAGCATGCTCGCTTGAACTGATGCTCTCGAATGAGGACCACCATCGCTATCAATCGTCAAAGGATCAGAGCAAAATCTCAATAGTGAAAAGTGAAAATGAATAGTAAATTTGGGTTTTTCAACCTATTTAAGCTATTTTAACCTAATTTTGTGAGATTTTTGACCCATTCAAACCAAATCTGCATATTCTGCACACTAGGGCATTTGTTTGACATCTTTTTAGCATCATTGTTTATCAAAAATGCAATCATCTTGGATCTATTTTATCAACAGTGTTCATCAAATTTTTTTCACATCTGAGATCAATATGCTTTCATTTCTGAGAGGGCATCATCATATCATCAAACTAGGATTCTGCATCATATCTTATATCAAATATGGGGCATTAAAAATTCAAACTATCAGTGGGGCATCAAATCAAAGTTTCAAATCAGGGTTTCAAATCAGAGTTTCGAATCAGAGTTTCATATAAGGGTTTCGCATCAAAGTTTCAAATCAGAGTTTTGAATTAGAGTTCCATATCAAGGTTTCCGCATCAAAGTTTCAAATCAGAGTTTCATATCAGAGTTTTATATCAGGTTTTGCATCAATCAGCTCATCAGTATCAAATCAATGAGTAGGAAATCAAGTTTTCTTTGAATCAATGTGCTTCACACATCAATTCAAAGAGGGGCATTTGTAGACACCTAAAATTGACCAGGTGTATCCAAAGCATTCAAAATTGTAAATCTCAGCCAATTGTCTCAAAACTCATCTCAATGCATTAAAATGGATCAAATCAAATGGACATTTATCAAGAAAAATGGACAAAAATTAAATTAAATCAAAGGATTAAATAATCATGAAATCAAATAATTAAATTCAAGCCTAAAAGGGATTAATCAAAATTATGCAATTGATTTTAATCAATTAATTGTATAGTTTAAATCAAAAGAATCAAATCCAACCCATTCACCCTTACATGGCTAAATTAATTAAATGATTGAATTATATAATTCCTGATTTCTTTGAGGACAACCAACCAATTTTCCCTCCATTTGAAAGCACCTCAAAGCTTTTTACTCAACCAAAGCTTGATCATGATCAACTCACTCTACCCACTACCCTTGGGAAATTGCTATAAATACAAGCCATTTTCTTTGTGTTTGGGATCCAAGAATTTCAAGAGCAAAGCATCCTTATTATACGCATTTGGAGAGCATTTGAGAGCTTTTTATAATATTTCAGCATTTGCATAGCATTTAGAGTATCATCTTTAGAAGCATTTGTTGGTTTTTATAGCATGTCTTGGAGCATTTGAGCTATATTAGAGCATTTTTTATCATTTTCTTCTCGTTCTAGGATTGTCCTTGAGAGAGATTAAGACTGAGATCTCTCTTAAAAAAACTTAGATAGAGAACCATGAGATTTCATGGGTTTAACTTCAATTCTTAGATTAAATAGCATTTTCTTTCCATAGAGTTTTTGTTACTAATCCTAATTTCATGAAAGTGTTAATCTTACACACACATACTAGTAGTGAGTCAAACTTCAAGGTGTTTATCTTTTCTTTCCTTACATTTTTCATGTTTTCTTCAATTTGTTTCAACAATATCTCACATAGGTCAATTTGCATATCTTTCATTATAGTCTTGTAAGCCAAATCAACGTCTCCACAAGGTACATTGTCCACTTGAGATGATTGGAATACTCGGTAGGACAAGATGTTGCATGAAAATTTCAACTCAAGGTCTTCAATAGTAGAAATATTTAGACCTCTTCCATCCCATTTGGATTTTTTCAATTCACTCAACTTGTTCTTCTCAATCTGTCTGATAGCTTTAGGATTTTTGTTGTTCGAGTAACCTGTCACAATGTGAAATACATCATTTGTGATCTTCATAGGTTGATCTAGCCACATAAATTGGTCATGTACTCAGCTAAGGACCATCCTTATCTACTTAGCTTTGAATACCCTCAGAATATGTAGGCCATGTTTCAAAACTTTTGATTCCAGATGAAAATGATCGCTCTTTAGTTTCTCATTTGCACATAATTTATGGTAAGATGAATCAATTTTTGCTTCACAAATATCCTCAACTTTACAATGGATGAACATGTGAACATCCTCAATCAATAGAACTCTATTTGGAATGGATGAAAATGAACCCATCATGTATGGTTCAGCTACCTTAATAGGCAGTAGTTTATACTTAGGGTTTACGGGCTCAACATTCTCAACTACAATTGGTTTTTGAGCTTTCAAGGCCATATCTTGTTGTCAAACACATATTTTTTAAACTAGGGTTTGCGTCTACAACTCGGTTGCACTAATATAGATAGGGAAACTCCACAAATAGATTCAAATGTGCTCAAAATAGTTTAATATTACCTTCATAATCGCTCAAATTTGCTTGAAGACTTAATTCTGCAACTACGTTCACAATGCTCTAGAAAACGGTAAGAAACAATAATAGATGATGAGGTCTATTTATAGTTTTTTCTAGGTTTAGGGTTTCCAAAGGTCATAAAATAAACAATTAATGCTCTACCAAATTACTTTACTGGTTACCTTTACCATTTCCTTTCACCAAATGATGCAACATTATAATTTCTTTCACCGAATGAATATGAAACATAAACTTAAGAGTATGAATTCAAATGCATCAAAGTATGCTCATTTGGATCTCTACACATATACTAGGAACTAATTTAAGGTTTAAATATTTGCTTGCAGTTCCTATACATACCTTCTAACTGATTAGGAAGAGTCGGTTGCACCCGATCTAGAGGATGAGGTTCCTTCAACTGTCCCAAATGATGTTCCATTATCCATAGTCTTTCTTCTCTGTGTCTTATTCATTTGATCTCTTATTTCTTCAAAATTCACTTTCGGTTTCTTAGATATCTCTTCCTCAATAGGAGATTTGCCTCGGTAACTGCAGTCTTTGGAAAGGTGACCTAGATTGTAACAATGGAAGAATGCCATGCCAAGGTTTCTCCAAGATCTCCTATATTTCCTTCCATGTAGAAACATGTAGTTTGTAGAGTGGTCCCACAATAGTGTGTCCCACTTTTTGGCCAACTTTGACACTGAGATCAACATTCTGAGAAAAAACTTCACTTTCAAACACCTGTTGCCGCAAAAATATTAGGAACTTGAAGATGATGTAAACTAGAATCTTTTATAATTTTCTTGCTAGTTTCTAAATATATTTTTAAAAAAATTAAAATTCATTAAAATTCATTTTTCCTTCTCCTTCAAAAAGTGGTTTGTGTGGAAAAATTGTGTTTTTAAGGAGTGATTGTCACTTGGATTAACATAAAGTTTATTTAAAATATGATAACAATGTAATTCTTTCGATATTGTATTTGTAAATTCAATATCTAAAGGATGCAATTGGTTTCATTCATTTTGGGCCAATATTTCATAATTTATTAAGTTCTAAATTGACAGTTACTATAATTTAGACATAAGGTCACTTGGATGACACTCTAACTTGATCTGTATATATCAAAATTCATTTTTTTTTCTTTTTATAGAAAGGTAACACAAATACTCTTTTCCTACATATTTTGCTTACTTTTTTTTTTGTAATTTACTATTTTTCCCGGAGCTTTGAAGAGACAGGTTGTTGAATGACTAAACAACCTATGTTTAGTTAAAGTAATATTTGAAAGTGACAATGAACTCAATATGTATTAAAATTATATTCATTAGAAAGCTTGATCCAAATAGAATTATTTGACATCATGTGTTTCAGAAAATCATCTTGTTTGGTCCTTTTTCCCAAGCCTTGAAAGGCCATTTTTTGGAGTTTTCTTTTTTTGCAAGGAAAAATTTCAATATTGGGGTCTTCGAGCAAAGACCGCCTTCACATGAAGGTATATGAGGGGATTCATGTGAGATTATTCTCTCAAAGACCCCCACATGAAAATTATGGCAAGAAACACTCCGCTACAATTTTACCCAACCTAGTTCACACAAACTAGGTCGGCTAGTTATGAATTAAAAAAAAAATTAGAATGGTATGAAAGTAAAGCTTTTTCTTTCCATTTTTCACTGAATTGCAATAAGTTAATTCTCTTTTTCTATTATTGATCAATTTTTACAAAGGCAGTTTTTGGAGGAGGATTTCTATTTCTATTTCTTTCAAAGGCATAATTTTGGAGAGGTGAAATACTAGATCAAAGTATTTTTTTGAAGAAGAGAATTTTTATTGCCGATCTTTTGGAAGACATTTTTTGGAGAGAAGAAATAGGGAACAATAAGGGAAGAGAAAGTTTGAAAAAATATGTACATATCTTCCAAAGACTAAACATGATATCCTTCTATTGTAGTCTCATGGTATAGATGTACCCTATCAGTTTATTGGCATATTCTGTCGGTTTGGTACCCAGTTTTCATTTCTCTTTTTTGATCTGCATTATTCAAATGTGTGACCATAATTGTTGCAATTATTGCAGTATCCATCAAACTTTGGATTTCTTATGTTGTTTTTAATCTTTGATCTAAATTCAAGTGATCAGTGCCCATACTTATTACAATTATAACAATATCCATCAAACTTAGGTGAACTTGGTAAATTACCCTTTTTGCTTCTCAATACATTTGCAGTATGTCTAGGTTTCCCACAGTACTAGCAACTAGTCTTGTTTGACTTTTGTGGGGCAGAGGTGTCTTGATTTTCAGCTTGATTAGAGGACTCACCTTTCTCAGTAGTACTCTCACTATTGAATCCAAGTCCAGTTTTGTCTTTCAGTTGTCTCTAACCTTTAGTCTGTGCATCCAATGATCTTAGTGTTTCTTAATTTCTCTTTAGTACCTCATTGGCTTATTTTTCAGATTTCAGCTCTTTGGCCAATCTTTCAACTTCACACTTCAGTGCTTGATTCTCAAATTCTTTCCTGGTCAACTCTAGATTTGATCTTACTAGTTGATCGGTCATATTATAGTGTACTTGTGTTATCCTCATGATCTCATTGTCTTTCTCATCTATTCTTGTCTCAAACTATATTTTATCTTCTTTAGCTAATCTCAATGCATCTCCAACTTCTCCCTTAGAGTCAAGTATCTTACTCATTCTTAATGCTTGTACTTCTTGATCTATATTTGCTAAGTTCAGTTGCTCGGTGAGTGTCTTGTTCTTTTCCATGAGTTCTACAATGGCCGAATCAGTTTCATCACTCAGACTACTTTCATATACTATCTCAAGAGTATCAACATGCTCTTATGTGGATTTTAGTTCATTGCACAACTTCTTTCTCATTTTTAAGGACTTTTCTAACTTTCTTTTCAGATCTTCAATCACTTCTTGTGCACTCTCCAACTCAAACTCAAGACTATCATTCTTCTTAGATTTGTTGTAACTTTCCATAGTCACGATCTTTACTCTTAGGTGGTTAAACCCTTATCTCAAGAGTCCAAGATGTAATACCAACTGTTGGATTAATCTATGGAAGGGTAAGTATTGAGAGGGGAGGGGTGAATCAATACTTCAAAAATTTTAACTACTATTCTTTACTCTTCACCAAATTGAATATCATTCATAAAAATATTAAAAATCGTGTAAAGTAAATTTAAAAACCATGACACATAACACCATAATTTTTTTTCACACAAAACTCCTTTGTTAGAGGAAAAACATGGGCTGGGGATGACACCCACAATCCTTCACTACTGTAGTCTAAAGGTTTCTCGGTTAGATCTACAATGTAAGCTACTTCTGATAGCTTACCCTGTTAGGAGTACAAAAAGACTTATGCAGTCTACCTTGTTAAAGGATATACAATCTCTCATCTATGAGATTTACCCAGTTAGAAGATTTACAAAATAATACCTGTTAGGGCCTACCCACTGAATGAGATTTTTACCCTCCTAATTATTACAAAAACTATTACAATTTTTTTTGCAAGTATGCATCAACCATCATGTTGTTTAGACTCTTTATGCTCTGTAAGTGCATTACCTCATTCTGCACTCGGTAACTTATCCTTTTGTATCTTATAACTTCTGAATTCTAACTCCTTTATCTCTATCATTATAACTACTCATGTCTCTGAAATTTTCACCATTACCTGTCATCTTCATGTTCTGTTCCTTTTATTTTATCTTAAGGTGGTTAACCTAATTTAGATCCTTATCCTTTTGTGGTGGAGTTAAAGTGGTGCAAGGTTGGTTTCATTCCCAATATATTTATTATACTTGTCTTTCATTGGTTGAGTTGCCTCATCATCATGTGCAATCATCTTTTTGCAATCCTAATGCTCTACCTAACTTTTACGTTAAAGACAGTAAAAGATTTCCTGCTTGGCATCCAGGTTCGTTGTATCAAATTTGATTTTTTATTTCAACTCTGGTATACTCGATAATGTTCTCTGATCTTTCTTGATGACATAACATCTACTTGGTGACTAACCATGCTCGGTGACTAACGTTGATTGGTAACTATCCTCTGTTTAACTCGGTGCTTGTTACTGTTCGGTGTTCAGTGTCATTGATACTTTGCTTTACCGACTGTTTGCCTTAGGGTATTCTTCCTTTTACCGACTAACTTCATTGGCTATCACAAATTTGACAAAACTAATAACAAAAAACTATCTTATAGGAGTATCAAATTAAATTCTCAACTCACTTTCTATTTGTAGGATGTTTCACACATGCAAATAGAACCGAACATGCTAGTATTATTTTCAATATACAGTCCTCGTTATTTCTAAATTTTAATGAAAAATTTAAGAGATTATAAACATTAACTATTATAGATAGTTCATTAATTTAACTGGAAGCTATGCATTCATTAACATCCAATAAAGTAATTTTCTTTTCCTAGTACAAAGATTTACCTTACAACTAGAATGCTATTAGATTTTTACAATCAACGTGACTGCTATTTTTGTTTTTTAAATTTGATTGTGTATTAAATTTCAATTATAATTATTTCAAATCGCATTTCCTAATATATCATGAAGATATGAGAGAATTAAAAAAAATTAATAAAATTGTCTGTTAAATATTTTACAGTTTCTAGGAAAGCATGGAACTCCAAATTTGATTTGGGAGATCGTTGTACTTCTAGATATCCTGCAATCTTTTACAATATGTCTCTTATTTTCCTAAATTAATGAATCATTTTATTTCCATTCCATATAACTATACAATTTTAGATTTTCGTTGTTGATACATGTGATATCTAAGGATTTAATGCATGAAGAAAACCACATGGAATCCACATTTAGTACACAACTAATAAATAGTTCAAAGGCTAGTTGACATTATTGCTTGATGAGTATGATATCTAGTGAATCTCTTCATTTAACCTTTATTTTTTTTATAGTGGAGCATGGTCAATTGGAAAACTAGATTGACTACCATGAGCCTATGATAATGACATGGATTTAGGCCCATATTTGGTATTTTGTATGTATTAAAGAAACTACCATCATACATGCTATAGAAGATACATGGAGGAGGATGGGCACAAGTCTTGGACAATATTTAGTATGGAAATAATCATTTTAGCTTCTAAGCAGTATTATGATTTAAGTTTGATGGATGCAAAGAAAGAGAAAAATAGGGAAAGAAAGTTGAGAAAAGAACCCCTTAGGCATGGTTTCTAAGCTAGGAGATCATCTAAGCTTAATGGCTATAAATTGACATGAATATGGTGAAATAGAAATTCTTTCATCATGGCTTGAATTCAAAGAGTGGTTTAAGTTTGATGAGTGTAGTTCCAAGTGAACGTGGTCATCAAGAGACTACAAATATAGAGGGGATATCACTTCCAAATAGGTAAATAAAATATACAGACAAGAGAAGAAACATACACCCAAGTTTCTTAGTGACCATAGATAATAAAAAAAAAAAAACAATGGTGGAATATGCAATGTTGAATTTTGGCTGAATATAAATGTTTTGATAGTTGTTCTTAAGAAAGATGACATGAACTTGATAGTGTATTACAATTAAATTAATAAATAGCCAAATGAATGCAAGATAATTCTCAGAGTACACCATTCAATTTTAGTGAGAATAAAAAAGTCCACCATGCACAGAAAGATGAGATGTTCTAAACATGAATTAAATTTTCATATTGAAGACATGCCTATTGTGTGTGTGTAAATGGGTACCTGTTGAAAACAACACAAACACTCAATAGGTCATTGCATTAGCTTGAATGGTTAGTTAAAACGTTAGAAATCACTAATATCGGCCTATTTCCTTCTAACTATAAAGAGTGTAATCAGTTGCATATTTAGCCCTCAGAATATGCTCCAAATCAGTGACCAATACTATCCTAGCATGAAATATTTGATTCAAATTTAAACTAAAAATGAGGAAAAGCATACAATCTAGCTTTAAAACATGAAATGAAAACAATAAACTAGCATGATAAAATGGATGAAATGTAAGTCTAGAGTGAATCTAACAACATAACAATGTATTTTTTATCTAAGGTGAAGGCTTATTTGCTCTCAAAATAGGCTTCTATTTATAGAAGAATGGGGGAGAGAGAGAGGGGGGGGACAAGGTTCATTTATGAATTTGGAGACTCATAAATGAATATGTAAGAGCCTTTAATGCCCAAGGCATTAATAAGGCATGGGAGAGACATAGGCTTAAGGTCTTGATATTAATGAAGGCATTAATGAAGGCCTTAAAGAGGGAAGGGAGGATGTAAGAGAATATGGACTTTAAGAAAGTCCAGCTTGAGAAAGTGGACTTTCTCAAGTGGGTGGAGTT